>JAAONU010000001.1:30535448-31073034 GCA_012932295.1 Cyclina sinensis | reverse complement strand
ATTAGGATTATGAAAATGATATCAGTCTTGTCAAAGTGTTTTTTGTCTGAGATTGATCCAGTCACGATGTTAAGAATAATTTCAGCAGGCTATCATTTGGCATTTATTGGATTCCTTCTACATCTAATATTTCCTCAGCAGATCAGCATGTATAGTTTTTGTTGCATCTATTTAAGGAAATAGCGAAAATTCCAGCAGGAGATTTAAAAGGATTTATCTTTGATCGATAAGTCTGCAGTGAACAGTATTTGGGTCTACACTTTAAAGATTGTGAATTGAATCTGGCGGTATTAAGAAATGGGTGACTTTATTGTGTCAGAATGGTTTGTCAGCTCTTGATGTTAAAATAGACTTAAAAAGTAAATGATCCAGATTTCTTCATGCTGTAAATATTCAAGAGGTTTTGAAATGAAACCTGTAATGTTTCCTATATCTTTTTTTATGTATTACCAAGTAAAACCAGTTACTACCGTAAGCAAATAAAAATATAGTATATATATATATCTAAAGCTTTTCTAGTACTGGCTTACTTTTGAAAAAATTGTAAATGTAAATATTTGTGTATAAATACAGTTAATGTATTCAATTTATTTATGAATTAAATATCTGTGGTTTTCACCATTTGACTATTTTTATGGTCAAGGCATCTAACTCAAAGGCATTTAAACTTGACATGTTGGAATGTTTGGGGTACTGGTTAGGTGTGTTGCAAATCTCACTCAGGTTACCGATTTTCTCATTTTGAAGAAGGAAAAAAAACGTGTAATTGCATGTTTTAATTCATACCTGTCTAATGTCTTTTATAAATGTGTGTGTCACAGTTGCATTAGCATTATGTTTCATAAAGATTGCATGTACTTTTCATTCACTTAATTCTATGTGTGTATCATGTCTGTTCATTGGTGTATTTTCGAGATATGTTGATACATACTTTATATCTCTTTATTTACATAATCAGTCAAAATGTTGCTGGTTACTATAATGAGCAAACAAATACCCTACGTTTTATCAGAGCAACATGATAATACAACAGGGTGTCTTGTGATAATGATGAAATACCCACAGTGCAGGAGATAAAGATTTTGTTGGACAGGGCTAAGGACTTCTTGGTTTGGACACATTTATTAATCGAGGGCTTTAAACAATTTGTCCATATTAAGTCTCACAATTTTGGCTTTTCCATTGGTCAGGTTTGAACATTTTAGCAAGTTTTGCTACAGAGCTACTGGATTCAGAATGCTGGCTTCCATTGGTTAGTTTGAAAGTGATAGCAAATGATTTCAGTTTCTAACATCAAATGAGTTAGAAGAGAAGTAACTAATTTCTTAAGTTCATGTAGAGCCTATATAGTTTGACTTAAAAGTACTAATTCTTTTCATCTCATAACCCCCAAGCTTCTAGACTCAAGAGGAGACAGATGGTGAAAAAATACACATACTAAAAAGATAATGAATGTTATTACAATGCATCTATTATTAAATAGGATTTTAATTAGGTAAAGGAAATAATTTGATAAGATCTTATCTCCTACCTTGGTTACATTTTGTTACATTTCAAACTGCTGTAGGCAAAGATTTTCTACATTGACATGTAGTGAAATGATTTGTTCCCATTGTCAAGATAATGGCCATGAAAACGTGTCCTGTCTGTAAACTAGAAATTGTCACATAGCAGTTGTTAAATAAAAGTAGTGGAGGTGAATTTGTTAATGGTGAGAGAAAGTGGTTTTTCCCAGAAGTTATTAAACAAACAGTGCTTGACTTTTTAAGTGTGTGATATTTTTTTTTGTTGTGGGGGGGGGGTGTAATCTGCATGATTTAAGTGTTTACCATAACCTTGCATTTATAGATAAGAAGTCATTAAGGTTGAGAGACAGAAAATGGATGACAAGTGTAATTTTAGTATTCAGGCAAGAAAGGAAAGGTGTCCAGTCCATTTTCAGCTGAGAAAGAGATGTCAAATGCCCTTTGAAAATTTTTAAAATTTTGTTGCCTTAAAGAAACCTGCTCATTTCTGTCTAATAAATGTCATAATGGGTCCAGTCAGTATTTTCTCCATATAATTACATTGTAAACTGATCTAGGCCGGGTCAAGATTGTTATCTAGTGTCCCAGCTAAGTAATGGATAATAAGTTGTGATGAGGACAATAGGTCATTGTCTCTACTCACAAAAAGGGTATTGGATTCAACTGGACAAGGTTATCTTAGTTTTCAGTCGTTCACGAAGAGGTTTTGTTGTATGAAATTGCCAAAAGATACTTCAGGCTATGGTTTTAACTGTGAATAGAGTACAGAAGTTGAAAGCAATGCTTTAGTTTCTGTCAAGCAGTATATAGTAATTGGTGGCCCAGTGCAAAGATTCAGAACTATCGTGAGACAAAATAAACCAAGGTTTTACTATGGTGTTGTATATCGACTTGATCTATTGTAATGTGAACTTTTTGGTTAAGAACATGCTGCAGACAACCAAGGCCTTTTCCCCCATCAGAAGCCCAAAATAAGGACCTTTATACTGAAGTGAAATCCAAAATAAGAAATGCTGTAGAATGAGAGGGTGTCAAATTAATCCTCTAGTTAAGAACTTCACTTGCAAGTGCTAAATAATGCTAAATAAAGCAATATTAAACCAACCTTTTTTTATATGTTGAATATTCAGCAGATTAAGGACAGAATAAAATGTGGAAATATATTTCCTTGACAGTATAATATAGATTTGGTGCCCCTGGTATAGAATGGACAGGGCAACACACAGAAGATGTCCAGGTGGCACAGCTCTTCTTTCTACAAGAGCAGGTATGTTGACTTTCTTAACATCAAGTTAAATTAAAAGGCTCTACAAATATAGTATCTGGAAAAATACTGTTAATGGTTAACCACTTCATTCAAACGAGAGCTTTCTGTCAATTCTGAAGGAGTTTTTTCTGTACAAACCTTTTCAACTCACCTGAGTAGAACTCAAGATGAGCATTTAGGATCGCTCTGTGTCCACTCTGTATGATGCGTCTTCTATTTTTACCTTTAACAACATCTCATAAACCACCAGGTTAAAGTTGACAAAACCTTGCTTGGGTGTTCCTACATGAAGCTCTACAAAACTTGTTCAAAGAATTGAATTCCATCAAGAACTCTAGCTGATATGGCAACAAAAATGGGGGTGGGTGGGGGGGGGGGAATCTTGTCTGAAACCACAAGGCCTAGAGCTTCGATATTTTGCATACAGGTTCATCTAGAGGTGCTCTACCAAGATTTTTCAAATTAAACTTGGTTCACAAATAGCAATAGCAAGGGTCAGTTGATTTTACAAAGACTTACTTAGGGTAGACTTTAAAAAGTCATTCTTGTCTAGCTCTAGATATTTGGTATATAGTGTTGTATAGTTGACTTCTATGAACAATTTTTATTTCCGTAGGGTCAGAATTGGGGCCAATTCTTTTATACTGAGTTTGTGTAGGAAAAACATTGAAAATCTTCTTGTCTGAAACTGTATGCCCTACAGCTTAGATATTTTGATATTTTGTTTGTAGCATTGTTTAGTGGATACATACCACACCACAGAGACGTTAAACAGGCTTCCCAAATTTAGTAGGAATGTTGTTCATTACCAAGAGATCACTACGTCTTAGGTCAAGGCCACAGTGACCTTGAATACAAAAATGACTGAAGGTCAATAAGTAGAGAATATTTGGGAATAGCCCCCTCAAATTTGATATTCAGGTTTGTCATGACCAGTACATACCTATTTTTTTGGTAAGAAGTTTGGGGCACTTTGATCATAAACACACCCTCTGTGCCACATTCTGCCTTTCATTCACAACATACATTGTAGCCATCACTGTTTACTACCATTAGCAATATAAGGCACTTTTTGTGTGTGTGTGTGGGGGGGGGGGGCATATATGTTTTACAAACATCTCTTTGTAAGTCTGAGTTTAACTGGCCAGTCTGTTGTTCTCTTCTATTGTCTGTTGTCTTGGTCAGGAAACATAAGTAGTTTCAAGTGTCTGTTTATGCAACAGTACTCAGTTGTCATTATACGGATATTATTTCATGAGTTGAATAAATTGTTATATTCGTAATGGTATTTTATATGTGAGGAAGTTTTTGAATTTTACTTAATTTTACTGTATTGAAAGAAACCGCCCTGCTTTTTCTTGAGATCAAGGCCATATTTTTATTTTACTTTGTTAACCAAGGATGGATCTACTACTCAAGTACTTGATGTCTGAGGACTTACTCAGCAAGTACAAGTGTTTTCTTTTTTAAAGAACTTGAGTGGTAGTTGAGTAATACTCATGGTACTTATAATTACACAGTAAGTACTTGGTAAGATCCATAACTCTTGATTTACTTTACAAACACATACTTAATACCATGACAAATATACATGTGACCAACATTTAATATGCTTCATTATTTCAACATGCCATGTTTATTAATTTAAAGTTATGCAAAGACACTGCAAATATACAGTATCATTGGAAATATCAAAATGTTTGAGCACTGCAGATTTTGACATCTTCAGGGGATCATACCACACTTGTATTTGTGATGAATTAAAATCAAATTTTGTTCAGTAACCACTTACCACAGTAACTGAACCCTTAATTGTCATGCAGATTGACCACAATGGATTAAACTGTTCTAGGTAATAATATCATAATAGCCACCATTGTCGTAAACCCACATTCGATCCATTCTGTTTCACTCTATCTACTGTTTGTAAAATTTCGTACTCATGAATAATTCATTACCTACAGGCATTGGTTTCCAAAAGATTTCCTTTGCGCAATCTCAGCCAATGAAATTACTTGTTACAATTTGCCTTTCACGCCTATGTATAAATCCTGGAGAATACGTCTATTTAAGTAACTTGTCATTATGCCTACTCTCCACACTGAAGAGTATCTATTTGTAATGCGGAATCTCATTTGATGAAGAGTTACTTCCCTTTGCTTATAAATATTCATGAAAACAAATAATCTGCAGTCAGTTATCCCACGGTACATAATGAAGTTCTCCAGAATATGTACCGGGGGTCACCGACGATGAATAGCCACTTAAATGACCTGTTCCTTCTCCTCACCAGACAATAAGAACATGTATATGTCAATTTTTCACACTTGCTGAACAGACAGTTAAACAGTTTGAAAGGTGTCATGAAGACTGTTGAGAAATATTGTATTTCAAGAAAACACAAATTCAGTTATATCTAAATTATTGTAAAAAGTCAAAAAATGGTCAAAGTACTTATCGGTACTTATAAAAAGCTTGTGAGTACTGAGTATCTGAGATGCAGTACTAGAGTAAGTATGAGTACAAGTACAGAATAAGTACTGTCGAGTACAGGTAAGTACT
The DNA here is from genome assembly GCA_012932295.1 of Cyclina sinensis. Lineage (NCBI taxonomy): Eukaryota > Metazoa > Mollusca > Bivalvia > Venerida > Veneridae > Cyclina > Cyclina sinensis. The sequence goes on along the minus strand of JAAONU010000001.1, from coordinate 31,067,679 downwards.
GGGAAAAAAAAAACAGTACTCTTACTCATAGTACTTAAGTACAAGTACGTGTAACCCATCCCTGCTGTTAACAGGCAGTCAGTCACTCATGTGGTATTGTAATGTTCATCAAGGCTTAACTGTTGCTTCCCTGAGTTTACACAAAATGCAAATGTATAATTGTTTTTTGTGTGCACAGTGTCTGTACAATTGCTTTAGAAAGTTTTCAGTCCCACAGGAAGTCTTCAAGACATGTTATAAATTGGACAATGCAATTACTAGTATCAAATGAATGATATGCAATATAATCGACTGTCTTCTTGTGATACTCTGTGGGATGCAATAGTAGTTTAAATAAAGTGAGGGAGAATGTTATTCTTTGTAAGGTAGTCAATAGTCATAGTGAGTCCTTTTTAGGTGGTCACCTTAGTAACCTGAGATTGACTAGGTCACATTTGGTTTTCTGTTGTTTGACAAACTGTAGTAAGTTGGTCCTTGACTCTGGTCAACTTGTCAGGATGCAGAGAAATTTGATAGCACTTTTCAGGCCATCAAATAAATGTGTCTTGAGTGTTGACAGCCACTGTGAATTGTTGAGGTGAATGGAAAGTCGTCTGAGGCATGATTAGTTACTGCAGATGAAAAGGCAGTAAAGTTTATTTTCCATCCAGTTCGAATTTGTCAAAATGATTAAGACATGTTTTCTGATGAAATTAGTATTTTAAAAGGTATTCAGAAAGATTTTTAGAAGACTGAATTAATGAAATGCAATGGGAGATAAGTTGGTTATTAATTGAAAGAATATTCTTGTGCAGTCTTCTTTTCTCTCCGGAACAAAAGTCATGAAAACACTTTCCAGAAACTAATCAGGTTTTAATGGGTTCCCTCTCAGAATATGTCTGAGACATTTTTAGAGCTGTTGCATTAGTGCAGAAATTTGCAAATTTTATTTCATGCAGATTGTGGCACTTAAGTTTGTAGGTGCTGAAACCAAACAAAAATAGGAAATGTTGCTGTCTAATTTATTACCATTATAATTTCTTGCTCCAAGTTAATGGCGCTTAAGGCCACAGTGTAATTACTGGACAAGAGGGTCATTATTGGTGTTTAGTTTACCAATGAATAAAGACTGGATAGGATAAATACAATCTAGCATATGGTCATTCTAGAGGAATGTTAAATATGGTCTCTAGATTGGGAGCAATACAATAAGGCAATAAAAGGCTCCTTTAATGGAAATAAATCAACAGCGAGAGGTAGTGGGTAATTGATACCCATTGTGTTATAAAGGAGTAAGCCGCCTGTCAGGTTAATTCATAGAAAAGCAATAATGATGGTCTCTCTCTTTTCATCTTTGGGTACTTTCAGTATTAATCAGAAAAGTGATACTTTATAAAGAAGTCATTACTTGTATTCTATTTTACTGAAATTGTACAGATTAAAATGTGGTCAGCTTTTCCTCTTTAACTTGTAAATGTTATTTGTGTTTATTGGTTCAAGTTGCTTAGTTGGCTGTGCCTCGGACTGTAGACAACAGTTTGGATAAAGTGTCATTTTCAATGTTAGAAGTTTTCACAGTTTAAGGTCCCGAAATATTGCGTAATGGTTATGCATGAAAAAGCCTGAAACATAATTTGGAAGATTATGTTGAAACCTTTATCCTTGATGGCATTTTTAAGCAGTTTTTTTTTTTGAAAGAGGGAAACCCATTTGTCAGCTTTTCACCCAGTTTACACAATTACTACATTGCCTGTCTATTTCCCATAAAGTAATCTTTTATAAAGACAGGATATTTTTGTGAAATCAAACTGTCATTACATTTCTGTCATTGTCACAGTTAGTATGTCAGCTAGTGTGATGTTCAGTTTTTATGGTGAAAACGGAAATTGGAGAAAATGTTAAAAAGAAATAAAATGAAAATAAAACAAGTTTTTGAAATGCAGTAGCTATATCACTGACTACATGTACCTTGAATATGATACTGATCAATTTTATGTGGCAAAAATAGAAACCAAGTAAAAGATCTGGATTATTTATTTGTTTAGGTCAGAGACAGTTATTTCTAAAACTTTACCTATTTTGTACAGTAAAAAGATGGTGTGTTTTGCTGTAATATGAATAAAAGAGAGGGACAGTCATCTCATTAATTACCCTGTAAAGATCATTTGTAAAATGAAATGTGAGTAAAAAAAAACTCTGTTGAGAAAGTATGTCTTATTTTTCTTTTCCCAGAAGTCATTCACCACCATAAAATCATATAAATGTCTAGATTAATTTCCACATACAGTCTAGACTACCTTTTGCAGGGTTCTTATAAATTCTCTTGTGGTATTATTAATTTAGCAATTAAAACAAATGGCAGTCCTTAACTACAATGTTTTGTCCAATTTTCAGGGACGTCTAATTTCGCTTTGTTCAGACAACAGTTTACACTTATGGGAGATTAACAACAGCAAAGATGGCACAAACTCTGTTCTTGAAGAGGTCAAACAGTTCTCCATTGAAAACAAGTAAGTCAACTTAGAACAACCAGTAAATCCCTATCCCAAATAATATAGGAATCAGCATTACCAGTTCTGAGCCTTTTTATCAAAAATTAAAGTTTCATCTTTAAATTAAGTTGACTTTTAACAGAGTGAACATATGTTAGCGGTAACATGGAAACATATGGAAGTGGTTATCACTCATATCTCAAAATTATTCAGATATACAGAACAGATAGCATGAAAAAAATTTTTGTCAAAGCACATTGTTACATTTAGGAGACAATGCAGTGTTCTGTTTTTCAGTAGTTGTTCAGTAGCACTTGGTAAACAACAATGTTAAGTTTGTTGGCTGAAAGTGAAAACATGAAAGATTTTTTTTTTATATGCCTGGCTCTTTTAGAAAATTTTCACACAGTCATGTCACTAAAATTGCTTAACATTAAGTCTTTGATTGTCTTTTTTGTGTGAATTCCATGTGTTTGTTTTGTAGCAAAATGAAGACAGTGTCAGCTTGCTGTCTAACAACCAACCATGAGCAGTTACTTCTTGGCACTGAGGGCGGAAACATCTTAATTCTTGATGTCAAGTCATTCAGTCTGATGGACCAGATCATTTACCAAGATGTTGTCATGCAAAAGTTAGTATAATTTAAGTATTTTGTTGTGAGAATTCTGTTACTTAAACAAAATTTAATTTTGTGAGATGTATTCCCACACCCTACCCTGATTTCATGGTATTATGACTATTGCTGTCAGCTATTGTAGTCCTGTGTAGCATTTGCACCAAATGATGCAATGTAAAAGTGATGCAAGAGTGTGCTGGTTTGATTTTAACTTAACGTTCAAGAGGAGTAGCCCCCTTCCACCACAAAGCCTCTCCCATGGAGACAGCAGCCTCTTCCAAACCTAACAGCACCTCACAAATACAACAACTCCCTTTTTTTGGGTGTATGCCATTGTTTAATTTTTCTTGCATCATTATGATTTATTAAGGTAATACCATCGCATCATACATTCTGTAAAATATGTGCAGTACATGCTGCTGGTAAAAAGTGTGGGATGCAAATTTTCAGATAATGATACAGTTTTGATACTACTACTAACTAGGTTAAGTATAGTAATGTAGTCATGTGATTCTAGTAAACAATGAGTGTACAGCTTGCATGATGAAGTTATCATTATTTCTAGATATGAAAAACAGTTTGTCCCATCAAGGCAATGTCTTGATTAATTGATCCTTAGAGTGAGATTAGCCTTTCAAGTACATTGAAAGTAGTCCCTAAACTGTTGTCAGTAGTAAGGGGTTTTCTCAAAATTATAAAAGAGGGCTTTTATGTTCTAAAAATTCTTTCTCTATGAATGAGTGTGTATTTTGTTGCAGTGTACCAGATGATTTCAAGGTTAACCCAGGTGCAGTTGAATCAATTGCTGTGCACTCTAAAGATCCAGATAAGGTAACTACTGAAATTTAGTCTAAACAATTACAATCTATTTCCTTACAGAAGAATCCAGCTTTGTTGAAACAAAGTGTATTTTAACCTACGGTCTGTTTTAACAGTGATCAATATGAAACATTTCCAACATGAGTAACAAATGTGACATCCATATTTGTACAAAAAAGCCATTCTTTATGACAAAATTGTCTGCATTCCTAATTGATCTGGCAAGTCTGCAATCAATAGGTCCACTGTTGTGTAGGGTATGCTAATTTTCCTATATAAATGAACTGTTATGTCTGTTAAATAGATTCAAATTTTGATAAAAGAATGTTCGTAAAGGTACTGTTAATGAGAAGCTGGTATGAAACCTTGTGCTATCGTGATTTAAATGTATTTTTATTTATGTATTTTTACAAATACAGGTAAATCACCAAAGAAGTTAAGAGACAGGTTTACATGTTTGGTGGTCTTTTGAAAAAGTAAAGGGGGTAGCAATGCATTACAACTTCTGTAATTTTCTAAAATACTGCACAGTTACCACATAACAGTAAAGCATAGATATTCCTTTCATGCATTTCTACATTCAGCATCAAACGTAATAAACAATTTTGTGTTTACAGTTTTTGATTGGCTACAATAGAGGGTTGATAGTGTTGTGGGACATAAAAGCAAGCAACTCTGAACAGACATACAACTCCACACAGGTATGTTATGTTTACATCTATATATCAGGTAATAAATGAGCCACATATAAATACATAATTTGCATTTCATTAGTTTGTTATTAAAACTACAGCATTCACTGATGACAGTGACTCAGTAAATAGTTATATAACAGTGATTTTTTTGTGCATAGAATAGAGCAGAATATAGGCCTCTTCCCAATTCACAAAACTGTGAAAATTCTCAAATATTGTTAGGATTTTTCCCAATCAACTCAACTATTTATGCACATATAAATTTTTATGAAAAGCACAATTAACATGTTTATTATCATCTGAATAAAAAGTGAATGTTCTAAAAGGTTTCAATAAATATGCCCAATTTTATATTGGTTATGATGCTATATTTTCCCTATTTAAAGACATGGGCTGTTCCAAGTCACTGCATAAATGGCATCTGTTGACCAAAATAATGCTAATACAAGAAAGCTATTTTCTCAGCATTTGTCTTTGTTTCTAACATAGGCAGTTTAATTTAGAAGTGTGGTTCCTAGGATTTTATCATAGGTTGTTGTTTTTTTTTGCTAATAAGTGAGTTCTTTTATTTAATTAGGAAGAGAATGGTACAAATTTTATTAATGTCGGAAATGACTATTAGGAGCTATAAAATAGATTAAATTAGAGACTGGGTCTGTGGTTTGATACATACACTAATTTCAGAAATGTTTAGTATTGAACATTGATTTACATGTTGTCAATATTATCAGTTACTGTAGTTTTTGAAACATATTTGAAGGCCACAAATCAAGACGAGTTCATAAGTCATCACTGTTTTGTTTTTAATTAGCGCTGTTCACAGAAAGCATGCAAAGTTGTCTGAAAGCCCCATATGAGATGTAAATGCAATATGTTCTATGACACAGAACTCGTAAGTTCTGCAATACATCTATTACCTTTCAATAGCAGCTGGAGTCAATATGTTGGTCACGGAATGGGGCGGAATTCATGAGCTCACACGCAGATGGCAGCTACATTGTCTGGAGTAGTACCGACTCATCTGAACCCAAAGAACCGGCCCTTACACCATATGGTATGGTATTATGATACAGACTTCCGGTGTTGTATTGGTAGTTTTTAAAGACAGTGATATGTCAACTTACAACTTTCATGACCCTTATAATGGTTTAACCCTTACCCTGCTGGAGGCAACTGACTGCCTTTTCGACCAGAGCAGACCAAGATCAGCCAGCACTGATCATGGTCTGCACTATTCGCCATTCAGTCAGTAAATTTTCAATAAGCACCACAACAAACAATGGATTTGTCCAGATTGAAAGATAGATGAGTCCATTTCAAACATTTAGCATGTTAAGGTTTAAGCAGAACAATATAATGAACTCATAGATAAGTTTGATTTAATGTCAGGAAGATGGCAACATACAAAATGAGTTCACAAGAGCTTTTTACAGACGAGCTTTGCAGCTGTTACCCGCAAATATTAAAGTTTATCAGGCTGTCATGTGATCTACATACAGAGCAGTAACAAAGTGAAAAGAGTATCAGAGAAATACATAGATCTAGTATGAAATGGTTCATTTGTAAATTATACTGTCTACTGGTGAAGGCTGAGAACTATAGAATTAGAGTTAATTTTTGTATTTATGCTTTATGAAAGTACACAGGCATAGTAATTTTGATTACATTTTTTTATCTTTTCATTTCAGGACCATTCCCGTGCAAATCCATTGGTAAAATTGACTGGAAAACAGCAAAGGCGTAAGTAATTTGTCTATATTATTATATTCAGAAAAAAATCATGATCATTCTTTTATAGTAAATTTAAACTTAGACAGTTACCATATCTGAAATTCATATAATTCTCCTATTTCAGAAATGCTTATACAAAAAAGTCAAGCATATAGTTTCAACAAAACTTAGTGTCCAGCAAACAGAAAATGATGAGGTGAAGTTATGAAGTAGTGTGTCCTTTGTTCGTTACAACTTGCTTATTGAAAGAACACTTGGACAGAAAGCATTATTTAAATTTCAATTTTAGTGACCCTTACATTATATTCTCTGGAGGCATGCCTAGAGCCAGCTATGGTGATAAACATACAGTGAGCATCATGCAGGGATCCAGTCATGTTGTCCTTGACTTCACATCCAAGGTCATTGACTTTGTGACCTTGACAAGGGCAGGGGAAAGTGATAATGAGGAAGAAAGGGCAGGTGAGTAAAAAGAAAGAACCATTTAGAGAGGCTTTGATTTCAACTTCAGTGTCAAAGTTGGTGTTTTATAGACTTCAGCTTGATCCAAAACCCATTAATATTCATAAGATTCTCCACTGAAAAAAAGCCAATTAATTTTAGGCAATTCTTGTAGAAATTTGTTTCTTGTATTGACAATAGACAATTTTGTAAGCAGTGAATCTTTTTTAACAAATGATTTATGTATCATCTATCAATATTGTTCTAGTTTTCTGACCCGATTAAAGTAATCTGTTGCAAATTATTCAAGTAAGTATTCTGCAGATTTGTGTTATCTTTTTAACCTTCAGAATATGATGAACCCCATGCCTTGATTGTATTGGTGGAGGAGGAGCTTGTAGCCATTGATCTGGACTCGGAAAAATGGCCGTGTTTCCAGCTGCCATACATGAATAGTTTACACTCTTCAGCAATCACATGTTCACAACACATCAGTAACGTACCTGAACAACTGTGGACCAAAATAAGCGATGTCGGGCAATCACAGATGGCTGCTTTTTCCAAAAGGGTATGTCTTTGCTCGAGCTTTGAGAGTATCAAATAACAAGTTAACTTTAAACTGTTGAGGTTACTATCTGCTTAGTAAATATAGTTTCAGAGTGGATAGAAGAAGAAAAGTTTGTCTGTACAACTGCTTAGTCAATGCTTAATATCATTAACAACGTATATACTGTAGAAGACTGTTACTACAACAACAATAGTTCTACAGTACAAGAACTATACATTGTTGATGTATTAGCTTGATGTATTGAGAAAAATCTGTTTCTTCTTTGATTTTAGTGAAGTTTTATATTTTTACAGCCATGGCCTATAGTAGGAGGAAAGACTGATGCCACAGAATCAGGTACCAGGGACTTGTTACTTACAGGGTATGTGATAGTTATTTATCTTGGATAAACATATCCTTTTTCTCAGCAGTTTATATCTCGGTGTTTGGAGGATGGAAAAGTACTGAAAGACAGATATATCAGACAGATGTGTTGCATTTGTTGTAAGCTTACTGATATTTTATGAATTTTGTAGAATGATACTAAAAAATGGAGGATCTGCAGTTGAGGCACTGTTGAAATCATTCTTTTACCTTTATACCAGTATAAGACATGGTCATTACACCATAATTTTATTCCATACAATTATTTTTATTTCAATCTTGTTTTGACTGTATTTTAATGTGTCAAAGTGTGAAATGTTATTTCTCTACGATGGCCAAGCTCGGCTTCCTTTTAAAACAAACAGTAATAGGAGAGAAAAAAATACCACCTGCAAGAAAAAGGTAGGTAACAACATAGAATTGTTCTAAACAAAACAGAATGTTAGATCTTCTGTAATAAGCTATGTTACTTTTTAGGCACGAGGATGGTTCAGTGAGGTTCTGGGATGCTTCAGGGTCCTGTCTACAGTTCATGTACAAGTTGAACACATCATTTCTGTTCAGTGTTGATGTTCATACACCAGAAAGCAATGATGAGATGGAAGAGGAGTGGCCTCCCTTTAGGAAGGTTAGTTATGACCAAGATAATGTCATGTACCATTTACTACAACTTTAAGTCACTGGCAGTCAGCATTGCTTTACTGTGCTTCGTAAGTTCAGAAATAGTCTGTCTGTTCTATATCCAGTGGGTAATAGGACTGTCATTGTAGCCACCGTCATCTCCAAGTTAAGACTGGAGCCCTGACACTTTTCTGAAATTTCTTGTATTTAGGAAATAGAATTTAAAAAAAAAGCTAGTGCATGTAATTTAAAGCATACATACATTTATCTGTTCTTCATTTGTTATGTTTAATCTTAGGTGGGAACCTTTGACCCGTACAGTGATGACCCTAGACTAGGTATACAGAAGATAGCCCTGTGTCCCCTCAGTGAGACTCTTGTGGTTGCTGGGACAGCTGGTCAAGTTATCACACTTCAGATGGAACGTGAGGAGAGGGAACAAGAAATAAAACCAGTTACTATCAACATTGTTGGTGATAGGGACAACTTTGTGTGGAAGGGTCATGAGGCTGTGACCCCTAAAGAAGGGGATGTGAAGTACCCAGCTGGATACCAGCCAACGTGTATGATGCAGCTGTATCCCCCAGCAGCATGCACTGCTCTTGCATTCCATTCAGAGTGGCAGCTGTAAGTAAATATTATGGTCATCTTACTTTCCTGCAGGCAGCAGTAGACTTAAGTCTTAACATTAGGTGATTTGAAAAAAAATTGGAGCAATTTGAACATTGTATATAATGCATGTTGGTATTTGAAAACAAAAAAAATGATTTTTTTTTAAAGTTAATTCCTTTATATCGACTGTTTATCACTTGCACATATAGTGTTCATACTCTGATCATATGCCTATAGGGTTGGTGCAGGAACTGCCCATGGTTTTGGATTGTTGGATTACGTTCAGAAGAAAGAAGTAACAAGCAGGTGTACATTAAATCCACAAGGTAAGAAAGAAGTTATCAGTTTGCTCTAAAGGTGAAGTTGCTCAGTGGTCTAATGTTAAGTTCTTAGCCTTCTTTTAAAAAGAATTAAAGAGATGAGAGTTATCTTTCCTTTAATTTCAATAAAGAATACTTTTCAGTTACTTCTCAGAAAAAAAATGAAAATTTCAGTCAGACAAATTTTATGGCAATAAAGTTAGAATTTTTGCTCTGATAATTCAGAAGAACCTAAGGATAAAAGTTACGCATGAGAATTTGTGATCACTGAAAATGTTGTGCTATGTTGTAGACCTGACAGGAACATCAGACACTACAATGTCTAGGAGGAAATCTTTCAAGAAGTCTCTACGTGAGTCATTCAGACGGTTAAGGAGGAGACGGTCAGAAAGAAGAGCAAAGGCTAAAGATGATGCTAAGGCAAAAGACGGTGATAAGACGATGTAAGTGTGCTGCGTTAGTGCCATATTCTTTGTACATTGCATATTTGTTTCTGCTGAGAATTTTAAGCAATATTAACTTATATATTCTGTATTTGGTGCTGTGTTTGTACAAATGTGTGACAAGTTAAGTGGATAAATAGTTAGTTGTAACAAAGTCTAGTTAGACGGATGTTTTGAGTTTATTTTATCTTTAAAGAAGAAACTAGAGGATGTATTGTTTGAATCTACATTTAACTGTTTCCACTTTGAAGTAGTTAAGTCTTAATGTGAAAAAATGAAAACTGCTGTCCATCAAAAAATCAACCTTTTGCGAATTTACTACTTCTTGTGCTGTTTTTGTGTAAGTTTCTATTATAAGGGTGTACTAATTTCTATGATGTATCAAATCACAGCAATATTTACCATTTATCAGTTCACCATGTGTTCTTTATTCACATTTGCACTGCATGCTTATAATTTCATCTCCTTACTTTTCAGTGAAGAGAAAACCAGTCCAGAAGCAGGACCGTCAGCAGCAGCATCTCCAGAACCCCCTGCCTCACCAGCATTGTCGGAGACTAAACCAGTAGAACGTAGTGTAGAATTTAGAACTGGTGACGATTCTATGGCATCCATGGTCAGGTGTCTGTACTTTGCAGATACTTTCATTGTAAATGGTACGTTTTGAAGAATAGTTTCTAAAAATGTTTATTCTCTATTGGTGATAGATTTAGAATTTCCAAGCCTTGAAAATGATTTTTGATGTGAAATGTTTTCACTTCGGATGAAAATTATCAGGTTCATAGCTAAGTATATAATAAATGTTCGCTCTCCATGTCAAGTCTATTCATGGATCCACAGCATAACTCTTAAATCTTGTAACAATAGGTTTTACCCACAAACATTACCATGTGCTCTTTTGTTATATACTTGTTTGTGGTGAAAATTTAACGGTACCTCTTTGTTAAATCATGCAAATGTTAGGGGTCAGGGATCTATCAATTGTATACAGCCTGAAGAAAAATGAAGTTTCTTCTCTCCTTTGCATAATTTATTTGGAAAACATTAACTTTTCAAAAATACAGGCAGATATTTCAGATAATGTGTGCTTTTATCATTTATATATAGATACTTGTGTATGTATCAAAGAATTAAATAAATGATCAAGTTGTATGTATTTATGATAGATTATAGTTTGGTAATTGTCACATGCCTTCCTATTTTTGCACATTAATTATTTTTTTCTGGTTTTCAGGTCATACACATAATCCATCATTGTGGGTAGGAACAAATGGCGGTCATGTGTTTGTATATAATGTGACAGTACCAAGTGGCGAGAAACGTAACGAGGAATCAGTCAGTTGTATTCTTGCCAAGGAGATAAAGTTACGACATCATGCTCCTGTCATTTCCATTGGAGTTGTTGATGCCAAGTCGAGGGTACTGCCAGAGTCGCTGGAGGTTCAGCATGAAAGAGCTAAAGCTCCCGACATGTCTTCACATCATTCCGTTATCATCTGTTCAGAGGAACAACTTAAAGTAAGTTTATTGTCTATGTTTATATGCTAAAGAAAAACATTCTGTAAAAATTTTGCTAATGTTGGCACACTATATTTATGCATGCAATATAACATGTATTATCTGTTATGAAATACAACTTTGAGGTCATTATCATTGAAGCGGTTATAAAACTTTATGTTATTGATATATTATACTATCTAAAGTAATATAAAATATGAGGTTTGCCACACATCACAATCTGTTTTGTGCCATAATGCTTTTGTTACTACATGAAAAAAAAAGTGACTAAGCTAGATTCATTGTGTAAAGGAAGTGCAGTTACATGCAAGTAACCTGTAGGTGTTACTAACTCTTAATGCAATGTCCATAAAACAGCTTATTGTGTAGATCTTTCATACATGTGAGAGTACTAGAATGCTGCTTTAAAGCTCTGATAGCTTTCTGCAAGGTTTTTAACACAGTTGTGAGAACTTTCTGTTGTTGGAGAATTAAATGAAAGTTTACTGTATCTTTCAGATATTCACCTTGCCCCATTTGAAAGCGAAGTGGAAGTTTAAGCTGACAGCCATAGATGGTTCTAGAATACGTAAGGTAGCTTTTGTCAACTTCCGAAGTCGGTCAGATGAGAATTATTCAGAGAATGATATCGCCTGTCTTAGTAACCTTGGTGATCTTAGTGTGTATTCTGTGTCCACACTCAGACAACAGATGCAGGCCTCTGCTATCAAGAGAGAAGACATAAAGTAAGTTTCTTCTCATATTGTTACTATAAATATACATATGTAAAATTTACAGTAACCTGATGGTTCACTATTGTTTTAGCTGGTATTGTCCTGTAAGTAAACTTTGTTTTATTTCCTACTTGTGACAGAACAGTGAAATTCCACTTGTATAGAGTAGGTTACCTGCTTATGTTTAGGCAGCTGCTAAGTCTCTTTGTTATATGGAGTGTTAAGCGGTCCTGTACCACTTCCATACAGATTTATATATAAGTAATTAGGAATTTCTGTAGGAAGAAATGGGTATGGTACTTGTTGTTTTCAATAAGAATATTAGATACTACAAAATTGAAATGGTATGGTAAAGTGTTAACCAGATACAATAAAAGATCAATGAAATACTGCTTTGCTGTTTTCAATCACTGTTTATTGTACTTTTTTCAGTGGCATAACATCCTTCATCTTTACAAAATATGGTCAAGGTTTTTACCTAATCACATCATCAGAATACCAGAGGATCTCATTATCTGCCAGGGTTCAGGGAGAACCCAAGTGCACCTTAGAACTAGCAGAGGGAATGAGGCCTGAGCCGCCACCAGAGCCAGAGACTCAGCCAGAAGCTGGTGCCGAGGGAGGCGAGGAACAAGCAAAGGAAGGGTAAGTGACTGTATTAAGCATTGTGTATGTTGAGGAAAATGATTCTGTCAGCAGTTAAACGTTGCCTCTGTCTTGAGATCTGCCGAGAAAAGATCACTAGGAACACTTTACTCAAGTTGTGTAAGCATAACAAGACTGTCAACTGTAATTCTGTTTTGAATGGAAAAGTACATGAAACATGCTGTGGTAACACACTGCTGGATTTTAATATATATATATGGATGTCTGAGAACCTGTTCTCTGTGGCTTCATTCTGACTACGAGTCAGATTACAGTTTAATCCCTGAACAGGCCTATCATGATATGTCTTAGTTGTTTAATTGTTGGTTAAACCTAAGTTCATTCCTTACTAAGATTAGTAAGCTTCAGTCATTTGTTGGGAAGAGACGTCTAGGTGATGATCTCTAAGTGATTGGCATAGATAGCACTCGGATGGAAGTAAGTCATGTGGTACTGATGGGATTTCTTTTCTGTGATTTGGAAAGTCATTTTTGATGCAATGCATTGATATATTGTGACATTTGTCTGGTCTTTAAAACAGGTCTTGTCTATTCATGTATGATAGTATCAAACAAGAGTAACTTGTGTTACAGAGAGGGAGAATCCACTCAGCAGGAACCATATGATAGTCAAGACATTGCTGAGGCTTTGAATGAGACAACAGATTCAATGGCAAATACAACAGTAGAGGCAGAAATCACACAAGATAGTGTTGCAATGTTAGTATACTTTCTGATTGTTCAGTGAAACTTTCGTGACTGCCCAATACATTCTGGATATTGGCTTTTCAGATACCTGTTATATCATAACTCATTTGTCTTTGACAATCTGTCCTGTACCCTGATCATTGTTAGTATTTTCCACCGATCATTATTGATAAGAATAAATTCCAAGAGGAATCAGATACAGGCATAAGTTTACAGGACTTAATATTTAATTTAAGATGAACAACAAGTAACAGTAAAATGACAAAATTGGTTTTTCCTAAATGTTGAGAGAGATAGAGAGATACAATATTGATGCATTGTCTAGAACATAAAACTTACATATGTGGTCAAATGATTTAGATGTTATGAAAAATTGGTGAAAACACATCGGTATTAAACAACAAAGAATTCTTCCATTATAATTCTTAAAGGAATATAAATAAAGATAAACCCAACAGAATAGTTGTAAATTTAATTTTTGCATTTGGCAAAGAGGATTTTTTTTTTTTACAATATTCAGCTTTACTCAGTTGAAGCCTTTACATAATAAATATATTAAAATAAAAATATTGATAATGTTTTGGAGCAATTTTTTTTTTGAGGGGTGGTGGTGGGGAGGGCGGGGGGTATCTGTAGGCCACTTTGATTACTTAAATGAATTTAACATTTAGTACCAAACAGTTTAGGGGATTATAAATTATTTATTCAGAATTGATCACACGGGAGACACAAGTGTGGCAAGTAATGTATCGGAGACAGCCCCTAGTGAGACAGCAACTTCACCAGTCTCTTCAACAACAGAAGAAACGCCGGCTCCAGCAACTGAAACAACAGCAGGGGGAGGTAACTATTGTTTACACTGCTTTTAATCCTCCATTCAAACTTCACATGGGGACTTCTTGTATGTTCAAACAACCTGGTAAAATAAGCATGTAAAATTTGTGTTCAGGGACTGGACTAATACAGTTTCAACTTGGAACTGACGCTTTGAATTTTTGAGATATTCATTTATTCAGCAGTTAAGTTGGATATATTTCTCACTGGAGAAAGACTGATGTTTTCTATGAAAATAAACTCAAGAGAAGTAACATTTGATATTTTTGGAAACACTATCTCCAGGTTGTTGATTTGCTTGTCGTATGTGCTTGTTTTCACTTGTAATCAGCATTGCATCATATAACATTCAGCATTCTTCATTTATTCATATTTTCCCATCTACATTATGTTAGCTTTCCTTTTTTTGTAACATGAAATATTACTGGAAATTTTAGCACAACTTTGATACTTGACTTCACATATATGTTTATCTTCCAAATCTAGCCCAAAGTGCTACATTGAAAGAATGTTCATCCTTTGTAAAGCTTTATGATATATATACAGGTGTATTCTTTAGTGGTTTAACCTGGTTTTAAAGGTGCAGTTTTACAAAGATGAAATGTTCTAGAATTACAGGATATTCATGTGTTTCAACAATGCTTTTTACAAACATTCCCTTTATAAAAACAGTGGAATGCAGGAACTGACTGGAAGATTCATCAGCTAAATGTAAAATAGTTCAGACTGTAGACAGATCTAAATTTATTTTAAACATAATAAATGTAATAAATTTTGATGCCCATTTGAAGAAATGTTGTAACACATACTTATATAAATCTTATTATTTTAGCATATTTTATTTTTGATAGTGAGACTGGATGTTTACTCTTAACCTGCTGGAACCGAAAGTGATAAGCCTTTGCCACCAGTATAGAGCCAGGCCAGCCTGCACATCCGTGCAGTCTGACCAGGCTCTATACTGTTGGTAGCTCCATTTTTGTATTTTGATACTGAAATCCCTTAAACTTGAATGGACTGTTCAAAATTCAAAGCTGGGCAAATCCATTACAAAATTTCAGCATGTTCAGGGTTAAGGTACAATGGGGATCAGTTCTTTTAGACCTTTATGTTTGTGAAAAAAAAGATTCAGAAAAGACTTTCAGTGTCATTGATGTTGCAATGCAAAGATGATGATTGGTAGCCTGAAGATTTTAGCATATTGTTAAGGGCAGAAAGTTCATGGATATTCCTTTAATAGAATGTGGCATTGTTCAAAATTTTGATCTGCTGCTTTATTTTAGTTTTGGCATGATTTTTAGAACAATATATACAGTATATAAGAAAAGAACTTAAAGATTGGTTGCAGTGTTCCTGTTACATTTTTTTCCCTGTTCAATAATACTGTACCTACTCATTTGCTAAAACTGTGTTCTAAAAGAATAGAGTATAATAATAATGCTCGATTCTCTTGAAAGAATACCATATTCAACCATTTGAGCTTACAGTAAAGCTGGTCAAAATATGAAAATTTGCTCTTCAAAATTATAACTGGCAGATGGAGTCTTTGGTCAAACATACCAAGACTTTTCTGTATGTTTTAGCATGGATATGGTAATGATATTGAATTATGTATGAATGCCAGAGCTATGTTATAATGAAACTGATCCAAATGCTGTTAGTGCTTTTGTTTTGTTTTAACTTTGTTTGATCTTGTTTACTTATAATGACCCGCAGTAAGATAGTGTGTTTTGTATTCTTTTGTTCCCACAGACGCGCCAGAACAAAACACATCAGACGATACGAAAGTTTCCCAGCAGAAAATGGAGGTGAGGTCACAAATCCTTGATATTGTTGTCCTAGTATACAGTGGTGTTAGCTAAAACTTCCAGTTCCATTTTTACTCGCTAACCTTGTACAGTCAAACCTGTGAACAGAACCAGCCATATAGGAAAACTTCAGAATGATACTGGTTTATTGTATAATGTTTAGTATAAAATATTTGATTAAAGATAATTTATATGGTATACAGACATCCACAAAAAAGATTTTTCCAATGGTTGCTTGTCATATCTGAAAATTGGAATTTAACGCAGCAGAGCAAGATGTATTTTACTGACAATGACTGGTTTATGTTTATATATTCATGGTTCATGTTGCAGGTTTGACTGTTCAGTTATGAAGCTAGTTCTTAGTTTACCTATAGTTGATTATCATTCACGTACAAAGTCAACAAAATGTTGAGGCACCTTGTTGAAATCTTACATGCTGTGCATGTTGAATGCCAACTTAAATTGTGTTGGCCTTGAAAGGGGAGATGTTAATTGTTAAAGCAAATGAGGTTGTGAGATTAAGAGATATATATCAATGAGTTTTAAGTTTAACACCTCAATGTTTACTGCTGTACTTGATTTATTTCTGTATCACATTAACAGAAGCAAACATACAGTGTGTTAGAGACTTTACAATCCTTTTTTTTTTTTTTTAAGTTGCTACATTATTTTGCTCTTGTCAGTTGAATCTTGTTGGCATGGCTTGCTTTTTTTCTTCTTTCTGCTTCTGTTATTTGCAAAAAAAAAACTAAGAGCATGTTTATATTTCAATAGATACATTATGACAATAATACATGTTGTTCTTAAATATATAATCACTGTGTTAGAATTAATTGTTATATAACAGATTTAACCAAATTATCTGACTACTACTCAACAACATTAATATAAAAAATGTTGTGCATAAATTTCCAGTACATTGTGTATTGTGAATGTATATATGTATGTATGAAAGTATTTACATGTATCAACCTACTTTGTGTTACTTAAACAGCAACATTTTCATTTCATATATCATTCACACTGTATTAAATACTGTAGTATAGTCCAGAGTTAGATATTGTTTATACTGTTACTGTGTTGTACAAAGGCATCTTATCATTCAGTGATTTCTGTGTCTTCTATTTGAAAAAAAAAAAAATCAAACATTTTTTTTTTAAATGTGAAGATTATGTTGATATTGATGTTAATTTTATAAGTGAATTGTAACATTTTTTCAATGGAAAGTTTTCAATTAAATGTTGATAATACTGGTAAATTTATAACAGAGTTACATAATGATTAACAACAGATAACAATCGCATGTGCAAACTGTTTGAACATTCAGCCGTGACAGGCAATATTTAAGAAATCAAGACAATATTAGGTAATAGCAATACAAGTACAGATAATATGATTCATACAAGTTTGAACTGTAAGAGCTAGGCAGCCCCAATTCCACTACATGGTTAAAGGAGGTATGTTTATATTTCAGATTGAAGTGATTGCTAAGATAGAGGAAGTGAAGATTGCAGACAAGGATGTCAGTGATGATCCTGTGCTTGAAAAACAGAAGAATGCTGCTTTGCAGAACGGGCACGATGAGGAGATTGTGGCCACATCATAAATTATCTTGACTTTGTCAAGGTAACAAATGCCATGTTGAAGTCTTCTTTAAATGCTTGAGTTTTTTGTGTTCAGAGATACTTTTTATTTGCAAGCAACTTGCCTTCAAAGCTTTTTTGTGTGAAACTGAAATTTTTACTTTTACTGAAATATAATGATTAAAATAAACCCCACTTTGTAATTGCTAGCCTCGGAGAAAACAAGATTTTTACCTATTTGTGAGAACATTGTAAGGATATGAAACAATGCATAGCTGTTGTCTGTGACACAAAGAAAATACTTGGTATTCTGATAGAAATCCAGTTGTGTTTATTACGTGAATGGTGCAATTTGCTCATTTTCTTTATATTTGCCTTAAAACATTAAATCTGTCTTGATCATCGGCAACACTTCTCATAAGATTTTGAAAATGATCATTTTTAAACATTCGTTGATATTTGATACACTGGTATATTAGGTATATTGTTACATTGAGGGTTTTCTTCGTCGGGGCTCAAGTGATTATTATCAACAGTCTTTATGATAATCATTCAGAATACTTTCATTCAGTATTGGTCATTTGTTTATATCATAAATGTTAATCTGTCCATGTAAGTTTTTATACTGTCTTAACTTATCATGTACAAAATTTTAGATTTGAGTCATTGTAGTTTCATTTATTGTCATCATGTATTTCATCTGTGTGTGTCATGCATTTGTCATATTATATGAAGAGAGTCACATTTTGTCCAAAGAAAATGATTGTGTGCAATTGAAAAACCAACAGGTGTGTGTGTCAAGGATCTTTCTCATAGACATAGTTTATGTGTGACTGCTGAAGAGTTAAATGGTATACGAAAAGATGATTACAGATTTAGATTAATATAAAAGATAACTGGTGGTAGAGATTAAAAAAGGGTGAATTCAAAGGAGTTCTAAGTGCTTTTAAACAAAGGAGCAGGTAGTGTCTTTTTCCATTCACCCCTCAAAAGGCAAAAATCTGCAGTCATAGTAAGATACAACGCTGATCTCTGTATGTGAAGCTGCCTTCATCAACGGATCAAAGTTTAATGTAAATGAATAAGATGACAGGAGACTGTGGGTATTTGAATTCTGCCAAGTTTCATAAAATATACAAATACAGCACTTATTATTTCTGTAGATGTTTTTGTATATCTATCTACTATATTAGAATATAATAATTACCAAGTTCGGTGTATAGCATAATACATTATTGTATGGATTACATTTCCCTTTTTATATTGTAATGTTTTACTAGAACTGTGTACACACTCACTACGCAATAAGGCCTAATTAATTATAGATATACTTGTAGACTTTATTTTTTCAAAGTATTCAGTATTTATCAAATAGGTTGTATATTGTCAAGCATACTTATTTTGTTTACTTTTTTAAAATTTTTGTTACAAGAAAACAGAATATTTTGAAAATGGTATTGTTAAAAGTCATGCGGTCTTAAAAAGAGGTGGTGAAAAATCTGGTTCAGATTATTGAAAACAAAAGAAAAGGGGGTTATGTTTCAACAGTAAACTTGTGTTGACTGATGCTGTAAGATTAACACTAAATGTTGTTTGTGTAGTTGTACAAAATAACTGAGGTTATTGGAGATTTTGGTCTAGCCATCTCTTAACAAGGTATTGCAGTGTGTTTTTTCTAAGAATAATCTTTGCCTAAATTTTATCCAGACAACCGACTCACTAAAAAAAAATGCTTCCTTATCTGTCAAGTTAGCAACCATGCTATGATTTGGAAGGTTAAATAGTGTATCTTTCTCTTATAATACCAGTGTTCTTGTACAAGGCAGTATATCTTTAACAGATGGACATCTTTTTTTTTTATTTTTACAAGCTGTTGTGAAGAACTTTGCCAGTCAGAATATCAATTCTGAAAACTACATTTGAAATTGTCTTACGCTATTTTCCTGTGTATTAAATTTCATGTGACTGTGTATGTGCCTTTAATGCTTACAAGGTGTGATAGCTAATCTTAATTTCTATAATTACATGTTGTTGCTTATGGTTAGAAATTAAAACTATGCTTTTTTTTGATGCTTATGAAGTGATGTAAGATGAACTTTGGTTAATTCTGCTCAGACCTTTAGAAACCTGTTTGTTACTGTTGGAACGTGACAGGGTTATTTACATTTTTTTCTGATTTTATTTTATTATTTTATTTACAATCAGTTTCCCCTCCCTTTTATATAGGCTTAGTGTAAGCATTTAAAATCTAGTACTTTGTCTATCTTTTGTAAAGCTTTTGTGAGAGATTGGTTATGTGTAATATATGGTGGAAGCAGTCTATGAATAAAAAAAATACTAAACATAAATGTGTTATTGTATTTATTTGATATCCAAAAATTAAGTTTAACACTATATTGAGTGAAAGAGTGACCATTTGTGGCTACCCTGGTCGCATGTTAGTGAAAATAATGTGGCCAGATTGATCAAGATTTCGTTTCATGGAAATGCACATCCACACATTGTCAGTATGATAATAGTTTCTGTTGGTACACACTACTTCCATAAATGATCTATTCAAGTTCAATAACAGAACAATGGGCACTATTTTCCTAATTGTTCTACACTATTACAGCAGTCATATTTGTAACAGACAGTTAAGGTTATATTTATTCTTTATTTGAGTCTCATCTATAGATTCTCATATATACATACAAAACATGAATAGAAAGACCATAAAAACACATGTATAAAAGAATTATGTACTAAGAGGGATAACTACAACACAATACTATGGTGTATATGCACTGCACTGACTGCAGGATTACCTCCCTTATTTATACACATTTCTAAATTTCACATGTCTGTATCTACATTTTAATATTTGGCTGAGCATTGTTGAGCTTCAGTTAAACTGTATTTATTTATATACATGTATAAACATATAACATGTCAGTAGGAAAAAAATCTGATATATTAAATTTAGATATGTTCAAATATATAAAAGAGATGAGTAGTTGTTAATCATTACTTATAAAATGTGAGATTATGACACTTAAAATCACCAAAATGTACATCATGAAAACATAATTGTACTATTTACACATGTAAAATTGTCTTTGATTTAGGATTAAGAAACAGGTTTTTGCTAAAATTGTTATCAAACTCTCACTATTTAAAAAGGAATTGAAATTTATCAGCATTACACAAATTACTAAATGAAGGACTGATATCTGAGGCTTTCTCAAAGATCTTACACCTTGAGTCATTATACAGATTACATTCAAGAAGAACATGGCATTCATTTTTAATAACATTTATATCAGCTTGACTCTAAAATAAACAAATATGTCTATCAACAGGTAAACCTTCATATCGTCCAGTTTCTAGTAAGTTAAGTGTAGCTCCAGTCCAAGTCTGTTGTTTGTGTATTTGAAACCTCTTGTTGAACCATGTAATTAGGCAAATGGACAAGTGACTTGCCAGGAATTCCTTTATCTTGCAGTTATTGCAAGGATAAATTGATATTGGTATAAGATTCTTACCTTATTCCTGTACCAGTACACGCAACGCTTTAAAAGATATTCACTTCAATTCAAACTTGTAAAGAATTACTAAACTAGATCAAAGGAAAAGCATGCAGAAGTATTTTACCGGTCAAAGAAATGATTCACCAAATCAGTGGTCAATAGAACTTTGATAAGCACACCCTTTTTAGCTCACCTAAGTACAGTGTGCTGATAGAGAGCTTTTGCGATCTTGTGTTCGTCCATCATAAATTTGATTTAAAAAATCTTGACAATGTGGTCAAAGATGTTTAACGCATGAAGCTCTACCAAAATTGTTCAAAGAATCCTATTCTTTGTAGAACTCGGGTTGTTATGGGAACAAAAATAGAATAACTCTTCTTGCTTTAAACCACAAGAGCTCTCAAATTTGGTATGTAGCACTGTCAAGTGGATCTGTAAAAAGATTGTCTCGTTTTACATAGGAAAATCTTTAAGATTATTCTTGTCTGAAATCACAAGGCACAGAATTCAAAATTATGCACAAAGCATTGACCAAGATTGTTCAAGCTGGGGTCATTTCTACATCAATGTCAGATGTTTTACAAATACTGTGTAGGATAAATTCTTCAAAAATCTTTTTTTCAGATAAGATAAGGCTAACACCTCTAAAATTATGTAGGAAACATTGTGTTCTGAATATGTAGCAAGTTTGTTAAAAGTAACCCCTAAAGTCATTATTGGTTCCGAGAGGGTCGGACATTTTACCAAGAAATATATAAGAAAATCTTAAAAACTTCTTTAAGGAACCCAAAATGCCCATAGTTCAAAATAGTGGCACGAATCATTGTATAGTGGATATCTACCAAGATTGTGCAAGTCAAATTTACATTCACTATGAAGGACAGATGTTTTACATTGACTTATATAGACAGGCCCTTAAAAAAATCTTTACTTTGAAATAGACACATTGCATTTTTTGTTTGGTGCAGTTGCACTCAGGAGAGCGATAAAGGGCCATCCTAGCCCTCTTGTTAGTTTTTACAGTTTTTTGTCTGGTGTCCTTCAATAATTTGCTTTAAATTGATACCACTTGCTTGATAAAATTTGGCAGGGATATTCTTTGCAATTAAACCTTCTATTATTTTTTTTTCAAAGAACTTAATTCACTCCATGCAGATCTCTTGCTTCTTTTGCAGTTAGAAGGTAAAATCTTCAAACATCCTGTAGAGGTCCATAGTATGCCTCTGGGGTCATTATTAGCTCCATCCAGAGAGAATCATTTAATATTTAGAAATATAAGAAAAATAAACTTAGAATTTCTTTGGTGTTCTGCAAATAATTAGAATAATTATTTGCAGAACACCAAAGAAATTAAAAACTTGTTTATTCAGTGGTCCAGAAGAATCTTTACTCCGATTAAGGGCCAGCCCAGCTAGCTCAATTGGTAGAGCATCAAATTGTCAACCTTGACGATCCCGGTTCAATCCCCATTAGGGCCAGCAAAATTTCTCTGTGATAATGATCTTTAGGTCATTTGTCCCCCAGTTCTGTAGCAGGTGAGGAAGTAGTCAGTCACTTGCGGAGAAATTGGTAAGTAAACTGGTTGGATACCCAGGAACACTGGTGAGGTGGACTGATCGCCGGGATATGACCTTAGCTGTTAAACTGGCGTTAAACCCCAATAAATAATATTTTCCCGATAGGGAAAATGTGATTACGACTTAAGCTTTATCAAAAATAAATCATCATGACAAGTATACTGTATAGAGAATGATCTCACATTCATGACAGGTATCTAGGAAATAATCTTACCTATAAGTCTGGTATCTTAAGAATGATCACACCTACATGACAGGTATTAAGAGAATGATTTTATATATTCATGACAGGTATCTAGAGAATAGTTTTACCTTCACAACATGTATCTAGAGAATGATCTCACCTTAATGACAGATATCTAGAGAAGAATGTAACCATTATAATTGGTATTTAGAGAAGGATTCTACTGTCATGATTGGTATTTATAGGAGGATCTTACTGCCATGGTTTGAATCTATAGAATGATCTGACCGTCATAACTGGAATATATAGAATGATCAAACCGTCATAATTAACTGATGGATCTATAGCCATCGTGACTGGTATCTAAAGAAAGGATCTAACTGTCATAACTGGTATTGAAAGAAGGATCTAGCTGCCATGACTGGTGTTTGTAGAAGGATCTTACCATCATAACTGGTATCTAGAGAAAGGGCTAACTGTTATGACTTGTATCTTAAGAAGGATCTAACCATCATGACAGATTTTCAGCAATGAATCTAACCGTCATAGCTCATATCTAGAGAAGGATCTAGCCATCATGATTGGTATCTATAGAAGGATCTTACCATCGTAACTGGTATCTATAGAACGATCTAACCATCATAACCCATATCTATACAACTATCTAACCACCATAACCCGTATCTATAGAACGATCTTACCACCATAACTGGTATCTATAGAACAAGCTTACAGTTATGACCGATATTTATAGAAAGAACAACTTGTCGTAACTGTCATAAAAATGCCAACCGTCATGACTGGTATCTAGAGAGAGACCTAACCATTATGACTGGTATCTAAAGAAAGAGCTTACCATCATGATAGGTATCAAGCGATGGATCTGACCATCATAGCTTGTATCTATAGAATGACCTTACAGTTATAACTGATATTCATAGAAAGAACAACTGGTCATAACTGGAATCTTATTTAAGGATCTAACCGTCATAACCTGTTTCTATAGTACGATCTAACCATCATAACTGGTATCTAGAGAAAGAGCTAACCCTTATGACTGGTATCTAGAGAAAGAGCTTACCATTATGACAGGTATCAAGCGATGGATCTAACCGTCATAGCTCGTATCTAGAGAAACATCAAACCATCTTGACTGGTATCTAGAGAATGATTTTACCATCATAACTGCTATCTAGAGAATGATTTTACCATCATGACTTGTATAACTGGTATCTAGAGAATGTTGTTAACGTCATAACTGGTATACTGGTATCTAGAGAATGTTGTTACCATCATGACTGGTAGGACTGGTATCTAGAGAATGTTTACCGTCCTGACTGGTATGATGGGTATCCAGAGAATGATGTTACCATTATGACTGGTATCCAGAGATTAATGTTACCATCATGACTGATATAACTGGTATCTAGAGAATGTTGTTACCGTCATGACTGGTATAACTGGCATCCAGAGAATGTTGTTACCGTCATGACTGGTAAAACTGGTACCTAGAGAATGTTGTTACCATCATGACTGGTATCCAGAGAATGATGTTACTGTCATGACTGGTATCTAGAGATTAATGCTACAGTCATGACTGGTAAAACCGGTATCTAGAGAATGTTGTTACCATCAAGACTGGTATGACTGGTATCCAGAGAATTATGTTACCGTCATGACTGGTATGACTGATATCCAGAGACTGATGTTACCATCATGACTGGTAGGACTGGTATCCAGAGAATGATGTTACCATAATGACTAGAATCTTGTGATTAATGTTACCATCATGACTAGTATGACTGGTATCTAGAGAATGATGTTACTGTCATTACTGGTATGACTAGTATCCAGAGAATGTTGTAACCATCATGACTGGTTTCCAGAGAATGATGTTACCATCATGAATGGTATGACTGGTATCCAGAGAATGATGTTACCGTCATGACTGGTATCTAAGAATTAATGTTACCGTCATGACTGGTATCCAGAGAATGATGTTACTGCCATGACTGGTATGACTGGTATCCAGAGAATGATGTTATGGTCATGACTGGCATCTAGAGATTAATGTTATCGTCATGACTGGTATCCAGAGAATGTATTACCGTCATGACTGGTATGACTGGTATCCAGAGAATGTTGTTACCATCATGACTGGTATCCAGAGAATGATGTTACCGTCATGACTGGTAGGACTGGTATCCAGAGAATGATGTTACCATCATGACTGGTATGACTGGTATCCAGAGAATGATGTTACCGTCATGACTGGTAGGACTGGTATCCAGAGAATGATGTTACCATCATGACTGGTATGACTGGTATCTAGAGAATGTTGTTACCGTCCTGACTGGTAGGACTGGTATCTAGAGAATGTTTACCGTCCTGACTGGTATGATGGGTATCCAGAGAATGATGTTACCATTATGACTGGTATCCAGAGATTAATGTTACCATCATGACTGATATAACTGGTATCTAGAGAATGTTGTTACCGTCATGACTGGTATAACTGGCATCCAGAGAATGTTGTTACCGTCATGACTGGTAAAACTGGTACCTAGAGAATGTTGTTACCATCATGACTGGTATCCAGAGAATGATGTTACTGTCATGACTGGTATCTAGAGATTAATGCTACAGTCATGACTGGTAAAACCGGTATCTAGAGAATGTTGTTACCATCAAGACTGGTATGACTGGTATCCAGAGAATTATGTTACCGTCATGACTGGTATGACTGATATCCAGAGACTGATGTTACCATCATGACTGGTAGGACTGGTATCCAGAGAATGATGTTACCATCATGACTGGTATGACTGGTATCCAGAGAATGATGTTACCATAATGACTAGAATCTTGTGATTAATGTTACCATCATGACTAGTATGACTGGTATCTAGAGAATGATGTTACTGTCATTACTGGTATGACTAGTATCCAGAGAATGTTGTAACCATCATGACTGGTTTCCAGAGAATGATGTTACCATCATGAATGGTATGACTGGTATCCAGAGAATGATGTTACCGTCATGACTGGTATCTAAGAATTAATGTTACCGTCATGACTGGTATCCAGAGAATGATGTTACTGCCATGACTGGTATGACTGGTATCCAGAGAATGTTGTTACCATCATGACTGGTATGACTGGTATCCAGAGAATGATGTTACCGTCATGACTGGTATGACTGGTATCCAGAGAATGATGTTATGGTCATGACTGGCATCTAGAGATTAATGTTATCGTCATGACTGGTATCCAGAGAATGTATTACCGTCATGACTGGTATGACTGGTATCCAGAGAATGTTGTAACTGTCATGACTGGTATGACTGGTATCCAGAGAATGATGTTACCGTCATGACTGGTATCTAGAGATTAATATTACGACATGACTGGTATCTAGAGATTAATGTTACCGTCATGACTGGTAGGAATGGTATCCAGAGAATGATGTTACCGTCATGACTTGTATCTAGAGATTAATGTTATCGTCATGACTGGTATCCAGAGAATGTATTACCGTTATGACTGGTATGACTGGTATCCAGAGAATGTTGTAACTGACATGACTGATATCCAGAGAATGATGTTACCGTCATGACTGGTATCTAGAGATTAATGTTACGACATGACTGGTATCTAGAGATTAATGTTACCGCCATGACTGGTAGGACTGGTATCCAGAGAATGATGTTACCGTCATGACTTGTATCTAGAGATTAATGTTAACGTCATGATTGGTATCTAGAGATTAATGTTACCGTCATGACTTAATTGTATCTGGAGATTAATGTTACCGTCATGACTTGTATCTAGAGATTAATGTTACCGTCATGACTGGTATAACTGGTATCTAGAGAATGAT
The DNA here is from genome assembly GCA_012932295.1 of Cyclina sinensis. NCBI lineage: Eukaryota > Metazoa > Mollusca > Bivalvia > Venerida > Veneridae > Cyclina > Cyclina sinensis. The sequence goes on along the minus strand of JAAONU010000001.1, from coordinate 31,041,018 downwards.
GTTACCGTCATGACTGGTATGACTGGTATCCAGAGAATGGTTTTACCGTCATGACTTGTATCTAGAGATTAATGTTACCGTCATAAATGGTATAACTGGTATCTAGAGAATGATGTTACCGTCATGACTGGTATCTAGAGAAGGTTTTAACGTCATAACTGGTATCTAGAGAATGATGTTACCGTCATGACTGATATCTAGTAAATGATTTTACCGTCATGACTAGTATCAAGAGAAGGATGTAATCGTCATTATTGGCGTTTTGGGAAGGAGGATCTAGCCGTCATAAAAGGTATACATAGAACGATCTTACTGTCATGACTGGTATCTAGAGAACGATTTTATTGTCCTGACTTGTATCAAGGGAACGATCTTGTCGTCATGTCTGGTATATAGAATACGATCTAACTGATATGACTGGTACCCAGAGAACGATATTATCGTCATGACAGGTATCAAAAGAACGATATAGCCATCATAACTGGTATCTAGAGAACGATATTATCGTCATGACAGGTATCAAAAGAACGATATAGCTGTCATGACTTGTTCTTAGAAACCTAAACGGTGTATTGTGAAGTTACTTTGTAAATAAATATCACGTTTTCTCTTTAGTTTTGACATTTTAGTGCGACGTAAGACGTTATACGATCTTTGTCAACTTTGATAAATTGCAACAGAAAGGAAAATAAAAAGACTCTAATTGAAAAAACCGATGTTTGCAAACTGGAGGAAGATTCTATATTATGGTGCTTTGTAAGACTTTCAAGATACTTGTATAAAAGAAAACTACAGGCAAAGTTAATTCGTTACATATGTTTTGATAAAACGGAAGCTCCTTGTTTATCCACAGAGTGACACAGTGCAACATACGTGCAATATCAGTCCATATTCCCATGTGTCAGTAGGCTTACGTGTGGTCATCATTTTGCAGTACGAATTTATTCCTTTTGAGTGATTTTAACGAAGACATCTATTAGCAGTATATTGGTATATTTCTCTGTTGTTTTGCTTATAAAAGTAATACTGACGCAACTGGAAGAAAAATATCAACAAACAGTCATAGGGAATACCGTGACTGCCGTATTATTTCAAAACCATAATATAATCTAAATATGACTGATGACGAAATTTAAACATTTGCAACTGTATTTTGTGCAGGGTGACTTGTATGTGAACGATCTGCATATTGAAAAACAGAAAATTTCATCGTTAGTATCGTCTGCCACGAAACCCTTACAGATGTAGCAAAGAGTTGGAAAATGGTTTTTAAATTCCACACGACTAAATGTTAAACGTCCCAGTATATCCCAGATGTATCTTGCTTGCAAAACTGTAGAATATATGCAATCGTGCGATACCCTCATAATGACAATTATATCACTGGATGCCCTCCATGGCTAGTACGTCCTGGTTGCTGTACTACTTCACTATACTGTTAGCGGCAACTCTGCAAACTAGTCAACGGCCGAACTTAAGATTAAACTATGAAGCAAGGGATCTGGATAATTTTAGTTGTATAAAACAAGGAAGTTCCAAGAAGCGTAACTCTGAAACAATTATCATGTTAATACTAATACTAATACCCATTAAAATCAGTGCAGTCAAGAATTGAATTAATTTCTCCAATCAATGTTGTGTGGTAACCAAACATAAAAAGATATTGTCCAATCAGTGGGCGACAAATTTCCAAATGGCGAAAATAATTCCTTTGATTTTACATATACGTAAGATAAATGAATTATTTAAACGAGATTTCAGGTTGACATAAATTTAGTATTTATTCAGAACTGACCAGTAGAATTCACATCAACGTTTTGTTTTCACAACTTTACAGTTAAATGCTGTCACACAAGTTTTTAATTTTAGTAACAGAAGAAATCAAATAGCAAAGGGACGCTTGGGGTTCGTATTTCTGCTCGGTAGCAGCAACAGAAAAAATATGGACGTCATATTTTCACTCGGTGTTACGTTCACTGACACCCAAACACAAGTGACCATAGCTGTGCTTGTTCTTCTTTTTGGGTTAATCTGTCGTTAAACTTTAGGTCCGTAGACAACCAGTTTGCACGTGGAAGTGCCTAGGATCAAACTCATGGCCTTGTTCGTTATCACTGACCACAGATCAGCCCGTTTTTATTACAACAGATGTACAATATCCATGGCCATAGAAAGAGTACGTTTAATAATGAATATGGCTGGCTCTAGCGATGGCAATCTTTCAAAAAGGGTGATAATAAACGAACACCATTTTTATGCCATTTTGAAGGCGCGTGCCTTAGCTCCACTCCAACGGAAGCCACTTCTTATCATTGCGCCAATGCATTACTTTTTAGGAATAACTTTCATACCTGCTTTGCAAACTAATCAATCTCTGCTTACCAAAGGTCACACCTCTTACTACGGCTAGGTTTCGAACTTTGGACCTTCGGTAAATGCACAACATAACTGAAGTTTCGAGCCCTGCACGTGAGTTACTAGGATTATCCTTGAAATATTAAACAGTGTTTAGTTTAATTATATTTTATTACTTTTGCAATACATATATCAATACAAATATTTATATAGCATGCAGAATAATAAGCAAATATTATAGTATAGTATAATGGGTCAAATGCATGTAAAATATTTATAATGTCAAAAGTAAACGGGTTGGGCCACAAGTTATGGCAACATTAGAGATTGGCCCGTCCCAATAGTCAACATTTAGGTAACAAGATGAGCATTATGTTAATTGTATTGTCGTAAGTATACGGAAAGTAATATAAACAGTAAATTAAAAGAGAGAGAGAAAAGGAAAAACAAAAAAAAACATAAAAAAACCCATTTCAGGAGGTATTAATACTGGTAAAGATTCAAATCGACGAATAATGATTATGTATTCAGAATGATATTTACCTGATATCATAGTAACATATTTATTATATGAAATTGTTTTATACCTCACTAAAAGGTATGATCTTATAGAGTATATTAAAGTTTTAACAAAAATTAGTAAAAAATAATGAAAAATAATGACAAATGATAAAAAATGAAAATAATGAATAATGAAGTCCCCTGCCTATATATTGCACTATGTTGCCTACATCATTAAGTCAAGGTTTATTGGTCAACGACAGTAGATAACGGTTTATGTATTTTCAAAACACCTAGAAGTTTTTATAAAGCTATGTACTTGCTGAAACAGGTTTTCATTGTCCTCGTCGGTATTGTTTTCAATGCCAAAATGAAGTTTTCTTGCACTAAGCGGATGGTAAGCACGTGTATTAATAAAAAGAGTGGTCCGCATTTTCAATATAATTACCGCATTGACAGTTCGGACTTTCTCGTAAATGATTTATATACAAGTCATAATTTAGATTACTGCAGTTATTTCTGAGGCGCGTGTGATGAACATGTTGAAATCTATCACCCTTTAGGAAATATGTAGGTACTGTAAGTGGCTTAAATTTCTCCTTGAGCTTAGTTTTAAAAGACGAAAGGTTTTCAGCATTTCTGATGTCAATATCTAAATTATTCCACATTTTTATTGACGACGGTATAACTGATTTAGAATAAATCTCTAAACGCCTTACAACCGTTGCATAATTTTCATGATTTCTTAAATTATATGTAGTAGTTTCAAAAACAGTGTCAGGAAATATTTCGTTTAGATAGATAGGAAGTTCACCTCGACTATAATTAAAAATGATAATAAGCTTTTGCATTTTTCTTCTGTCTGACAAAGCAACCCACCCAATTTCCCTTAAAAGTTTATCAATAGAAACAGAACGCGTTAAGCCAGTAACTATACGTGCAGCATCATATTGAATCTTTTCTATAGTTTCTTTTTCATATTCTGTACAACTGTCCCAAATAGAAGAAGCATATTCTAGAATAGGTCTTAAGTACGAAATATAGATCTGATTAAGTGTATTTCTTTTAAGTTTAAACTTAAGCGTACGCATTGACCCAAGGACTTTGGGGGCTGATAAAGATATATCTGAAATGTGTTTGTGCCATGAACCATCATCACTTAACGTAACCCCAAGATGTTTGTGATGACGAACATATTTTAAGAGTGTATTTTGAAAATATATTGCAGGATAGTTTTGAATGTTTCTAGTAAGAGAAAAGAACATAACTTCTGTTTTAGATGGATTAAATTGCACTAACCATTGTTTTGCCCAGTTGTCAATAATTAACAGGTCACTATTGATCGTATTTTCAATAAAATTAATGTCATCTGAACTAACGGCCAAAGAACTGTCATCAGCAAACAGACGTGTTACACCAGATAATGAGTCAGCTATATCGTTAACGTATATTAAAAACAGCAAAGGTCCCAACACTGAGCCCTGTGGCACACCGGAAGTGATAACACGCTCTTCAGAAAATGCAGATTTAATGAAAACTTTTTGTTTTCTTTCATTTAAGTAATTTGCAACCCATTTTAAAACATTACCAGAAAGCCCGTATTGCCTTAATTTGAATAACAAGCCCTTATGCCAGACCCTGTCAAAAGCTTTGCTTATATCACAATATACATGTTGATTTTCTATCATCAAATGCTTTACAAATTTGGTTATATAAGTCTATTAATTGATAAACTGTTGAATGGCCTGGAAGAAAACCAGCCTGATATTTAAATATAAGGTCATTTTGATGTAAGAAGTTGTACATATATTTGAACATGATGCGTTCCATTACTTTACCAACACAACTGATAAGAGAAACTTGTCTATAATTTGAAGGTTTAGATTTGTCTCCTTTTTTAAATAGAGGCTTAACATTTGCTTCTTTCCAAGTATTTGGGTATTGTCATAGCTGAATAGATCTATTAAAAAGTATAGTTAAAGGTTTACAAATAGTGTGTCTTGTTTCTTTTAACATTCTATGGCTAATTTCATCCGGACCACAAGCTTTATTTATAGAAAGGATTGACAGAACGTCCAAAACATCTTGTTCCTTAATATTAATATTTTCTAGTTTGTTTTGCGTTTTAAGTGTAAGATTCGGTAACGTAGGGTTTGTATCATCAACGTTTGATATAGAAGTAAAAAGGTCATTTAACGTATTGGCTTTGTCTAAGTCTGTAAAGGCTAGAGTATCCGGTGTTTTAGAAAGTGGAGGGATTGTTTCGTAACTTAAAGAGTTTTCTTTAACAAGGGTTTTAATTATTTTCCAATATTGTCTTGGATTTGAAGAACTTAAGTCACTTAATGTGAATTCAATGTTAAACAGTGCGTAAGTTTTACAAGAGAATATGCACTTCTTTTAGACTTTATCTTTCCAGAATGTGCGGCACATGTTAATAGGTCAAGATCATTACTAAAGGCTCAAGATATCAGAATCAGGCCAGCAAAATGCACCTTTTCTGTAAGACGCCGCATTTTATCTTTGACGAGTAGTGATCGAAGGCTTTTGCGTCTGAACCCCTGTCCGGAGATAGCTGGTTCGAATTCAAACAAGGTTGAGAGTCGCCAGTACCTTTCTGCATCCCACACCTTCGGCGCGGTTACAAATCTCAAAATCTTATTTGATGTTTATTTCAAATCCGAATAAGTTCAAGTTTCCTGGTTATAATTGCCGTCGATTTTTATATCAGCTTAAAGCGACTGACTCACAGAATTTAGCCGAAATATTTTTCTTTAAAATTTAAGAGAAGTTAATATACTATGAAAAAAAAACGTAATACTATGCTTCTATACACCATGAAAACTGAAAAAAAAAGTTTTGAGTTAATCAGGATTTGAACCCATGACGTTTCGGTTGGTGGAGTATGGTGCTATAGCCTACACCACTGAGCCACAGAAACTAGTTACCAAGACTGCTCAAAATTAATTTTATAAGTAAAATATCTTCCCCGTGACTAACAAGATATATTTTTATGGTTTTTTTTCTGTAACAAAAATGATTCAGTAACTTAGTTTAGACATGTTCTTCACAATTAAAGCAAGAATTTCAAGATGTATAAACATTTTCTTATTCTTCTATCGTCGGCCCATCCGTGTGTCAGTCCCTTTAAAGTTAAATAAGAAAAAAGTCCCCCATTATCCCCCGAAATAGTCCCTTCTCAGAGGCCCCAATTGCTGTGCTCAGTTCAGGAGCGCCGCCCATTTTTGTGTTTTTCGCTGTTCGGAACACCTCGGTGACTTTCGGTAACCAATTCACAGCTATTACACGGAGTATCCGGAAATAGTCGAGTAGTTACGACAGTACTTTGCACGTGACATTGACAAGCAGGGATTTCAAGCTTTACTCAAGTCTATTTACTCAAAGTATAAAAGGGTTATGTAGAGAATGCAATTTCAGTAGTTTGAGTTGTAACTTACCAAATAATGTTTTGTTGTTAGTGTTTCTGTGTGTTGTTGGCGGGCTTTTTCAGACGTGCTTTCAGAACCTTTATGAAGACAGTAAGTTGACTTCATTTATTTTGTAACATTTTTCTTTTACGAAATTTTACTGTGACGAAGCACCATTTTGTAGGTAGGCAGGGACATCATTGGTAAGATGTCATGAACAAAAGTCTTTGACGTGTAGTATGTCCGTGTCTTAGATCTTTGCCAAAACAAGAATAACGACTTTATCTGACAAGATTTCAGAATTTTTATTACTGATTCTGTGGTTTCAAATATTGCACGACGAAAAAATACACAGCACCTGAGAATTTTAAGTGATTTAATTTTTGGCGGGAAAATGTTTTGAAGGATGGCATTGTTTTCCACAAATTTTCATGCTCCATTTTTACATTTTTGAATAAAGCTGAGCCTATCTATTGAGTACAGAAATTCAGGCTACTTGTCTGAATTATTAAATAGGAACCTGATTTTTCACGTGTGGTGACATGAATAGAATTTGTTTTAGTTTTACAGGTCAGTGAACTTGGGATTTGTCAGTAAAGATGTAATTGCTGTCTGCTGCAGAACGTCTCGATGCAACCTTACGGTAAAATATACTTAAATGTAATTAGAACCAATTTTTGCATAAGACTTGTAATCTCAATACAACAAATGATAATTTAAGACTCAGGGGAGATAACTCTTAATGCACTTCAAGCATTAAATTTACATGCAAAGGCGCTGCTTTTGAAATAGTTTGTATACAGAATGAAACTTCCTGATCTCTCTGACCATTGCTTTGGTGAATATTAGCACTTTATTTTTAGATCTTTTACAAAGAAAATTTGTTTAAATGGTCTTTGGTGTGACAGGCAAGTTTAGATGTACAATAGCTTTTGTGTTTCTTTTCAGGATTTGGCCTCATTCTGTTTAATGTGCTTTGAAAGGTGGTCTGGTCCAGTGATTAGCCAGTTTACTTGGGAAGAGTTTGGTCTGCTTTAGGTACATTCAAGTTTTACTCCTTTCAAGTGATTAGTCTCCTAATTCTGGAATCAGTTTTAAATTTAAGGAAAGATTAACTGCTTTTCTTGTATCCAGTTACACATATTTATCGAAATGAAGAAAACTTGCAAATGTAAAAACTTAATATTTTTTAGTGCCTGAAATACTGAGATAGATTTTTTAAAATTTTATAGCTAATGTCTGTCCAGTTGCAAAGATCTCGTAAAGGAAGGATGCAGAGCAGAGAAACATAAATTTTATCACCTACATTGTATACACAATGTCTCACTTTTTTCAGGTGCCAGTATCATCAGGTCCACTAGAGATGAACATTGACCTTTGAGCACCACTGGAATGTGCAGTATGGTTGTTAAATAGGTATATCTTAACTAAAACAAGGTATGTAGAATTAGATAATTTTTTATTCTTTAATAATTGTGTCCTTGTATTAATGGTTCATGATTAATTCTTCTGATTTATATTAAGTACTGTTTGTAATAACCTACTTCAGAAGTTGTCTACTAATCAGCTGTGGTTGTACTGTCTCATTTGGATGACTTCTTGCTTTATTTTGGTTTGGTTTTGTCACTTTCAAATGGTAAAGACTTTCACCTCACTGGTTTTTACTTGTTGCACTTTTGTTCCTTCCTCTAATCTTCCTGCATACACTAAGGCTTTGCCAGATGAAAATGTTCCAGTCAGTTACTTACAGCTAAATTTGGTAAATTCTCAGTTAAATGTAGAATGCAGGAAGTCAGAGAAAGCAGAGATCAGTGCAAACACAATGGTTTTTAGAATAACTTCTGTAATAGGTCATTGTTAATTTCTTTTTACCAGTCATGTAATTCTTGATTGATTTTGCATCTGTATCAGTTAATTTAATTGCTTGTAATTTATTCTGTTTTTATTTTTGTTTGAGCTATCCTGAGCATTCTAGAGGTTTGAAGAAGAAATGCAGTTGATGTGTTTTATGGGATACAGAAAGCATATCCATAAAACAAGGTTTGTCATATGTTTGCTTGCTTCACTGTGTAATCTGTATTTTTGCAATCAGCCATCCAAAGCTGTTTAGAGGTGAATATTTGCACTGTTAAAGGTCTTTTAAAAACATTTTGGTTTATATTGTTTTCAAAGTACAGATATCTTCAGAGGAACAAAATCACCATTACGTCTATTTCCGTTTGCCATTCTTTTCAGATTTTCAGGTTGCTGTGCTTTGCAATGTGTTCTGGTCCAATGATTGCATAATGTTATCAACAAGCCAGTGTGAGAGATGGTTCTGCAAGTTGGAATGCAGTTTGTCACGGCTGAGTGCAAGTTTCTTCCTTTTCTATTTGTTCATATACTAAATTTATACTCAGTTCTTAACCCTGATAATTGTTTTTCAAATATTTATCACTTCTTTCCCAGTTTGTATTTAAAGGTTTGTGTAAATACATTGATCTTTTTATGTATGTGTTTTTTTTCAGAATTTTGCTTCAAACTGCTTGAAATGAAGATTTGTTAGATGTTCTGGTCCAGTGTTGTAGTGAATGAACCAGTTAAAGATTGCAGTGATGGCTGTGGTGACTGAGATGTAGATTCTTTTAAGGTTAGTTAGAATTTTTCTCATATCTGGTTGTTTGTTTGAAAAAATCTGGACTCTTTAACTCTGAAGAAAGCTTTTACTGCTTTTATCATTTTTAAGTTTTAAAAGTCATCTTTTGCTGTAGTTTAAAGGACTAATTTGTAACTTCTAAACCCTCAGTTGTCTTGTAATGATTTAATGTATACTAACGGAAAAATATAACTGTGCATACTTCAAGGTATAGAATTTTTTTTAATATTAGGAATAGTAACATAAAACTTTGCAAATTAGCCAATCAACGTTTTATTTCTAACAATCAATACAAACACTTCATGATGTAAAACAATTTTTACAGTAACAAGGCGCAGAAGTTGACAGGTATGAAATCTGATTTCACAAGGTCAGTATCGTGTGTGGCCTCCATTGGCGTTCAAGCAAGGACGGCAGCAACGAGGCATAGAGGCAACTAAGTTGGCGATAACTGCCTGTGGAATGGTGTTCCAGATGTTGACCAATGTCTGCGCTAGTTGGTCCAGCGTGAGAGGTTGGTTACGTCTTTGACGGAGGCGTCTCTTCATCTCATCCCAAACGTGCTCAATTGGTGAAAGATCTGGTGAAACAGCGGGCCAGGGTAAGACACTCACGTTTTGCTGAGCCAGAAACCCGGTAACTACACGTGCTACATGTGGCCGAGCGTTGTCTTGTTGAAACGTCATGTTACGCCCTTGACGTTGAAGAAATGGCAGCACGTGGGGTATGACAATCTCATCTTTGTAACGAACACCCGTTAAATTGTAAAAATCTCATGTTAAATCTCATCTCTGTAACGAACACCCGTTAAATTGCCACGGACAATTACAAGCTGGGTCCTGCCTTGAGATGAGATACCTCCCCAAACCATTATCGACCCACCACCACCAAAACGTTGACGTTGAAAAACACAGGGATCCAAGTAACGTTCTCCGCGACGCCTGTATACACGAACTCGTCCGTCCGAACTTTCTAAGTGAAACCGCGACTCGTCAGTAAACAGAACATTATTCCAATATGCTCTTGGAAGCCTTAGATACTGTCTGCACCACTGACGTCGACGTTGTCGATGACGTAAGATAAGAGTATGACGTATCGCAGGACGTCGTGGAGTAATGCTGTGCTCTCTTAATCGGTTTCTAACAGTTCGTCCACTGATAGGTCTCAAGCCAGGAATTGTTCGTGCTGTTAATGTGGCCGGTTGAAATCGATTCCGTAGGTGTGTAAGCCGGATATGATTGTCTTGACGGATTGACGTCACACGTGGACGCCCTGGACGTGGTAGATCACGGACGTTGCCACGTTGCTGAAATCGTCGCCAAAGTGCTGATATGGTGTTTCGGTGAACACCAAAACGCTGCGCAACCGCATTTTGAGCAATGCCTGCTTGGAGCATACCGACGGCACGTAGGCGATCATTTTCTGAGATGCGTGGCATTGTCTTCAAAGACTTAAAATCCAAATTAAGGTGTTTTTCTGAACTGCTGGGTAGCTCACTATAATTTGACGGTTAAAATAACTCGAAACAGCATGTACGAGGATGTTAACATAAAGAAACACGTAAAAAGCGAGACCGTTACGGGCTATACATTTTGCACGTGCAACTCGCGAAAAGCAGTATTATTGAAACAAGATTACCTTGTGAATTACACAAAAGAAATCTGCTAAAATAATTTTATACCTAATAAAAGATATTAAGTGTTTTAGTGTGCACAGTTATATTTTTCCGTCAGTATATATAAGTTATTAGTCTTTGCCTTTTTTTCTCAGGAGTTTTGCATAATACCACTTCGAATGAAGATTTGCAAAAATATTCTGGTCTAGTAGTTGCTTAAATTCATCAGCAGTTGTACACCAGATAATGACAGAATTGGTGTTGACTTAAGTTTTTTCCTGCTGTTGTTATGTTCAATTTGAATTGCAATCTCTTACTGTAGTAAGAGACCTATTTTACTTCTATTTAACATAAATAATAAAATAATTAAGCATGTTTATGAATTGTATGCAGTTGAATTTCCTTATTGGTATTTTAATAACAACAGCTCAGATAAACATCTGAGATATTTTGGTCAGTTTGTTGCTGTGCATTGCTGTCCTTAATGTAAACAATTGTTCTTGCTTCTTTATCATATAAATTCAGTTGTGTTGTTATTAACAATTGCTTTTCTTTTAAGGAAGGTTTTGCATTACGTTCTGGTGCATTGTTTGCTTAATTTCATCATCAGATGTATCATTTGCACAATATGATGACGTTTGCAGTTTGGTATTGATGGCTGAACTGCTCTTCCCATTAGAAGTAAGTTGATGTTCACTTTTCTTGTTGTTTATCTGCTAAATATGGGCTTTTTTATGCTGAAAAATGATTTTCACTGCTTTCATTATGTGCTTTCATTATGTTGAATTTAAATTTCACGCATTGACTCTTAATAGGTTGTGCTAATGAAGTACTTTTTAACTGAATTCCTTTTTTTTAAAATTCTAAATAAATAGGCATGTCTGAATTTCATTTAAGTTATTGCCTTTCTTCTCAGGTATTTGCATTAAAGCAGTTCAAATGACTATTTGCAGATGTTTTAGTGCTGTCCATTGCTGTCTTTAAGGTAAACAATTGTTCTTGCATCTTTATCATATAAATTCAGTTGTGTAGTTATTAACAATTGCTTTTCTTTTCAGGGTTTTGCATGTAACTGGTTGATATGAAGGTTTTGCATGATGTTCTAGTGCAGTGTTTGCTTAATTTCATCATCAGATGTATCATTTGCACAATATGATGAAGTTTGCAGTGTGGTATTGATGGCTGAATGCTCTTCCCATTAGAAGTAAGTTAATTTTGTTTTTCTCTTTGTTTATCTGCAAAATATGGGTTTTTCACTGCTTTCGTTATGTTGAATTTGAATTTCACTCATAAACTGTATTAGGATGTGCTAATTAAGTACTAATTAACCAAATGTCTTTAAATAGTTTTCTAAAGAAATAAGCATGTCTAAGTTTCATTGTTATTTATTGCCTTTCTTTTCAGGTATTTTTAGCACAGCAGCTCAAATGACTTTTTTACAGGGTTTTGCATGCTGCTAGTTGAATGAAGGTTTTGCATGATGTTCTGGTCCAGCGTTTGCTTAATTTCATTATCAGATGTATCATTTGCACCATTTGATGAAGTTTGCAATTTTGGTGGCTGAATTCCTGTTTCCATTAGATGTAAGTTCTTTTTTCTATTTTATTGTTGTCTGCTTTATATTGAGATTTTTGATGTTGGAAAGTAGTTTTCACTGCTCTCCGTATGTTCAATTTGAATTTTACTCATTTACTCTAGTAGGAAGCGCTAATTTAGTACTATTTAACGCAAATGTTTTTAAAAGTTTTTCTAAATAAGCATAAAATAAGCATGTCTAAGTTTCATTGTTATTTGTTGCCTTTCTTTTCAGGTATTTGCAGCACAGCAGCTCAAATGACTATTTGCAGATGTTTCAGTGAAGTGACTGCAGTGCATTGCTGTCCAAAAGGTAAACAATTGTTCATGCTTCTATTTCATAAACATATAGTTGTGTGGTTATTAACAATTGCTTTTTGTTACAGGGTTTTCCATGCTGCTGGTTGAATAAAAGTTTTGCATGATGTTCTGGTCAAGCGTTTGCTTAATTTCTTCATCAGATGTATCATTTGCATCATATGATGAAGTTTGCAATTTTGGTGGCTGAATTCCTGTTTCCTTAATATTTAAGTTTCTTTCTATTTTCTTGATGTCTGCTTTGTATGGAGATATTGTTGATGTTGGAAAGTAGTTTTCACTGATTTCCATCAGTTCAATTTGAATTTTACTCATTTACTGTATTAGGAAGCGCTAATTTAGTACTATTTAACGCAAATGTCTTTAAAAGTTTTTTCTAAATAAGCATAAAATAAGCATGTCTAAGTATCATTGTTATTTATTTCCTTTCTTTTCAGGTATTTGCAGCACAGCAGCTCAAATGACTATTTGCAGATGTTTCAGTGAAGTGACTGCTGGGCATTGCCGTCCAAAAGGTAAACAATTGTTCTTGCTTCTATTTCATATACATATAGTTGTGTGGTTATTAGCAATTGCTTTTTGTTACAGGGTTTGCATGCTGCTGGTTGAATGAAAGGGTTTGCATGATGTTCTGGTCCAGCGTTTGCTTAATTTCATCATCAGATGTATCATTTGCACCATATTATGAAGTTTGCAGTTTGGTATTGATGACTGAATTGCTGTTTCCATGAGAAGTAAGTTGATGTTCTGTCATAAAGGTAAAAAAAATGCCATTTCTTCCATACTTTATATATGCAGTTGTATTGTTATTAACAGTTGCTTTTCTTTACAGGGTTTTGCATGTCACTGGTTGAAATGAAGATTTTGCATGAGATTTGCTCAATTTCACTATCTGATGTATCATTTGCAATATATGATGAAGACTGCAGGTTTAGTTTTTAATGCTGGAATTCCTGTTCCTATAAGAATTAAGTTGGTTTTACCTTTTATGGTTGTTTGTCAACTAAATATATAGATTTTAATGCTGAAGAATGGTTTTTACTGCTTTTATTAAGTTTAGTTAGAAGAAGGGCTAATTCCTTTCTTTCTTTAAATATTTGTATTAATAAATAACCATGCTTAGGTGTTATCGGTGGCAGTTGCCTTTCTTTTTAGGAATTTGCATTACACCAGTTCAAAAGAAGATTTTCATATATGTTTTGGTCAAGTGATTGCTTTACACCTCTGTCCTAAAAGTAAAAAATTGCACTTACTCCCAGATCATATAAATACAGTTGTATTGTTATAAACAGTTGCTTTTCTTTAAAGGGTTTTGTATGTTACTGGTTGAAATGAAGATTTTGCATTTAGATTTGGTGGAATTTTTCTCCACAAAAAAGTAAGTTGGTTTTCTCTTTTCTGGTCGCTTGTCTTCTGAATCGAGACTCTCTGATGTTGAATAATTTTTACATTTTATTTTTTCAGAAATGAAACATTGAACGAAACATTGAAATAATAGCAGTTAGAGTGGACTTTAATTTTCAGGCTATTTGTCTCATTCTTATCTCTGAAAATGGCATTTTGTATAAGGAATGTATCTCAAAGCAACAGCATAAATACCTTGTTCTGAAGCGATAATTCTAAAGAGGTCAGAATTAAATAACTATGTTCAATTCTTAAAGGAAAACAGTTGTTAACAGTATGATTAAATTAACATTAAGAGGTGCTTCATTCAGAATTGTTGATACATAATGAAATTTCTTGGCTTCCATCTTTGACAGAACTTAGTTTAAATGGCCTTGGACATTAAAGGCAGGCTCAGATATACAAAACAACCAGTAAGTTAGCATTTACTTTTACTTTTTAGGTTTTGACTTTATTCTGGTTGATGTCCTTTGCAATAAGTTCTAGTCTGATGAAAGCAAAAATGCATCAGCATGGCAGAATGGGCCAGATTAGGATGGAAGAGTTGGTTCTTTTTCAAGTAAGTTTCACTTTTCTGGTATAGTCTCTGAAATCTGGAATCAGGAAAGTTTTGACAGCTTTTTTGTCCAGTTTCAAATATTTATTTACAAATATTGCAACCATATAATTCTCGTGTCTGATATACTGACTTACTTGTTCCTGTTTTAGTTACAGAGTCTGTATTGAGAGGGCACTTTGTCAGATCATCCTGGCATCACCCTTCTTTTTACTAACTATTAACCCAAAGGGGTCTAATGCATAAAAACCATAAATCTCTTTTAAACGTTTTCAGTTAATATCTATCTAGACCATGATTCAACCTTTGAAGACAGTTTTGACACTTATTTATGGATGGATTTTGTAATCTAAAGTAGGTATCCAGTGCAGAAAACAATAAATTTTCTTTATTTCACATGTCTCAATATTTTCAGAGCCAGTATTGTCAGTTTCACTTAGGATTAACCTTGACCTTTGGCATTACTCAGATTGTGCAGATTTGAAAGGTTTGTGGAATAGGTATATCTTGATTAAAACAAGGTATGTAGAATTACACTGTTTCTTCTTTTCATTTGTAATAATATAAATTGTTCTTGATTACTTTTCTGTATTCAGTTCTCTTTGTAATATCCTACTTTAGAAGTTGTCTACTAATCAGCTGTGGTTGTACTGTCTCATTTGGATGACTTCTTACTTTATTTTGGCCTTTTTGTTTATGTAAGTAAGTACCTGATTTGTCACTTTCAAATGGTAAAGACTTTCACTTCACTTGTTTTCACTTGTTGCACTTTTGTTTTCCTAATCTTCCTGCATACACTAAGGCTTTGCCAAATGAGATACTTACAGGTAAATTTTGTAAATTCTCATTTTCACATTTAAATTTAGGATTCAGGGAGGTAGACAAATTAGAGATCAGTGCAAACACAATGGTTTTTAGATTAAATTTTTCAGTAGGTCATTTTAATATCTTTTTAGCAGTCATGTAATTCTTTATTGATTTTGTATCTGTATCAAGTTAGTTGCTTTTAATTTAATCTGTTTCTATTTCTGTTTGAGTCAAGCTGGGCATTTTATAAGTTAGAGGAAGAAATGTGGCAGTATTGTGATACGGGAAACAGAATGAAAACCTATGAAATAAGGTTTGTATTTGTTTTATTGTTCACAATGTGATTTTAAATTTTCCAGTATTAATCTTGAGCATTTAAAAGGTAAGGGGGTAGAAGAAAATGGCAAATATACAACTTGGGATAATGAAATTACGTTTGTGAAATAATAGACAATGTAAATACATATAAGATAAGATGAGATCATGTATATACACATGTATCTTTATTTAGAAAGTAAAAATTAAAACTATATTAATGATAATGTAATATTTCAGCTCCAGTTACATGTCCCTTTCTGAGAACCAGACTGATTTAGACACCATTGAAGTTTCCAGTGCTGATGTCATTACAAGATGTTCTATGTTGTATGACTTATCTGCTTTTGGGCAACTGGACTGATGGATATGAGCTGTTGCAGGTGAGGGGAGAGACACAGAGAATGTACTAACAGGATCTGATACGGGGGGAGAGACATGGAGAATGTACCAACAGGATCTGATGTGAGGGGAGAGACATGGGAATGTACCAGCAGGATCTGATGTGAGGGGAGAGACATGGAGAATGTACCAACAGGATCTGATGTGAGGGGAGAGACATGGAGAATGTACCAGCAGGATCTGATGTGAGGGGAGAGACATGGAGAATGTACCAACAGGATCTGATGTGATGGGAGAGACATGGAGAATGTACCAACAGGATCTGATGTGAGGGGAGAGACATGGGAATATACCATACCTCCTAGGTAAAGTAATAAATCAGATTTTACACTGTTTATGTTAAATAATTGTTATATATAAATATCTTCATTTGTAAATCTCAGTAGTTTTTATGATACAATCAAAACACTTATTTTTAACTTCATTACCTATTTTGTAACAATGAAGTATCCTTTAAATGTAGGCACCAAAATGTGACATGTACTGTATTTTATGTTATCTTAAGAATGGATATCTACATTGTGAAATCGAGCTCTTTGCAAGGTACCATGCAGCATGGTGGCTGTAAGGAAATCTCTGTCAGTGACATACCACATAAACATCCAGGATAAGAAACTATGACATTTCTACAACAACATTGATGTGGATCTTAAGACTCCAGATCATCTTGAAAAGTCCCATTCTGCAGTTTTTTAAAGGTAAATTTGGCTAAATATCATAAAACGTAAGTCTGTAGGATTGTAAATTTTCTTTGGGGCCTGTTTACTAATGTAGCACATATGATTATTAAGTACTTTTATTGTCTTAGAGAAAAATGGAACTGGCATTCAGTAGGACACTAGGATTTAAGTGGATCATATAATATATGGCATATATGGTATACCTGTGTCAAATGTTTGACAATGTTTTATATTGCAGGAGTTTAAGAATTTTACACCAAATTTACCAGAATTCCTTTGAAGACATGGAACTGAACCTCCAAACCAGAGAAAATACCTTGTTGAAGCAGGTAATACATGAATTTTTTTTACTCTTTTTGTTTTGACAGCTATGTTTTGAGAGGAACTTTAAAGTTTACCAAAAGTGAACTCATTTTACAGTTAGATGGGCACTTCACTGGGAAAGACCAGTACTCAGCCACATTCACTCTAGCAGCTTTCTCACATAGTCATTGTCCAAGGAAGGTCTTTAACCTCTGGCTTTAGTCAAAAGTAAGGTGATAATTGATTACAAACAGTGACCTAAACCACTAGATCACAAATGTGGAGTCTTTGAAAGGAGCAATTAAAATTACATCTTGATAACATGAAATTTTCAGATTATAAGTAGGGACAAAAACCAGAATATTGATGAACAGTAATAAAGGAATAAATGATAAACCTGTGAAATTTCAATCTCTGTGCATTATTACCCTAGCATCTTGCATCTTTTATCATTTCAGTGGTTCTTCTATGCATGCTGTTGACTCCAAACCCAGAGAGACCATTCCCCACCCTAGACTTTACACAGTTCCAGTAAACATTCAAATAAACAGCTGAATCTACATATATGTGTAAACTGTTTTGAAAAAAGTGAAAATTGAGCCATTAGTGAGGCTAAAGAACACTGTAAGTTCAGCTTGCTATCAAGTATTGGGTCACTTAGATAACTAATGTATTGAAAGAATAAAATATGTATTCATTGTGCATTTTGGATGAGAAAATCCCGCCGTCCTATACCTGGAGAAGTAGCTTTGCATGCTGCAGTTACAGGTTTCATAATTTCACAGGTGTTTTTCCTGTGTGGCTTCGGTGTTTCAGTGAAGGGTATTTTAAGTACATATGTTTCTTTATACTTAATTTTAGTTGTATGGAATTTAAACATTGCTGTGTTTGTAATGATTTTGTTAAGTAAATTGCTGATAATTGTTTTAGAAATAAGTCATCTTACATTTTATTTGATAGATTTTAGACATTGTTATACATAATTCTAGACAGTTTGTGATGCAATTTTTCATTATGTTTATTTTAATGTTGAGTCCCTTTGCAGGTTAACCCTGTTTATTCAAATTCCTTTGTGTACAAAAACATTTAATTTTGTCACTAGCATACAACTTTTCTTCTTTTCTTTAGTAATTCAGTTATTACAAATATCTAGAAAATGAAGTTTTACAGAAATTTCAATTTTTTCTTGAGTATGTATACAAATTAAAGTATTCTGTTTAGTATGAAGAAGTAAGAAAGTGTAAAGGAGAGAAAAGAGAAAAATATAAATAAAAAAAATAGAGAAAGAAAGAAATGGAAAATATTTAGTTTTTCTAAGGGTCATTTAGTTTTTTAGAAATACTGACCATGTTTTTGAAGTTTATTTCACATAAATTCAGTTTCTCTTTCAAGTTTGATTCTTTCAGATTTCATGTTCCTTGTTATTCCTAGGCAAATTTCTTCAAGGGTAAACTTGTCGTCAATACTTTTTTTTATTTTAGAAGTTTTCTTCATTTTGATAAAGAATTTGTACATTATTACATTCCCAAAATAAGTGTTTGCTTCAATGTGCATGTTACAGAAATCACATAAAATTGTTAGTGTTAACTTACACATATGTAAATGTTTGTTTGTTGGTAGAATATGCATTAAAAACCTATTCTGGAAACTTAATAAGCTTGTTTCATGAGTTATTTAAGATGAATGTATTGTGTAGATATATTTTCTAGTTTATTTTACAAATGCCAAAACTGTTACCCACATTTTTTTCGGCAGTGACTGTTTCAGTTGGCATATTGTTTACTTTAATTTATTTGATTCAGATTGTTTATGATTTTCAGCATTTAGATGAAGTTTTCCAATTTTTCTGAAAGAAATCTTTTTGGGAACATTTTTAACAATTTGATAAAGTGCAGGAATTCTTTACTGTCTAAACAAAATTATTTGTTAATTAATTTTAAGGGTTTCTGTGAAAATTAAACAATTGAGCTCCATCTTTAATTCCTCTTTTATGCCAATTTTCAAAGACTGTTGTTTAAGTTCTGTTTTGATATCAGAGTATTTCCATATAATGATTTTTAAGCAGATTGGATTTCTATCTTCATGTTCCTATATTTTGAACCAAGATGTTAAAATATCTCTTTAAAAGATGTTATGACCAATTCCATTAATGTCTTTCTGTGATAAAATCTTTTTAATCAACCTTATTGTCCTCCATTAACAATCCAGTTACCCCAACGCGCTTTTATAGAATATAAAAATGATTTCAAGTCTGTAAGCTTAAGATCCCCAGAGTTCATATTCTTGCATAATAGGTACCATTTTTACCATTCATATAGAATTGAATATTGTAGGGTTGTTTTTATTTATAACACTCTGGGACGAATTTGTTACTATTTATTTCCCTGTTAGTTGAAATGTCATTCCAAGTATTGATGCATTTTTTGAAGTCCAGATGATATCCATATTGCATTTTGAGACCATATATATTTCCAAAGTCTTGAATAATATTTACTGAATGTTCACAAGATTCTTTTTCACTGTTATTCATGTAAGCTGCATCATCTTCAAATATTGTTTGTTTTTAGTTCTTTATTATGAATAGTAATGCCTTTCATTTGTTTGTCTTTTGCTATTTTCATTTGTTAATACTAGTAGTTCAAAGCAGATAATGAATAAGATGAGAGTGGACAGTCTATAGAAATCGTCTTTCAATTTAGAAACTGTCTGACATGTATTTTTGATGATACTATTTATTTGATTGTAGAAAAGTTTTATCCACTTACAGGTAATAAATCGTGCAGTAATTGGATCATAAAAGCATGGTTAAGACTGTTCTAGACATATTGTTGAATGTAAAATATACTTTAGTCAATTTGCTATTGCTTTTGTTAGTACTGTCTTGAAGCCAACATTTAGTAAACTTAATGGTTGCCACGTTGATAGAATTGTATTTACCTGTTTGGTTATCCTGGCTGTAGGCTATATGATCCTTTTCTGTTTATGTTATTGCATTCATATATTAAATGTTTTACCTCTCTAATAGCAACATTTTTCCCTCTGCTAGCAGTCATACAATTCCAGTATTTCCAGCCAAGAAAAGATAAGTCTGTAGTTAGAAAGGGACATAATAGTCATTTAGCTTAACATTACTAAAGAATAGCATTTAATTTCTGGTTCTGAAACCAGACTACGGTTTGGTATAAGTATTGAAATAGAAAGTTTCTGAAGGTCTTATAATTACCCTTTTTCATAAGAATAGTTAAGAGAGTCAATGAAATACAGTTTCATATCATTCTAGATGAATCCATAAAATTTGGTTAAGCCCTCAGATAGCAGAATTTATAGCCTGTGAGAAAACCTTCACATACACTCTTTTATATATAATATTGCCATTGTATTGTTGAAAAGAGTTTAAATAAGCTTGCTTCTGTTTATTTTTTGTTATATAATGTTTTTAAAAAAGTTACTTCTTCAGCTACAATTTGATTATAATCTGTAACTTTACAACCTTGGGCACAGCTAACTCTTTTTATTTTTGTTTCCATCAAGTTTCAATGCTTTTCCTCTTAATAAAAGACCATTGATTTTTTCTCATTCAATGTGTTTAATTTAGTTTGTGTGTTTTAGCAAGTTGTTTTCGACATTTTCTGTGTCAGTATTGGTTTAAAAATATTCATTCAGTATAGAGCAATATTGCTACTCCCTCACTGTTTGAGCTGTTGCTACTCAAAAAGGCTTTCCCATCTCATTCAAACTGCCACCAGTCTCATTCACACTGCCATGTTTGACTAATTAATTGTGTTTCTTGTATAAGGCAAGCTGAGAATTTTTTATCTTTCAGCCACTAAAAAAACTTTTTTATGAGATTATACTTATATATTTTTTTCAAAATGAAAATGATCACTTATGACTGAAAAAAAAAGTCATGAAAATAATTGGTATCTTATGTTGTGGGTAATGTTAGTTTTAATACCAAAGAGAAAGAGTTTCATGCTTTGAAAAAAATTGAGGAAAAAATGTATTCGAGTCTGTTTATGCGGCTCAATTTTTAAGGAATACCATTCACACATCAGTGCATTTTTTTCAAGTTCAGCAAAGATTTTTTTATGTATTGAAATTGTATTTTGATAATTTAGTCTTAGTGTAACTTGTTTATATGCGTTTATTAATATGTGTTTGTTAATATATGATTGTGTGCTCTTACCATTAATAAACATCAAAACTTCGCACAAGTATTTGGAGTTCTCCTTTGAAAAACACACTTGCATGGCTAGTGTGGTCTCTTACTATATTCATTGAAATCTGAAATAAAATGCCATTCCTAATACAAACCCTTGAGAAAGATTGTCATAATAAATTGTTAATAAAGTGCTACCTTTTTGATGCAATTGTCAGGAGTGAAAATTTTCAGTTGCTTTGAATTATTATCGGTACTGCTCTAGGTGTTGATTAGATTAATCCATGTTATAATAGTCTTTTAATATTTGTTGCTACAAGACCTATCTTTTGCTGGATTTGAACCAAAAGTCGACTACACTCATCTGTTGTGGTCTTGAAATCTTGTTCTCTGTCTTTTAGTTGGGCTGGTTGTATACCTAACCATAACATAAAGGAGCAGATACCACTTTTTCGCATTCTGGTCTCGAAAGGAGAATTCCAAGTTTCTGACATAAACGTCCATGATGTGTAGCTAGAGGGGTTCAAACCAACATACTTTGTGAGCAGTTAGACTCTGCTTTGAAAATTAGAAACCTTTACAACCCTGCTGTTGAGTCTGGCCAAATATTTATAGCTAAAAGGGTCAATCCAGGCTGCAGAATTGCCCATACACACAGGGCCAAGCAATGATTATCCAAGTGCATGTCCCTGTTCTGAACAAGTATTACTCTAAAACAGTGACAGGATTATATGTCTTGTAATCAAGTCAACCAACCCTGTTTAGATATAAATAATCATAATATTAATTGAAAGTGACTGTCACCAACTCATAGTTTTTGACAAAGCAAATAGTAACTTGAAAAGAAAGTAAAAAGGCTATAAGGTAAAGTGTAAACAAAGAGAAAGGTACTTTGCCAAAATGTATGATATATCAAATTGTGCCAATTCAGTCAAAACCAACTTGTGTGAGATTGGTTCAGATGGAAGCTATGGGTGCTTATTTATTATCCATCTTGAGACACCTGACTCTAATGACACAATCAACATGTGAAGATTCATTACTGGTAGTCCCCACTCTCAGCTAGGAACATGACAGCTGTGACAGCTTCACTGTTGGTGCTTTTGTAAAAGAAATACATCTATCACTGTTTGAACCTTACTGAACCATATGTGATGGCTTTATTGAAGGTAAGAATTGAGCTACAGAGGTCCGGATTTGATTCCTGTTTGTCATGAGCATACAATCATTTTTTTAAGATTATCTAAGATTTTTCCAACTAATGAGGGGGTATCTGGGGGTGGTATTGAGGAAATGAAAAGCAACAAACTCATTCAATGCAAAGTAACATAAAAATCAAATATTTGCAATTTTCTTTTAGTTTTATCATTTACACTTCCATGTCTGGAGCATTATTCAATTTTATATACATCTGAAAGCCAAGAAAATTAAAACTGCTTGCACTGAGCTAACTGCATGCTATTTATCTTTGATTCTGTTCATTCTGTGATGAATGATCCAATTTAACTTTAGAGTAACAGCAGTAATTTGTAACAGGAGTAATTTGTAACAAGAGTAATTTTTTCTGATTGATGAACTTAAATACAGAGAATAACTTCAACCAAATGAATGTTGATGAAACTTGGTAGAGATGTTCTTCAAAAATTGTTACTACATGTCATGTCATGAACTTTTCTTAGCATGGCAACTAGAGGCAACTATTTAAAATTTTGAAAAAAAATCTAGAGGTCAAAAGCATAAATTGAAGCATTGTCTAAATAAAACTTTGGACCCATTATGTTAAAGTTATATGCCTCTGGGATCATTAGAGAACCACCATTGAAGGCGTCTTGTGTTTACAAAGAAAAATGAAGAAAAAACAAACATTTAGTGTCATCTAGAAAGAAAGATAATGATAAATAGCTTTTATAAATCTAATTTACAATTATATACACTTTACATCCCTATGATAAGGTTGTGTAAGGACTATCCTTGTAAAAAAAAACCCTTCTCAGGTACTACTTGTTCATACTGGGCCTGTGAGAAATAGCATTTTCATCTCCATGTTATCTGTTATACAAATACTTATTGAAAAAAAAACTGAGGAATCACGAAGCCCAGATACTTAAAGTGGTCTCCTTTCATAGGTTTGACTTTATAATTTTGTTAAATTGAGTGTTTAACACTCTCTAACAGTCAAAGTCATATACGAGGGTCATATTTACAAACCATCTGAAGGACTGGTACTAGACTCTTATTCTCTGTAGAAACCACTAACTTTCTAACATAAATGGTAATAGTCTGCAATGGGGCTTGAACCCACGACTGTCCATCAGTGAGAGAGTCAGCAATTTTAACCACAGGCTATTAATGTTGAATTACATTACATTTAGCACAATATGTGCCATTTCTGACAATTCATCTGTCTGTGCTTTATTGTTACCACTACATGAAACATGTGTAGGGTTTGCTATTATGAATAACTATAGCTTACACATTCAAAGAAACAAGGCTAATTACTAATCTCTTTTCAGTTGTACACCTGAGGTGTCTGCCTGTTCATCAGTCGAAAATTTAAAGGTAAAGCAGTGAACTTTGTCTGTCCGTCAATCTTTCACTGACTATTTCATGCATTATATAGAGGATATTTGTTTGTTTTTGTGGAAGATGAGAATTTATTTCATCGAGTGAACACCATATGTGATATTTTCACGAGTGGCGCAGCCACGAGTGAAAATATAAACATATGGTGTTCACTCGATGAAATAAATTCCCATCTTCCACTAAAAACAAACAAATTTTCTTTTTATTTTATGCCAACACGTCAAAAATGGGTATTTTATGACATTTTTACTCAGGGCCTTCAATAAATTCCCCATGGTGAGCCCCAAATCAGTTAATGCATACTTTGGTCAAACCGTTACTCCGCACAAAAAAAGCGCAGACAATCTCCAATACATATGATAACTTTACTTCTGCTGAAATAAACTGAATACACTTTCATCAAATAACATTTATTTTTCTCTACAGAGTTTATCAATATTTATTGAATTTTAGCCATACATACTTTAATTATAAAAGCGGATTAATACCGAGTAATATTCAATCAATTGAATTGAAAGTCGGCCATATTGGATATTGTCCATGTGAGTTATGTAAACAAATCAGACATTTTAAATAATTTATGGCGAATTTCATCATTGTTTACAACTAGTTAGGCTCAGGAATTCAATATTATAACTGGATTTTAACAAGGTAAATAAATTTCACTCGCTGTCACTGTCTGAAATACAGCGGATTCTCTTGTATTTATGTGGTGGGGAAAAGTAGTTCCGGCACAAACAGTGGATTATCAAAATGGTAATTTCACTGATTCAAAACAGTGGATTATCACTTTTATCTCACTGATATTTCCCTATATTTCATTGGTAGGCATTAAATAAATCTCTTTAATTAGTTTAAGCCTTGGAGTATTGAAAGAAATGGTAATCAGTAAATTGTTGTAGTGCACTGGATTTTGCATGTCTATTTTCACTTTGCTCTATAAAGACAATAAAGCTTCCTTGCAATCAGGAGACCTGTGATATATTACATGCGGCAATGGTTAGCACAAGACCTCATGAGGGGAAGTAACTGTGTAGTGTGTTTGGCACAACTGCAATATTGCTGGAAAAAGTAATGCTAAAATATGGACATATTGAGAAGTGTTTAAACAAAGCGTTTAAAGCACACAATACTGTCGGCTTGATAGGGGACTTGATTGGAGGCAAATGCTCATGTTGAGATTCGAATTGTTCATCCGCCCTTTATTTTTTTCAGAATCAAGACAGTCCTAAAGTCAGGACTAGTCAAACTACTAGTAACATATTTATTCGCGTTTCCATGCATTTTTCTAGCGTGATTTTTTTTTTCAGATTGTCTTGCAAATAAACTATATCAAATTGCCAAAGGTTTACAAATGAAAACTCAAACTGAAGACACAATGTCAGAAATTAACGGTCTCGTAAGCGAAATGTTGAATTAAAGGCATCTTAAAAAAATCGTAAACTTTAAAATCGGTTCCATGTTTATGTCAACGAGTCTTCTAGTCGTGGCATACTGTGCTTCTATTTTCCATGCCATAGTGAAATCCGAATCGTCTACTGTATTTGCTGAACTTGTATTTGAATTTTGGGCATGACCAGAACCAGACATTCATTTCAAAATCAAAGTCCTAAGATAAAAAATCTTTGATTTGAGGTTTTTGAAATAATCATCAACCGTTCTATGTATTTAAAACCTGAATGAAAACGAAAAGTTTAATCAGTTTCAGTTTCCAGAGGCAGCAAGGCTTATCCTTGCGTTTTTCGAGGTACGGAAACATTTTTATTTTATGCCTACCAGTGAAATATAGGGAAATATCAGTGAGATAAAAGTGATAATACACTGTTTTTAATCAGTTAATTACCATTTTGATAATACATGTTTGTGCCCGAACTATTGAATATTGAGTATTAATCCGCTTTTATAATTAAAGTATGTATGGCAAAATTCAATAAATATTGATAAACTGTGTAGACAAAAATAAATATTATTTGCTGAAAGTGTATTCAGTTTATTTCAGCAGAAGTAAAGTTATCATATGTATTGGAGATTGTCTGCACTTTTTTTGTGCGGAGTAACCAAAGTACGCATTAACTGATTTGGGGCTCACCATGGGGAATTTATTGAAGGCCCTGATTAAAAATGTCATAAAAAAACCCATTTTTGACGTGTTGGCATAAAATAAAAAGAAAATTTGTTTGTTTTTTAGTGGAAGATGGGAATTTATTTCATCTCGTGAACACCATATGTTGATATTTTCACTCGTGGCTGCGCCACTCGTGAAAATATCACATATGGTGTTCACTCGATGAAATAAATTCTCATCTTCCACAAAAACAAACAAATATCCTCTATATCTTAATGCGGAATACTGATTCTCAGTAGGCTTTCTGTTGAAATAAAAACAACCAGTGTCCAAGATGAGGCAAATCAACCAGATTTACTGAAGATTGGAAAGTGCATGATGAGGTAAACATCCCAAATTTGAATATAGGAGAACTTTTAGTATGTACGCCAGGGATTGTTGGACAGACGTGACTGGAGTTATATAAATGCTGATTTAATAATCACTTCGTTTTAAAGCGCATGTAGCTTTTCCCGGCAAGTTAAGACATCTTTTATGGTAAATTTGGAGCGCAATGTTAACAATTGAGCGTAGAACTATATTTTCTGAGTTATACATTACGAACCCTTTAACTCTTACAAAAGCACGCCACAAATCAGCAACCAAAGTCTAAAATTAAGAATAAAAAGGTCAGCTACTTATACCGATTATTTATTTAAAGCACCGTTTGACTGACTTAACTGTTGCGCCGCAGTTCAGTTTGAGACAATTATAACGTACTTGTGTATGAAGAGGTAAATAAAAAATAATTGTTAAGTTTGTAATTGACTTTTTAACATTACATATCGAAGGGTATATTTCCTGAAGGTCAAACGAGAGGCGGTTGGAAAGTAGTGAGAAAAGTTGTCTCTTGTGCCTTGTACTAACAATAAATATGACGTTTTTAACGTAAGGTTTGGATAAATGAAAAGAATTATTGTTAAGAATAACTGTCATCAATGGCGAGGCAAGTGTGTTTTCTGTGCATTTACTGCTAAGCGAGAAAAGAAGGACATTTTCATATACACTGTATCTGAATTACCAAGCCAGTGGAAATAAGAATACAAGGGTGAATAACAACATAAAAGCAACAAGGAACAAGCAAAGTCAATAATGTATTGACGACAAATAAGTTTCCATTCTTTGGTGTGAAATAAAGATAAATGTGTCTTCAATTACAAAATAAACCGAAAGAAGTTTTTGATGGTATTCCTTCTAACTTTAATGACAATCACGTAGGTTTCATGAAGGTCTTTGGGGGATTATCGACAATCATTTTAAACCACTAAATATCAACAGAAATCGTTGTATTCATTTGTGGACTATGCGTTTAACGTCATCAATTAGCTATTAGAGAAGAGATGATTTTAAAATACATGAAAAATAACCTGTTCGAGCCATCTCTCAGGCCTCTTCAGCTACCTCGCCATGTTCGCCCAATACTTTATTTCAAACGTTATCAGTGAGGAGAAACGCCTTTAATAAATAACGATCAAGTTGATATAAGTTGATCTAAAGGCATTCACCGTCACATATCAAAAACAAATTTATCACGACTTTTTCAGTTCTCATTGATCGGTATTCTTCATATGTATCACCGCCTACATCGTCATTTTGCACACGACACTGACGCGGCGCACATTCACGGTGACTGGAGGATAATAAAGTGTACCGGAGTTAATATAGAGTGCAACGTTTGAAACTAACCATGCCTAAGTGTCCTAACTGTAATAAGGAAGTTTACTTTGGTAAGATCCTTATATAATATTTTTCTTTTGTTAATCTATGTAAGATAACAACAGTTACAATAACATCGTATCATAATCAATATCAGCATTCACAACAGCTATTTATCCTATATGAGTAAATATGTGTCTGGGTAGTGATCTATGATAAACACCATATTTGATCATATGTGTACCAGTTTTGCTGTTCTTTTTTTGTTTATCGTTTTTTCGTTTATCGTTCTTTTATAGATATAGATCTAGATCTACATGTAACAATTCATATAAATCATTTATCATAAGCCGAAGGAGACTCAACAGGTTCGCTATGTCATCTATGTCCATTTTATCTTATTGTTCTCACATAAATTGGATATTTTGCTCTATGAGAAATATATCTGTTAAATACAAGGTTACATAGTTTTAGTTAAAACTCACTTATTGGGCGTGGTTGTCATTTGGTTGAGATTGCGGTTTTGTATCGCTCCGAGTGCTGATAATTTCCCATGAGATACAGTCTGAGCGAGTGTAAATAAAAAATTCACGTTTTGCTCATTAAGTTCAGTCAAAAATGTTTATAGGATAGGAAATACTGCAAAAAGAGATCGCATTGTTTACATTTTTCATTTAAGATGTTTACACTAGGTCATATTGTGGGCGACATGACAGTAAAGATAACGAATTATTAACGTTTGCTCTTTTAATAACGTTCAGTTTATGGCTCATTTAATTTTTATTGGGATTAACTGCTAAACGGATTTCTAGGCAGTTCTTTTCTTGTTATAAGCGAGTTACTTTAATTGGCCGATCTCATAACATGTGTTGTTCACATCTTATTTCTTTATAAACAGTTTTGCCTCGTTGCCCAGTGTATTTCCTGGAGGTTTACAAATCCAGTAGTAAAGTATGAAAACCATTGAATAAGTTTCCGCAATTTGATTTCCTATCCTTTTATCACTTGTGTATAGCGATTTACATATTTTAATGAACGTGTAGCCGCAGTGGCGTGAAATATTTTAGATATGTGTTAATCGCAATAACATAAATTATGATCTAGCTTCCGTTTTGTATATGTATATGCATATGCTCACCAAACTTTTACCATGCAAGATTTTAAATCCCACCAATAGTAAATGAATGGTTCAAATGAAATTACATTTAAGACGCATTAACATTTAGCTGTTAAAAAGACTAAATTTTAATGTCTAGCCTGGAATAAGTCTTAAGGTACAGTAATATAGCAACCTGAAAAAGACACGTATCATTAATCCTTACAAAGGTATAAGGACATAAATTGATTTGTGTATCATTCATCAGATCAAAGTATCATTTACAAAGGAATTATTTGAAAGAGCTAAAAATCAACATTGTGACAATTATCTGACTGCAAAGACCTGCATGCTGTGGCAGCATGCATCGTGCATTTCAAAAAAAGGAAGAAAAAAAAGTGCCACAAGCATGACAAAAGTAGTCATCAGCAAAGAACTAGTGACTGGTATATTAGAAGTACTGTCGAAGTTAGGGAGACAGTTGTTGTCTTGTCTAAACTCAGTGGTCTCTACTATAGCAGCATACCTGGTCGGAAGTAGGTTAGACTTTAAGTTAGCAACAAAAAAAGCAAAACGCTATTTTTATCAGAACTTACGCTGCATATTTAAAAAAACTGCATGTGTAAGACGGCGTAATTTCCATTTTCACTGTATATAATTTTCAAAAATATAATATTTGACCACTTCACATGAATGTTAGCGCGCTGGACAGTTTGTCATAATATTTACATTTTGTCTCTTGTTTTGGTGAAAGATTCGAAAGACTACATGTTCGAAACCTGACAGTTTCTTCATGACGAATTTGGTATAACGACGTTTAATGCAACTGTTATACATTTACAACAAACCATGAATAAGTGAGACAAGCAACAAATAGCAAAGCGAAGCGGTGGTCGTAGATATAGACTGTTTGTCTGAGTATTATCCTTCGGACATTTTAAAAACGCCCCTATTTTTGCATTAACCTGTAAACAAACAACACCACGTTCTTGGAATTAATACGTATACTTTAGTCATTCTTTATTTTAACTGTTAAATTGCACGGAACGTTTGACATAAACGTTATGCATAATGGATGTCTTTTCAAATAAAGTGACAGTCGTACATAGTTAACACAAGACCTGCTGTGCTGTAATATGAGCGGGATTATGTTTCACATGACTCATTAGAAAATTAGAAATGTTTTCATTTACATAGTGAATGAGAAGGACGATAAATAATTACAGTATATAAACCCTTCTGTGTTATAGAATACATAAACAGTCATTTCGTACAAAAGAGTGGTTTCTTTTGAAAGAAATCTTTGTTTTGAATCTTCAAAACTATATTTGTGTATACTACACAAAACAATTTAGGAAACACCTATATTTTACTTTACTAAAGGAGGTAGTATACAAAAAAAAGTTTCTCTTCTCAAAAATCATTACCTGTAGAGACAGAAGCACTGTTAAAACAACAGTTCGGCGAAATTCGTGCAGGACCGTAGACTAACGTCATTCTATGTCATGGATGTGAAAAAAAATGAAAACTGAAGTTCAGCAAAATTCTCATAACAGTAACGACGATAACCACCTCGAGCTGCCACAAATCGACATCTCATGGATTGACCAGATGTCTTAGGATATTCTGTGGAATTATTTGCCACTTTTGAGTGAGCTAACGACGGGGTTCTCCGGACGTCTTGGACCGATTTTCTCTCGCGTAATCGGTTCCTGATTGTCTGATCACTAACGTCGGTGCCAGTAGCAAACTTGAGCTGATCTTTGAGGTTATTGGCGGTGACAGTCCTGTCTCGAATTGCACACACAACGGTATCGCTCACCTCACTGTCTTGTGAAACGTGGGCGTCCTGACTTCGTTCTGCCTCGTACCGTTCCTGTTTCCTGAGACCTCCAACGTAATCTGCAAAGTACTCTCACTGACGTTAAGTCTGTTTACCGTCTGACGAAAGGAAATTTCTTCATCGAGCCATCCTATGGCCAAAGTCCTTTCTTCCAAGGTGAGATGACGACGTGGTGGCATGTTCAAGACACTTGAAATTTTGTTGAACCCAATGGAGGTTTTCATCCAAATAGTTCGTGCAAATTGTGTGACAATGGAGGTACACGAAAATCATGCTTGACGTAAATAATCATCATTTCCATGCTTACTGTTCAGACATGAAAAATTCAACTGTTTCATGAAAATCACACAATTTCACACAGAGACATCACATGAAAAGCACAGAAATCTCAGTGCACCTTTCATCAGGGATTATCAAGTATACAACAAAATAATCTTGGCATTCCGTAAATTGTTTTGAGATTCATAAATTTGTTAAAGAATGGCGTTTTATCAAGTTTCAAAAATTTGACGGTAAAATTTCATTTGTCAGTAACCCCGTATTGGACAGTAACCCCATATTGTAACGGGGCAGTAGTCAAATTCTGTATTCCAGACCTTAGATAAGAAGTATTTGTGTTTTGCTATGGACGTGACCAACGCATCCTCTGGTATTGCTGACAGTCGGTAAAAATATACGCTATTTGTTAGAAATTTGAGAAAGGTGTGCAGTTTGTTTTTTTAGCTTGCCCCGTTTCCATGGTGACACGATAAGCTAGAGCCTTGGCTTTCCTGGAAGAGTGTGAACAAAATTCGATATATGTAATTTCATGTATTTTGCGTAAGTGTAAGTGTGTAAATGTATTTGAAAAAAGAAACAATACACTCAATGTATGTCATTCACTAAGGTTACCTTTACATGTACATCGTTTCCAATGACATAACGTGTACATGTATAATGAGTGTAAGTTATTGCATTGCGGGTATCAATAAGAACATCTTGGTATTGTAAATGAAGTGTTTCGTTTTCTTAAGTTAATGGGTATTTTATCTCTTTCAGCCGAGAAGGTTACTTCCCTTGGAAAAGATTGGCATAGACCTTGTCTAAGATGTGAAAAATGCAAGAAAACCCTAGCTGCAGGTTCGCATGCTGAGGTAACTATAATACTATAAATGTTATTTAAGTTTCAGCAGTCAGGTCTTATATCGAATAAGTTTTAAATTCTGCATTCCTGCAATTTCCACGGAATTCAAATTTCTTATTTTCTTTTCTAACCCTTTTTAAGCTGTTAGCAATCTAAAACCAGTAACACACGGGAAGAGTTTCTTCTTAGACCATTTACTGTCTTAGCTGAGTTATTTCTCATAACGCATCCACTCTGAAAAGTACGCAATTTATTTTTTTTAGTTTTTTAATGACTTTCATTGAATGGCACAGTTAAAACCTACACGAACCATTTGTTTCTTCATTTTGTGGCATTTTGTTTTGCTTTGAACCTTAACATTTATTTGAATCAGTTCGATCTCTTTCGTTTTATATATACATCAAATCGCATAAAACCTTCAGACATTATCAGTTATGAAAATTTGTATCAATAAACCTTTTTGTTCAGAACAATATATGAATTAAAACATCATAACTAATTTGAAACCACAAACATGTCTGCTGACGTTAACTTTGATATTACGGCCTCATCATGAAGTGGGTAGGGTAAATTGATACAATATATTGCAGTTCAATTCATTGGTTCTCAAAATTGGCTGTGCCTTTTGTGTGCGTTTTTGTAAGCAGCAGTTAGGTATTCGTATTGTGAATGATAACATACAACTTTGCTGTTGTTTTTATGACAGACCATACAAAAAAAAGTGTTTCTGTTTGCTTTATACACCCATTAAGTCTGGTGAGGTTTGACCAATTCTGCCTTTTTGATGTAGGCCTACGCGTCACGGCATTTGGCGATGTGTTCAAATTAACATTAGAACAAAAACTCCGATGTACAGCTGTGCAGTTTAAAAAGAAATAGTTTCACCCTGTTTTTTATTGTAATGGAGATGACGGTTTGGCAATGATAAAAAATAAAATAAAAAAGCTACAAAAACCTTAAATGGCAGGACTTCTGGTTAAGGTCACAATGGTAATATGAATGGTTGAACCTGTCGTTGCTGAAATGTTATATATTGTTCCTCGGCCTCGCCTCGGCATGGATCGAATTCGCCGGAAAACGACAGGCGACAAGGTGTCTAGCACGGTGCAACAATTATATTGATATCATGATGTTTTTATTTTTATATAATATTTTAGCATGAAGGGAAGCCATACTGTAACAATCCATGCTATTCGGCTCTCTTTGGACCCGGAGGTTAGTACCGCTACACTTGTTTTTGTTGTTTTTTATCGTTACTGAAAACACTATACATATAATTTTAGTTCAGAGTATTGAAACGTGAAAATAGGTTTTCAAAATCGAGGTTTTCTCTAAAAAGACGGTAAATTCTTTGCCATAACTAGATAAACATTAATACATGTAGTACCTGCGATGTGATGGTGTTAAGAATGTTTACTAAGGTCATTTTATGTAGCTCATACTTCCGTAAACGTTCAGGCAACGCGATAAACATTATATGTTTATTTTTGTTACATGCTCAAATGTTATCTATTTTTTTCTAAACAGGTTTTGGACGCGGTGGGGCCGAGAGCTACAAGTACAAGAAGTAAACGGAATATTATATGACCGTTATTTAACTTCTGCATGTACATGTACAGTAATTATTTTACAACCAATCATTATAAACACAATTAATCACATTAGTATGGCATAATAAAGCATATTATTGTATCATTCAGCACTTCTGCTAATTACAAAAATAATTCGTTGTGGGAATTAGTTGTTTTGCGTTTCACCCCGAAACACTTCCTAAAATAAACAGAGGTGTCAGAATGACACTGAAGCCCCGCCCATCCTCCACACTCCAGAATTCCAACTGCTCTATGTTTAAGGATTCTTGCTTTAGCATCTTTTTTTTTTGACTTACTGGGTGGAAACTTCTAAAGTTGAACAGGTGACTGTAATCTTAACCTTTAATGCAGCAACCTTAAAATCATTAATGTAATCTAAATACCACTGCGAACTACTCCATAAAGTTTCAGGATCCTGGTTCAATACAATCAGGGCCTTAATTGAGGCCCTGATACAATCTAGAATAATTGAACAGAAACTGTTATAGAACTGCAGATCCTTTGAACCAGCGGACCCGAAAACAGTCTGGGTACTTTATTCATCATGTCTAAACAGCTTGAAATTTGCCCTAGTACGTCAAAGATCGACAGAAATTAAACATTTACAGTTCTTAACCATTCTGTAAAGTTTGAGGGTTCTTGGTTGACTTGTTCTTGAGTTATCGAAGCAGACTAGACTACTATGAGCTTGAGTATGTCGGGTCTATAAACCACAGCGGTCATTCATCATTCGCAACCATCCTGTAAAATTAAATGATTCTTGGTGCAGCTATTTTTTTAGTTATTGATCCGAAATTATTTTAGTGTAAGCTCTTAAGAATCTAGCCTTTGACCCAGCGTGCAAAAAAGCAATACTGATTATTTTCTCATCATTCACAACCATCCTGTAAGGTTCGAGGGTTATTGGTTAAGACGTTTTTGTTTTAATGATCGGAACACTTTAAAACTATATGTTCGCGTGAGCTTGACTATTGACCCAGTGGGCCCAAAAAATCCCATCATTCCAAAGAATCTTGTTCAGTTTTAAAGTTCTGCAGCGAGTAAAATGCTATTGATCGGCCGTAGATCCCTGTGCGCTTAACCCTGACCCATTGGACCCAAAACTGTAAGGTTCATCACACAAGATGTTCAACCTACTTAATATGTATCAAGTCTTCGTGTGTATGCGTTCTCAAATTATTGATAGGAAACCACTTGACCTAGCGAAGGATGCCCTCACTTCTTCGAATGGGGTGTAAAAGAAAGACAAAAAACAGTAAATATTGCCTGTCTCCAGTTTCCATGGTCAACCAGAGACATAGATAACAGAGATAGGCATCTTCCTAGCTATTTAAGGTCTCGTGCGTGCCTGCTAAGACAGTGTCTTGTAGCAAGTATAACTTGTTAACTACTTGCCAAATTGAAACAAATTATACATTTTCTGAAAGCCTAGTCATTTGTTTATTGCTGCAGGTAAAATAATTGTATTCCTGGTAAAAAAAATGATGCATTATGTGTTAAAGAGAACTGCAACTTAATCATTTTTCACAAAACTATAAAGATGGTGAAAAACTGGGATAGTGGGTGTATTCTGCCAAGTTATATTAAATTAAAGGGCTAGAAAGTTGCCAATATTTTAACTTGCAGCTATAGATGACTGTTTAAGCTTTCAAATGATGTATACCTTAAAAGGGTCGAACAAATAGCCATTGAGTTTTAATTGCTACAAAATGCCTAATTTTTTCACTTTTTGAGAGGCATGTGTGTTATTTCAATGGAGTAAATAGGAGCTGCTTATCTCTGTTATCTATGTCTCTGGGTCAACTGACAAAGAAAAAAATGCTTATTAGCAAATATACAAAAGACTTCGATATCGTTATTATATATGTTTTCTTTTTTTTTTGTCTTTTTCATGTCTACTAAAACTACCAGTTTTACAGTATCTTTTCAAAGACATTTAACATAAACAGAAGAAGAGTAGCATAATCTTTTACTGGAAAATCCCCCAACGCTATTTTGTACACATACATATACGGCGGATAATTGGAGAATAGAATAGCATGGTTTTAGTTCTATAATATAGGAGAGATCGAACAGTGTGTAACTTTTTCTAAAAACAGAACTACTGATAAACTGTAAATTACTCTCGAAGATTGCTTCCTGACGACCTGACCAACACTAGTGCCGGCAGTTAACGGTCATCAGATGGTATTTGAACTCGCATTCTTAAATTTCACCGATGCACTTCCGCATCAGCAAGGCTTCTTAATGAGACTGAGTAAATTCACACGAATCAGAGTTGTTCGCGAATCAGAGTTGTTCGCGAATCAGATATAGCTGAGTTCGGGTGGGGCATGCAGTTTAATTCTGCGTGCAATCTACTGCTTGTGGGGGACAATGTTGCCCACAATGTTTAGCAACTCACATATTACCTTCTCCGAATGTATAGGAAACTTAGTTTTTGTTAGTTGTGTTCTCATTTTGTCATCATTTGAATAAATAACAGACATTTTCGATCATCTATGCTTTGTGGTCACTTGATTCTAATTGAAAGAAAACGAAAAAAAAAAACCCACTAAACTACAACACTATGTGATAGCTCTTTAATTCTAGTTTGAAATGAAGACAAAACTAGAAAAAGTGGTATACGGGCAAAATATGATACTTGTATTCAAGAGGTTTCCGACACTTAGAGAACACAGTTATTAAGACAGGCCGTCAACAAAGGTAGGACCAGTAAAGGTGGTGAGCCAATATTCACACATATATGTTCAAAAGATGTTTAAAATTACCATTTTCAGATGTTAATCATCTTTACATATTCAAGAAACTCGTTGTGTATGTTTCTGTATGTTAATATATGGCCCTCATTATTTGAATTCTAATTTAAAAAAAAAAAAAAATTAAACTAGTAATATTGTGTTTTGATGGTCATTTTTGTGTGATATGCAAACTTTCTGGTTGGAATAAATGCAAATGACATTTCATTTAGGTAACGTGACTGGCATAACTACATATTGATAGAACTAACGTTTGTACAAAAATAGTAAAAATCGAGTTACCAAAAATACTCAGACGTGCTCGAAATTGAACATACTTCTTGCTACCGTGCTGTAATATTTTCAAAAGATGGGTTGTTACTAGAGGATATTAAAGCACACAAAAACACTTACAATAATTAATGGTCTTTATTCTACATTTTCCAGAATTAAGATAGATGTAAAAACTAAATGATTTTTGATAGGATGGTTCAACCTGTTCTTTTGTACTGTATTTTTCTACTGTGAAGGGTAATTTACAAACTTTCCTTTTGTACTATGATGGACCTTTCCAGATTTTTCCTTACCAGCATTTGAACTGATGAGATATAGGAACAGAAAGACCCTGGGTTAACAATAAAATGATAACATACTGGAACAGAAAGAGCTTGGTTAACTGAACAATAACATGATAACATATTGGAACAGAAAGAGCTTGGTTAACAGAACAATAGCATCATAACATATTGGAACAGAAAGAGCTAGGTTAACTGAACAATAACATGATAACATATTGGAACAGAAAGAGCTTGGTTAACAGAACAATAACATGATAACATATACAAACACAAAGAGCTCGGTTAACAGAACAATAACATGATAACAAATACCAACAGAAAGAGCTAGGTTAACAGAACAATAACATGATAACATATACCAACAGAAAGAGCTAGGTAAACAGAACAATAACATGATAACATATACGAACAGAAAAAGCTAGGTTGACAGAACAATAACATCATAACATATACGAACAGAAAGAGCTAGGTTAACAAAACAATAACATGATAACATATACGAACAGAAAGAGTTCGGTTAATTGAACAATTACATGATGATATATAGAAATAAAGAGCTGGGTTAACTGAACAATAACATGATAACATAGAGGAACATAAAGAACTGGGTTAATGAAAAAAATAACAAGATAACATACAGGAACATAAAGATCTGGGTTAACTGAACAATAACATGATGGAACATAAAGAACTGGGTTAATGAAAAAATAACAAGATAACATATAAGAACAGAAAGAGCTGGGTTAACTGAACAATAACATGATAACATATAGGAACATAAAGAACTGGGTTAATGAAAAAATAACAAGATAACATATAAGAACAGAAAGAGCTGGGTTAACTGAACAATAACATGATAACATAGAGGAACATTAAGAACTGGGTTAATGAAAAAATAACAAGATAACATATAAGAACAGAAAGAGCTGGGTTAACTGAACAATAACATGATAACATATAGGAAAATAAAGAACTGGGTTAATGAAAAAATAACAAGATAACATAGAGGAACAGAAAGAGCTGGGTTAACTGAACAATAACAATGCACAAGGACAACGCGATCTTTAACTTAAGACGTGCCATTTTGAGGACACGGGGCACTATATGATATGGCATGCTGGCACAATTTGGACTGAAATTCCTATTGTTTACCTAAGTAAGGTAAGTGCAGTGCATAAGATACGCCGATTGTCATCTACATCTACTTGATACTTCAATATTCAATTTTGACTAAAAGACGCTAGTCTTGGGAGAGTTAAAATGAGAGATCTCATTACGTGCAAAGAATAAAAGAGTTTTTACAAGTGCCAATTTCAAAAAGTACGGACAGTTATGGTTACAGTTGCCAGCCGCCCATCAAATATGTTGAGACTGGTGCTGGACTGTATGGAGCAGGGGAGGCCATTCCTGAGTCTGATTGTTCGGGGGAAGAAGTTGATGTGATATTGGGTGTGGGACTGCAGAATTAGGTATTTCAGGTTTCTGGTCGGAGTAAGATGGTTGTGGTCGACACATACAAGATGAGTTCGTATCTTACAGAAATAAAAAAGAGAAGATTGTATACGCCGATGTTCTAAGATTTGCCAGTTGCGGTTATGGGTTACACTGCTTGTAAAGTTACAGCCATTAAAGATAAACCGTTCTGCTGATCTTTGTGTTTTTAGTTTTTATAATATAGGGACTTTTGCCAGGGGTGCCAGAAGGTCGAGCAATACTCGAGCTGCGGACAGATACAGGTGTTATAGGCTATCACTTTGATCTTTTAATTTGTGGTCCGAACATTTCTTTTAATGAATCTAAGAGAATTGCTGGCTTTAGAGAAGATGGTATTTATGTGTTAAGACCAGTTTAAATCCTTACCGATTGTAACATCTAAATATTTAGCAGTATCGGTGGATTTCAGTTCCATGCCATGCAGGGTGTATGGAAGCATGACAGGATTTCGTTTGAGAGTAATTCTCAACATCTCACAAGTGTCTGGATTAAACTCTATCGACCAGTCCTGCTCCCATTGTTCAAGGTCATGCAAGTTTGTTTGTAGCATGTGGGCTTTACTTTTTCAAGGTTGCCATAGACCTCTTGTTTGAAGCTGATCAGTTGGGATTCACAGCTATTCTTGGATCTGAAACTATGCTGATACTGGCTTAGAAGGCCATTATTATCAAAATGGTCCATGATGTTAGATAACAAAATGTGCTCCAATAATTTAGAATCGATACAGGTGAGAGACATTGGCCTGTATTTACTGGCCTTGGATTTTTCCAATCCAATCCGGCGGGACAGCAAGTTTTCAAGGATAACCTAAATGATAATAATGATTAGGATGGGTGCTATCTCATGGTATAGCTCTTTTAGAACTCTTAGTGAGAGTTCATCTGGACCAGAGGCTTTCTTTTGGGAGAGCCCCTGCAGCAGTCTATCACCAACCTCTCCTGTAAAAGAAATCATGGACATTTTGGGTGCTGATTAATTTAGAGTAGCTTTTTACAGAGATGCTTCAAACTAAGTGGTTGCGGTTTAGAGAAGACCGACTTTCACTGCCTATCTAATATATTGGCTTTGGTGGTAGGGTCAGTATATACTTGAGAGAAGCTACACCTACTTGAGAGATTCTACGTAGGACCAATATGAATTTCTCAGTTGTTTTTGGATGATGTGTTCAAGGAATTTGAAAGCATTATATTTTAATTGAGATATGATGAGTTTTCTTAATTTGTAGTACATTTTATCATGCTTGCAAATTTGCCTCAGGATCTTTGGGGTTAACCATGGAAGATCACAACGCATCTTGGTAGTTTCAGTTGGTATGTGTATATTACTTAGTCTGTTCAGTTCATATTTAAACACAGTTCAATCAGAGGCAGGGTCAGAGTGGTCAGAATCAACAAATTTCTTTCCAAACTCTGATAAGTCTCTTTTTAAACTATCCCAGTTTGTCTTATTTAGACATTTTATTGGCCTTTTGGGCTGGAGGGGATTTGATGTTGATTTCATTTCATTGAAAACTATATCGTGGTTAGAATAATATAGGGTGTGGAATGGTTTGGTGCATTGAACTAGGGATGGGAAATTGGCAAAGAACAGATCCAGAAAAATTCTAATTTCAAGTTGGGATCTTAACCATTTTTGAAGCTTGAAGGAGTTTATCCTATCAATAAAGTCCTCATACATTTCCTTGAATCTGCATTTGGACTTGGGAGCCTCAGATAACCAATCTATATCAAGCAGATTGAAACCACCGAGTAGCCAGATTGTACCATATTGGGACACTATAGAGAGAGATAACAATAAATGTGTGAAGGACTCCCCATCATTTTCATAAGGTTTATAATATGTACCAATGTATATATCCCTAGTCACTTAAATGGTTATTTTAGCCCAGGGTAGGTTGCATTTGGATTTTACTTAGTTCAGGTTGTTCTTGAGAAATGAGGTTTTATTAAGTTGCAGTGAGTACCCCACCTCTTTGACCTGAGGTTCTAATCGTCTCAGAAAACCTGGTAGCTTATGTTGTTTGGGAAGATTTCAGAGGTTTGGATATCTAGTTTCAACCAGGTTTCCGTACAGGAGGTGATATCTGGTTAGACCTGTTGGATTAATTGATGAAGACCTGGAATTTTATTTTTAATAGACATACAGGTAATATTAAGTAATTTCCTCACTTTTGTCATTTTGACTTTGGTGGGGTTTTTAACCTTTGCTTTAGGAGTAGAAGTATTCTTCGGGGAGGGATTGAAATTCTGGGTTTTTAAGACTGATATATCCGACCGATCTAATCGGTGACTCGCACCTATAATGGCAGAACTATTACCTAATGAGGAGTATATGCTACTATCATTAAGGGGGTCAAATGATTCAGTAAGGGGAGTACGAATAGTTTGCTAGTCCATATTACTGACAGTTCCAGGCAAACCTTGAGTCTGAAGGACGATCATAGGTGCTATCTCCGATAGCTTGACAGTCTGTGTGGTACCATTGTTTGCAGGTGTCACATAGAATAACCTTCTGGGTCCAAGACCCTTCCTCCTCACTGTGACCATATAGGTATTGCGATTAGGCATTATTGGGTCCATGATTTAGTTCGTCTGGGGATTGCCATAACAAAAATCACCGATGTCATTATAATAAGAGTGCGTGTAAGTTGGTCTTCACGTAAAAGCTGATCCAAACTCACTCATTTTGCTAGTTAGCACATAATAGTTTCGCCTCCTGTACCTGGAAAACAACCTTTAAAAGTTGGCATTTGAAGTAACAAGTTATATGAATAGAGTACAGCATCTCAGTCAGATTTTGAAATGACTTCCTCGTTTCGATGTTGAATTTATCAGTAAAACTAATGTACTCTCCAGTATTATGTATGTCCGTCTTCCTCGAAAAAAACATAAGCACAGCCTTTACCTGGAGCTATAATCTAAATCAATTAATATCTACTGTCATGACTCAAGCCTAGTTCATTTGTCTGATCATATAAGAAGTCAAACAGCAATAGGACTGTGTACAGGTAGGATTGTGTTAGAGCTTCAAAAGGTTTATGATATCTTATGTCGAAAATTGAAAGCAATTGGAGTTGAGTCGGTAGAGTGGTTTTGCTCATATCTAACAGGAAGATGTTAGTAACACAATATCAGACTTTAAAGATATAGTTTGCGGTGTTCCCCAGGATAGTATACATGACCGTTACAGTTTTTATGCTATGTAAATGACATGGGTATAAGTGTTAGTAAGAATTGTAAGTTAATATTGTGTGCGGGTGATAGTGCCATTTTTTTTCTAACAAGAAACCAGATTTCATTAGAAATAATAATGCGCGAGGAATCAGATGTGAACGAATTATTTCACACTTTCCACCTATTGAATATTCAGGGCGACGAAACGACTTTTAATATACTATAGATAATCAGATCGACGAAAAGGTTGCAAGTTACTTCCCTTTTCTTCATTCCACCATTTGTACAGAGATGTCTTTAATTTCTCTTTTTTTGGATTTTTTGATACAGATGATTTAAATACAGCACGGGAGTATAGAAAATACACCATGTATAGTATGATTCCGTCACCGGTATGCATTTGAACTTTTTCAACTAAAATTTAGAAATTCATGCAATTCAAGGGGGTAGTATAAAACGCTGACGCGAAACGCTGACAATATACAATAGGAGGAAAAACGCTGACGATATAGATAAAGAACAATTTCAGAAAACGCTGACAAACTAGATATAGTATGTTAATGGAGTTTCTATACTGTCATGTATAGTAAAATAACTGATGGATTAAAAATCAGTACTGATCCTTTAAAAAAGAAAAATATCATTTGATGAAAACAGATGATAATAAAAAATGAAGAGAGAAAAAATAAAATTTGAAAAACAAAGTCGCTCACTTAGTTAAAAGTGATTTTTAGATAAATTTTGAATGAACTTGCTTGTGGTAGAATTGGCAATTAAAGATTTAATTACCTTAAAAAAAGACAGTAATAAAAAAAGAAGAGAAAAAAAGAAATTTGAAAAACAGAGTAGCTCACTTAATTAAAAGTGATTTTTAAATTAATTTAAATAATTTTTAAATAAACTTAATTATTTGCTAGTAGCGGAATTGGCAATTAAAAATTTAATTACCTTTTAAAAATATTTGTCAACTTTGAGGAAAGAGGGAAAACGCTGACGATTTAGATAAAGAACACTTTTAGAAAACGCTGACAACATAGATACAGTATGTTAACGGAGTTCCTCCGCTGTGATATATAGTAAAATAACTGATGTATTATAAATCAGTACTGATCCTTTAAAAATGGAAAATATCATTTGATGAAAAAAGATATATTTATGTATCTTTTTACCTCTCATGTGATATAATTAAATGAAAAAATGATTTATTGACATATAGGTCCATTAGGCATTGTATTTTTATTGTGTAAATTAACACATCATGTAACATGTATATGATAAGCATATACGTAGCCATATATTTATCATTCATAGCACAGATGAATAATACTTGATAACACACCTCTGTATGAAGATACATGTTTGTGCTTTACACTTCTGTATTAAGATACATGTTTGTGCTATATAAATATATTACTATACAAAAATCAGTTATTTCATTATTACATCCCCAATGACTCTAACAGTACAGGTTTGAACATTTCTAAATCAACTAAAGTCATCAGTCCTCTTCAATTAATTAAATTCATAAATAGTTAACAAATTATAAGTAAACATTCTACTCATTTATTTAAAAACATATTCATTATAATGCAATATTTAACTTTAATCTATACTTAAAGTTAAGTGTAAGCACAAATACAAAGCGTCAGCGTTTTCCCTATATATTTCATATCGTCAGCGTTTTTCCTTTTATTCTATATTGACATCAATTACTTCACTCCGTGATGCTGAGCCAAAGTCATTAGCACCAGTTACAGGAACGACGACCTAAAAATGTATTAGGACAAATAAGCTGCGAAGCTCAAAACCAGTATCTATCAAAATGACTATATCGAGTAATAAATTACAAGTCAATAACTGTATTTTGAACTTTCCTTTGATTTATTAATATATAAAGGACATACAGTTCGATTCACATCAAGGGTAAAAGTCTACAGTGACTTTCCGCATTCCTCACTTTCCGTGCAAGTACTGGTTTGAGCCCAGAAGCACTTACCCACAGGTAAAATCGATTTAAAATAAATAAGTATGAAATATAATTACTATAAAGACCACATTTTTCCCTGAATATTAAGTTCCTTAAACTGGTAACTGTAATACAATTTAACTATGCAAAAAAAAAAATCATAATAAATTATATATTATTAATCACTTTGATTTTCTGTTGTGGATTAAACACACCTTGCGGGCGCTGCTACAATAACATGACACGTACATCTAATAAACAATCAATCAACATCTATATTAATGACACGATTATTCAATTACCACCAATACACTTGTTTAAATAGCACCTTAACAATTCTACTGTGATATTTCACGCGTATTAAAGTATAGTAAAATAAATTACCAATCAACACCTATATACTAATTAACTCGGCTCTTTGTTTTTCAAATTTGTTTTTCTTCTTTTCATTTTTTTATTATTATCTTTTTTTCATAGAATAATATTTTCCATTTTTAAAATCTCAGAATTGATTTTTAATAGATCAGTTATTTTACTATGTATGACAGCAGAGGAACTCCATTAATATACTATATTTATGTTGTCTGCGTTTTCAGAAATTGTTCTTTATCTAAATCGTCAGTGTTTTTCCTCTTTCCTCAAAGTTTTTCCTCTTATTGTATATTGTCAGCGTTTCGCGTCAGCGTTTTATACCGTCCCCAATTCAAGCAACTTATATCATAGGTTTAATATCGATAATCGAGCTTCTTTGCAACATTCGTCCACTGTCCGACTTCCGCATATTAAGAGATACTTATATGCGCCTGACGGACAAAACGGACAGGTATGTTTAAGTCTAGATATACAGTAGAACTTACCCGTTGATTGTTTATTGTGAGAATGACAAGATAAACATAAATCAATAAAATTTCTATTTATAAATGTTCCTCAAAGGTTAACACATCTGAGAGTGAGCAATAGTATTTGCTGCAAACCTTTAAGTTACAGGTTCAAATTATACAAATTTGATTGGACTTAGTCTGATTACAGTATCATTGTTTATTCACATTTCATTTCCATCTGGTTTTCTTCATAGATCTAGTTAAGAGTCATTTTGATGTCATTGTTTTCCGTGTTAAAACAAAAAGTTTCACAGCAGCGGACAGACTTATCTCATCAATCTATCTATCTATTTGAGTTTATTTTTTGTCAGTACCGGTTGCCCATATGACTGACACCCCATGCAGAAATTGTTATTTTATGTTGTGGGTGATAGTGCAAAATACAAAAAGCATC
Source organism: Cyclina sinensis (assembly GCA_012932295.1). Lineage (NCBI taxonomy): Eukaryota > Metazoa > Mollusca > Bivalvia > Venerida > Veneridae > Cyclina > Cyclina sinensis. Next base: position 30,996,744 of record JAAONU010000001.1, on the reverse strand, counting down.
CCATTCCAGAGACACTTCTGGTTCTTTTACATGCTCATTGTAAAGCACTGATACGTTGGACCTTAGTCTAACATCTCATCCTATGTTAGCTGAGTAGTGGGGTTCTCATGACACCTGTGTTACCAGTCCAGTGAGCTAACACTGGACCACTGATCCACTGCTGATTTTTCATCAGTGGAAATGTCAAAGGTATAAAATCCACTGTCCTATTGAGCATATGTTCAGCATAACATTTTTCTCTTTATTAAAAACTTCCCATATTTTACCAAAGTGAAGAGAACCAGCTACACATTTGTCTGCTGTCAGAAGTCACTGATCTATATTCCACTACCTGTCTTGAATTTTAAGATGTTAACAAAAATATTACAGTCTAGCTCAAAACTTCATATCCACAACTTAATTTTTTTATTGCTTTTTTTCCCAATTAATTAATCTTTGATGGTGTTATTTCTGAATCTGAAAGTGCTGTGTGACTGTCTGCCACATGTTTGAACCCACACAGCTAAAGAGTTGTGTTTCACTCATTTTGTGAAGGGTGCTAAATGTGATCATTAATCCTGCAATCATTGGACACATAGTAGTTTTGTAAGCAAAGGGTCATATGATTAAAGGACAATTTCATTGGCCTAGCCATCAAATATCAAGTGAAGAATATTCATATATTTTACATAGCTTAAGAATTGGAAATATGTTACCTGGTTACATTTGGGTTTGTTGTTGCATTCACACTGTTGAGTTCAGTTGTTTTCACAAAAATAGGATGTTTTTCTAAGATGGCTGACTCTGTAAACATGCTTTCAAACTTAAAAAAAAATGAAAAAATGGATAAAAAGATGATATGACCTTACAGACAAGTCAGATGATAATTATTCTTTTTGCATGCTTAACTATTTTGCGCTATTTTCATTGTTTTTTTATTGTGTTGCCTATAATGAGTAACCTTCACATATAAATAATACCCGATGGTCAGTGCTACAGGTTAAAACTTCAGGAGGCAGTCTTTCATTTTAATTTTAGTATAAACTAAACTTGCAAGAACCTGATGTGAAAAAAAAAACACCAAAAAACATAAAACTTTTAACTTAATTATCTGTTTTGCAGATGACATCATCTTATTGAAAGATATATCCCACACTCTCTCTCTCTGCCATAAACATCAAACCATTTATCGGGAGTAAGACATGACTATGTGTCATTGGTCAAGATGGATGTGGTAGATGAAATTATGAAGCTACAGTTTAAAGATTCACAGAGTAGCAACTTCAGTATCGACACTAAGATAACACAACTCTCAAACAAAGGTGCAAGTAATCCAAATACTGAAACCAGTAAAATGATAGATGTTATTGATAAAACAGAAGTAAAGACTGGAGGCTGCAGAATTATTGAAGTTATTGTTAAAGATAAAATTGTAAATCATGAACAGCCTGTTTCCAGACATTCTGAAGATAATGAGAATGATAAAGGGGGTATAAAAGAGATAAGAAAACACAGTGGATGCATGTCTGAAAGGAATGACATTGCTGATGAGAAAGCTGGGGAAAGTAGTAATGACATTGCTGATGAGAAAGCTGGGGAAAGTAGAAATGACATTGCTGATGAGAAAGCTGGGGAAAGTAGTAAAGACGTCTGTAAGGGTGTAATGATTGATGAATTTGATGATCATTCTGATATTGATGTATACTATTCAGATGATGAAACCAAAGATGATGTAAATGATGACAGTATAAGAGAAGAAAAATTGGAAAATCAGAAAGTAAATTTAAACAGTTTTAGTGTCACTCCTGTAAAGCTCTCAGATAAAGAGACTAAATATTCAGGAGATTCTTATAGAACCAATGATGGAAACAAACCAGTTGAATTACTAAATCATGATTATAGTAAGTCTTTAGTAGATTTAACAAAAGATGTTCCTAGAAAATTTAGAGGAAGTAGAAGTTTAAGAGTGGTTTGTAAACGTCTTGATTTAACTGCACAGAGAAAGGATAAGAAACAAGCCGTAAGTTCATTTCAAGGTAGAATTTGTGGAAGTTGTGGAGTAAAGGTTACAACAAAGATGGAATGGGATAACCATTGTAGATATAAGCACAATAAGAAACTTAAGTACTACAAATGTGATATATGTACATACAGAACACCATACCTGTCAACATTCAAAAGACACAAGGAAATGCATGAATACAGAAACCAAAAAATGCATGGCGGCAATAATGAAGTAATTTCCTCTAATATTTGTGACCAGTGTGGCAAATGTTATATGTCCAGGGGAAATTTGTTAACTCACATCAAAACTCATAGTAATCCCAAATCATTTAAGTGTACTGTTTGTGAAAAAGTGTTTTCGCAGAAAGGAAACCTTAAAAGCCATCTACTAAGACACCAAAAACAAGAAGAGAAAAGGCAGAAAGAAAGAAGTGACCCTAACAGTGTAGATAAAGCCAAAAGGCTACAGCCATCCGAATACCCATGTAATTACTGCAGGAAAGTGTTCAGATGGAAGGGGGATTGTAGCAGACATGTGAAAACAATTCACTATGGAATTAAAAAATTTACTTGCAGTCAGTGTAATAAATATTTTGCCGACATTACTGCTCTAAGAATTCATCAGCTGAATCATTCTGGAACCAAACCATTCAAGTGTGCATACTGTGAGAAAAGTTACAGCAACAAATATAACCTTGAGAATCATGTTTCAAATAAACATGAATATCAGTAATTGTTTTCCATGAAGGACTGAGGACTCTGTTGTGGCCAGTGAAATATGCGAGAAAAATCCTGTTTATAGTTTACATGTATTTTGTTTTGTGTACTTAAATGTAGTTGTTACATGTAGTCTTATTGTGGCTTCTATTTTTTTAGTTACTGATTTCAAGCTACATCCTTAATTTATTCATATTAATAACGGATTTCAGTTAATAACAAATTTAGTACATGTATTTGAGTACTCATACAGTACTTACTACTAAAGTTTCAATGGGTTAACCAGTTATTAACTAGATTCAGATTTTGCAGAGAACATGATTAATCATAATCTTGAACAAATGGTCAAAGTTCCCACACGGGATAAAAATATCCTAGATCTCTTTCTCACTAACACTCCGGGTCACGTTCATGACACAAAAGTCTTACCCAGCTTAGGTACATCAGACCATGATATAGTCTTCCATGAACTTAAGGTCAAAAGAGGGCGAATCAGGCAAACCCCTCGACTGGTCAAATCATACAAGAAAGCAAACTGGTCTGAGTTCAAAAATGACTTGGTCACTTTCAGTAGTACGTTCAACCAAAATCAAAATGAAGACCCAAACCAGTTATGGGACACGTTCAAAGCTGAGATCAAAAGGTTATCATCCAAACACATACCGTCAAGACAATGCAAAAATAAAGCTGATTTACCATGGGTTACTCACGATATTGTTAAACAGATTAGGAAAAGGAATAAACTCTTCACAAAAATAAAAAGGTCTCGGTCACAGAATTGTCAGAACATAAAGAAATTCAAACATCTTAAGGCATCAGTGCAAAAACAAATAAGAAATGCTTATTGGTCATATCTAGAGTCAATCATCTTCTCAGATAATACAGATCAAGGTCATAAAAAAAGTTCTACAACTTTATTAAACACAAAAAAACTGAAAACGTAGGAATTGCACCACTCAGCTCTGATTGGCATACTTACAGTGACCCAGTGTCAAAGGCGAACATACTAAACAAACAGTTTGAATCAGTTTTCTCAAAGCCTTCACCACTCAGTCTCAAACAAATAACTAAAAGCTCAATGTCATCACTTGGTCACCCGCCCATGGCTCCAATATCCATCTCAGTTCAAGGAGTTGATAAGTTGTTGATAGGACTAAACCCCCACAAAGCCCAAGGTCCAGATGAGATTTCACCTAGGTTACTCAAAGAGTTACACACAGAGATAGCACCAAAAAAATCATATTCCAAAGATCACTAGACACAGGTATTGTTCCTAAGGATTGGAAACATGCCATCATCACACCAGCATACCAAAAAGGGTCAAAATCAAAACCTAGCAATTACAGACCAATATCACTCACATGTATAGCATCAAAACTAATGGAACACATCATTGTTTCAAACATGGTGGATTACTTTGACAAACACAACATACTTTGCCCACAGCAACATGGATTCAGGTCAAAACATAGCTGTGAGACACAGCTCATTGGCTTCACACAAGAAATAGCTGACAACCTTGATCAAGGTCAACAAACTGATGTCATAGTCATGGATTTCAGTAAAGCTTTTGACAAAGTAGACCACCACAAACTCATACACAAGCTGAAACACATGGGAGTTCATCCACACATCAGTTCATGGATACAAAACTTTCTCAAAAACAGATCACAACAAGTATAAGTGGAAATCAAGGTCTCTGACAGGCTCCCTGTGCTTTCTGGTGTCCCGCAGGGATCGGTCTTAGGTCCATGTCTCTTTCTCGCATACATCAATGACCTACCAGGAAGTGTCAGGAGCCGGGTGCGTCTATTTGCCGACGACACCATAGTTTATTTAACCATTAAATCACAAGCATCTGCACAAACCTTACAAAATGATTTGCACAACCTTGAAATATGGGAAAAAGAATGGTCAATGGAATTCAACCCTGACAAGTGTGAAGTTCTCAGAATACACAGGAAAAAGAAACCGGCCATCTTTCCTTACACCCTACAAAACACTAAACTGAAAACCACAGAAAATGCAAAATACTTAGGAGTTACAATAAGTAGCAACCTAAACTGGTCATCCCACATAAACAATATCACAAACAAAGCAAAAAACAGCTTAAGGTTCATCAGACGAAACGTCAAAACACAAAACAAACAACTCAAAGAAGCAGCATACAAAACATATGTAAGACCACAGGTTGAATACTGCTCAACCATATGGCATCCATGGCAAAAATATCTCACACACAGAATAGAAATGGTCCAGAGGTCAGCTGCAAGGTACGTTCATAATGATTACCACTATACAAGCAGTGTAACAAACATGATCAAAGAACTAAAATGGTCAACTTTAGAACAAAGGCGAAACCATGCCAGCCTGGTCATGCTACACAAAATAAAAAAAAATCAGGTCAATGTTGATCACAATCACCTTACAAACACAAGAAACAGCAAATTCCTCATTCCACAATCAAAAACACAACATCACATGAACTCATTCTTCCCAAGGACTATACGACTCTGGAACGAATTACCGACCGAGATTAAGGCTACCCCAACTGTGCCAGCTTTTATCAGTGGACTAAACAAGTTTTATAGATTTTAAAGTACTTAAAATAAATGTTTAAGTAAGATCTTAATACTGCCAAAAGTCAATACTGACTATACTAGGCAGGCGCATGTCAGGAACATTTAAAATTATAAAAGTTAATAACAAAGAAAACAAGATTTAACTAAAGATCCTACTTAAACATTTATTTTAAGTACTTTAAAATTTATAAAACTTGTTTAGTCCACTGATAAAAGCTGGCACAGTTGGGGTAGCCTTAATCTCGGTTGGTAATTCGTTCCAGAGTCGTATAGTCCTTGGGAAGAATGAGTTTATGTGATGTTGTGTTTTTGATTGTGGAATGAGGAATTTGCTGTTTCTTGTGTTTGTAAGGTGATTGTGATCAACATTGACCTGATTTTTTTTTTATTTTGTGTAGCATGACCAGGCTGGCATGGTTTCGCCTTTGTTCTAAAGTTGACCATTTTAGTTCTTTGATCATGTTTGTTACACTGCTTGTATAGTGGTAATCATTATGAACGTACCTTGCAGCTGACCTCTGGACCATTTCTATTCTGTGTGTGAGATATTTTTGCCATGGATGCCATATGGTTGAGCAGTATTCAACCTGTGGTCTTACATATATTTTGTATGCTGCTTCTTTGAGTTGTTTGTTTTGTGTTTTGACGTTTCGTCTGATGAACCTTAAGCTGTTTTTTGCTTTGTTTGTGATATTGTTTATGTGGGATGACCATTTTAGGTTGCTACTTATTGTAACTCCTAAGTATTTTGCATTTTCTGTGGTTTTCAGTTTAGTGTTATGTAGGGTGTAAGGAAAGATGACCGGTTTCTTTTTCCTGTGTATTCTGAGAACTTCACACTTGTCAGGGTTGAATTCCATTGACCATTCTTTTTCCCATATTTCAAGGTTGTGCAAATCATTTTGTAAGGTTTGTGCAGATGCTTGTGATTTAATAGTTAAATAAACTATGGTGTCGTCGGCAAATAGACGCACCCGGCTCCTGACACTTCCTGGTAGGTCATTGATGTATGCGAGAAAGAGACATGGACCTAAGACCGATCCCTGCGGGACACCAGAAAGCACAGGGAGCCTGTCAGAGACCTTGTTTTCCACTTATACTTGTTGTGATCTGTTTTTGAGAAAGTTTTGTATCCATGAACTGATGTGTGGATGAACTCCCATGTGTTTCAGCTTGTGTATGAGTTTGTGGTGGTCTACTTTGTCAAAAGCTTTACTGAAATCCATGACTATGACATCAGTTTGTTGACCTTGATCAAGGTTGTCAGCTATTTCTTGTGTGAAGCCAATGAGCTGTGTCTCACAGCTATGTTTTGACCTGAATCCATGTTGCTGTGGGCAAAGTATGTTGTGTTTGTCAAAGTAATCCATCATGTTTGAAACAATGATGTGTTCCATTAGTTTTGATGCTATACATGTGAGTGATATTGGTCTGTAATTGCTAGGTTTTGATTTTGACCCTTTTTTGTATGCTGGTGTGATGACGGCATGTTTCCAATCCTTAGGAACAATACCTGTGTCTAGTGATCTTTGGAATATGATTTTAAGGATTGGTGCCATCTCTGTGTGTAGCTCTTTAGAATACACTACCATTACTTCACACTGCTGCTTTAATAAGAGTAGATTTATGATATTGACCTTTAAATGAACTTTTAAACAACCAATGAAAGTGCACCAATATCCCCAAAACAGAAAAATCTTTTAACCAGTTTTCATTGGTTGAAACGATCATGTGACTGCAAAAATTATTGATAGACAGGTGTTTTCTGACAATTTCATACATCTGATATCCCGGCGGGATTTAAGAAAGTCACGTTATTCCACATCAATTCCAGCTGTCCCGGTACTAATTAAAAATTCCCGTTATTAAAATCAAGAAGAAAAAAAATCTTTCATCTGCCGACGTCAATAACTTGCTCTGCTCCGGTTATGGGCGGAGCTTATACTCGGAAACGGCGATCAATACATACTACCTTCAAAGCATTGACCAATCAGAGCGCGTTTTACTACTTTCATTGAATTAATCCTGTGTTGACACTCGATACACAATTAACACATTTAGCCATCAACGGGTGTTGAATTGGGTCAATATAATTCGCTTGGGGATGTACACCCAGTAGAAAAATGCTGTGTACAACTTAACAAATTAATTGAATGCTAAATTTTAGAGGCAAACGGTTAAACATCAATGCATTACTAATGTTACTCTAACCTTTTAAACAGTGTAAGTAAATGACTAAAATACTTTTGGTATTTTTGTTTTTATTCTCGGATTTATTTATAAGAAAAGGTCAAGTAGTTTTAAGACAAGCTTAACAAATTGTAGGAAACCAAATTCAGCAAATATTTAGTTCATTCAACATAAGGCAGCGAGTGAAAATCTCGGATAAGTTCCGTTTGTCATATATTTCCGCGACCCCGCCGTATTTTAATATTTATAGAAAACAGTGTCTTGGAGACTCTTTATATGGCAAACTTACAACATTCAATTGATTGATTAAGATAAGTGTTCATTATTTAATTATAAGTACCAGTTTTTCATTGAAAAAGTTTCCTTTTCTCTAAGACTTAAATATTTCTGTCGTGGTTACTTTTGAAAGCAACAATTATAATGTATCAACATAATTTACATCTTAAAATCGTTTGTAATTTTGTTAAAAAAAAATCTGGTGAAACTGGAAACACATCCCAGACTTTTCACAAAATGGGATCTGTGTAAGGACTCGGGTCCAAAAGCTAAAATTCAAAAGACAAGAACAAAAATTCAATCATCAGTGGGAATCTGAATATAAATGGACAGGAAAGTGTGCTAAGGGAACAGATTATGCCTTTTGCATGTGGTGCAACCTTTATGTATTAACCAAAAAACACTTCATTAGTTTTCTTTTCTGTTCTTCTTGTCTTTCTTTTTGCGAAAACGAGTAGATAAAAAAATTCCAGTTTTCAAGCTAAAAATCCAGCTGAAAATCCAGTTGTGAGCTACCGAAGTTATCACATGTATGCAATTTTGTAAAACACATTTCAACTACACATTTATGATAACATCTAAATACAGCAATTAAACATCTAAAAACAACCATACCATCTTGATTTTAACTTTTTTGATGGTTTTACTGATTTATTTACATATACATATTAAAAAAAAACTTTGAAAAGTGAAATACATAAGTAACATGCAGACATGCATTGTTTGTTTACATTTTGGGTTGTCAAGTGTATGTATGGACGTTTTGTTGTAGGCTTGTCACTAATTGGCAGAAAAGTAACTGTGGATTTCCATGTTTAAAAATAAAAATATTGTTTTGAAAATTGACTTTGAGCAGAGGTAAGAAAGTGAAACATTTGGCCGATGCGCAAGAGAGTAATGTAAAATCAACTGACACCTGGTTTGGACCAATTTGACCCTTGGTAAAGGTCCACTAGACATTGCTACATACCAAATCTTAAGGCTCAGAGCCTTGTGGTTTCAGACAAGAAGATTTTCAAAGTTGTCCCTATATAAGGCTTTGTTAAATCAATTGACACGCGGTGGGGTTAAATTTGACCCCAGATGTATAATTTGAACAAACTTGGTAGAGGTTCACTTAAAATTGCTACATACCAAATCTTAAGGCTCAGGGCCTTGTGGTTTCAGACAAGAAGATTTTTAAAGAGTTCCCTATATAAGCCTATGTAAAATAAATTGACCCCCAGAGCTGGGCCAAATTTGATCACAAGGGTATGATTTCAACAAACTTGGTAGTGGTCCACTAGACAATGCTACATACCAAATTTTAAAGCTCAGGGCCTTGTTGTTTCAGACAAGAACTTTTAAAACTTTTTCTTTTATGTTGCCATAGCAACCAGCTAGAGTTCTTGATAGAATTCAATTCTTTGATCAACTTTGGTAGAGCTTCATGCAAGGAATATCCCAGGCATGTTTCGTCAAAGTTGGCTTAGCGGTAGAGGAGGTGAAGTCGTTCAAGCCAAATTGCTGATGATGCATGAGAATGGACAATCAATGATCCTAATGGCTCACCCTGAGCTGTGCTCAGGTGAGCTAATTAAAATGCCATAAAACCACCTGAATGTCAGAAATGTATTATCATTATGTTAAAAGGTCCTATACATTACCTAGCTGTTAAGCAACACCATGTGTAAAAACATCTGAAAACAACTCCAACTTTTAGGGAGGAGGGCATATGAAAACGACAGCTGATCAGGTAGCAATGCTAAGAAGGTCAAGGTAGTCCTAACAGGCTTGTGACATTAAAATGTGTAAACAAATACTTAGTCATCTTTTCCAATATATTTTATTATGAAAACATAGTACATGAAAATATTCACACTGAAAAATTATTCTCGGTTGATTTCAATAAATACCCAGCCTATAAAGAAATGCTGAGGTTTAAATAACATGGAAATTGTAACTTCTAAATTGTCTCATAATTTCTTACAGATAATAAATCATGTATCAAACATATTAACACACGATGAACTGACAAAAAAAACCTGCCATTTAATGCACATTAACATAAGAAAACTGATGCAGGTTCTTAAAAATAAAATCAGTACCGGTATACAGAATGCTTTGTGTCTATGTTCTAGGCTTAGTAAATATATTAGAGAATTATCAATTGGGGAAGAGGATTTAGAAAATAAAGATATTGCAAATCTACAGAAGAGCAAAAAAAGTAAAATAAAATGCATTTATAAAAGACCCTCTATCAAAATGGAATTGCCTACCAATAGATGTTTAATTGAAGTTAATGACCTTTCAGTACTTAAGTTTTTACAGACTCGAATACGCATGTTACATAGCCAGCCAGTCACATTGTGTAAAAAAAAAAGATTCGTTTCTGCAAGCTTTTTATCTTATGACCTTACTCTCATTATTAAATACTGTAATTGGGAACAATACAACATAACCACATGGAAAAAAAAATATATCATGAGTTTTGATAAAAAATATACAAATAACAAACAAAAATAAATGCCTGCAGAATAAATAAAATGAAATTTTCATAAATTTTCATCCTTTGTACAAAAAATAAATACTCCTTTTTTTGCTGTCTGTTGTCTAATGATGACCTTAGAGTGATCTGTTTAAAAGCTTTGATAAAAAAAATCACTTTCATGTAAATGCTTGAACTTTTCACTGAATCTCTAAGCAAAGAAGTTTGATAACAATGATATTGCACAATAATATAAAATCTATAGTTATAATAAAACAATTAATGTCTTAAATTAATAACTCTTTTAATAAACCCAGAGCCCTCTGATAATTTCGTAATCTAAACTTTGAACAATAATGATATCTACACAAATGAACTGGATTAGTTTAACACCAAGACAAATATATTTTAAGAATAACATTTATACAGTTCAGTTTTAAGAATTTAAAATGAGAAAAGCAAGTATGCATAAGTTGATTTCCATATGTCCAGGCAAAAAAAAACAACAACAACGTAACTTTTGTAGTAGACCATTATTCAGAAATCTGTAATTATGAATTCTGGCAACTTTCTTGACAATGTCTACAAAAAAATTATCTAAAGCATCAATAAGGGTTCAGTGGAAATCACAGGCATTTAAGAAGTAAGATGGACACTTAAAAACACAAAATTAGCAGATAAACATGTAGAGTTTTATAAAGAAAAATGATCACCTTCCTGCATGAGTTAATTCAAAAACCTTCAGAACTATAATTATCTGGTCACTCTTCATACTCATAAACCGAATCTTACTCTGTTTCAGTTTTAAAATCACACACACGTAATCAAGGAAAAGTGGCATCACAACATGTACATGTATGTCAAGGCTGGTAATTTTTCTTCTACTTAATCAGTGGATTTATATGCATGCAGACATGTTTAAAAACATTATCATTATGTGTGCAAAATTTTGCAATGAAACACAAAAACAACAATATTCTTACATTCTGGACAGCTAAAGTCATCTAAAGCTAATAAATTGTTAGGTAACGAAAAACAAAAATGCATGTATTCAATTTGTGGGGCAACTTGTCTTTGCTGAATATGTAATTTCTAGCATGCGATTTACATCAATATAGAAATAAAAGAAACAGTAATGATTCAGTTCAGTTGAAAGTCTTGTTTTTATTTTCTGTTCATAACAAAAATCAGCATAATTCATGCCATTGGCCATTAACAATAATAAAGATAACATGACTATTACAAGCAATAGTTACATATGAACAACACAAACATACATATGAAGAGACAAACAGTACATTTATCACAATAAATTAAAGTTAGAATGTTATATTTTTCTAAATGTTTTCTTTACGCTTCATGGCTTCTTTGAAATATTTTGGTATGTTATTTTTTTGTCGACATTAACTTACCAAATTTCCTTATTCATTACCTAAATGTTTCATTCTTAAATCTGAATATTTTGTATAACAAAGTAAAAATGAAATTCAGGTTCAACCATATCCGTTTACATAATTTACAGAGTTGATTATTTCTTTGAATGTTATGATATTAACCTGTTTTGAACTTAATGGCAAGAAGGTGATTTTGTTTTCTTAGATCATTATTACAAATTTTTAAAATAAATTCTTAAAGAATGAAATTTGTTTTTTATTTGCAACAGCTGTCAAGTTTTGGCATTTCATTTATCACTGTATTCCATTCTTGAATAAACTGATCATACAACCTAAGTTTGAACAATAGAAAATAATAACAAGAAACTCCATTTTACCTAAGATTTTAATAAAGATTCATACCCTAAGAGATACTTTGAAAAGATGATGGATGAACAACAAAAACCAAATTCTAATGACCAGTAATTGCTAAGTTTTGCTTTTCTTATCTATAACTTAAATCTTTCCAAGAAACTTATCATTTCAAAAGTAAACTTAATGTCAAGGTCTTAGGTGAGAAAACTACTAACAAGTAAAGTGTAAATATTGTAATTTCAAACTGAAAATGATTTTACTTTTAGGACTTATATTACAGGGAAGCTATTGGAATGTTAAAAAATCAGAGGTTTTTTGTTTCGTACTGAGCTATACTATGCACAAGGTTGATACTGGGCCCACATTATATCCCACGGATGGAAGCCAAGTGCAAATATCTCAGTGCAAAGCTTGTAACATCTTTATCAAATACACTACAATTTTGAAAATAAGTGCAATTTTGTTTTGCATATGCTCTAAAATTATATTAGTGTTCAAAATGATAAAGATGCATGACAGACAAGACAAATGCTGAAAATGTGGTGAATGTTCAGAAATCATATGAAATGGAAGTAAGAACAATTCTTTCACTTCTAACAGATACATAAATGAAAATATACTTCCCAGTTTCACTGTGAATTTTATTTATGACTGGGACAGAGATAAAAGATTTTTATCATATTCAACTTTACCAACTGAGAGGGAAAAAAATTCTCAATGAAAATATTCAAGTGTGAAGATAGGTAATGTAAGTTTTACTAGTAATACAGATTAATGCAAACTGAAATTCTGAAATATTCAGGGTCACTTTTACAACTAATATAATTTCAAAAATTAATATTCAAACTTAACTGCCTACTACAAATTCAGTTCACAAATATAAATAAAATAAAGAAACCAACCATAATATTTCAATACATAAACAGAGATTAAAAAAAGAGAAAATATTCTTAACAACATTCTTTAATAAATATATACATATAAATAGGTAGACATTTTACAAAATACAGTTTGTCATGAAATATCTTGAAACTGTAGAGCAGGGGAAATCAGTTTGTAATGTTTCTGTTTGTAATATTCAAACTTTCATTGTCTTGCAAAACACCACTTGTATTTTCACACTATAATACACAGATGAAACTTGAAAGAAAACCACCTCCGCACACTCTGTCCCAAATACAAAAGTAACATTTTTCCTACCTCAAATAAACTTGACTGTATGACAGTAAAGGAAACTTAAACCTACTGCCTAACAAATTCAAAATCCTCAAATCAGAGCAATTTCTGACTGATTTTTTAAGTGAACTTTCTAAATAGATTATGTTTCAACATTTTACAATACGCATTTACAATATCCTAGATCAAAACCTATCTCTATAGTTCTACTGCATCTTGCTTCATATCCCACACGGTAAAAGTAAACACATTACTTTGAACATTGGCTTAACGGCTCACTCTTAAGAGATGCACCAATAAAATGAGACAGATATCGAGCTATAAAAGACATAAAAGACTTAATGCCCATCTACTTTACACTGTCTTACCTACAGCATAGTCTGCATTTGTGAAATGATTATAGGACGATGGTCCATTTTGTTAACTGCATTCAAAACTGCCTAACCTTCTCATAACAACAGGTGTGTGAAGTATTACAGCCAATACCAAATTCATCCATCAATAAAACTCTTGACAGTGATACAGTAAAGTGACAGTGGCAAGGTTGTAAGCTCTACCCTCATTTGTGAATCTAGCCCAGACACTCAAAAGCCTATCACAAGATCCATATTGCACATGTTTTAAAACTTCAGTTTCCAATGCTGTCATATTCTCGACACTATTCTAATACATATAATATTCTCAATTTTGCTGTAAACACAAATTTGTGTCAGGTTTAATGAATTCAGCTTTTGTATTTGTTCAATTAGTTCAGGATCAACTGGGAGTTGCCCGCCCGCTTAGCTCAATAGGTAGAGCACTGGATTAGTAATCCATCGGTCGTTGGTTCGACCCCTGGGCAGGGCAAAATTTCTCCGTGACAATTGTTCTCAGACATTGTGTCTTATGTTCATTTGTCTCTCACCGCTGATTCAGAGTAGATCATGTGGGAACAGTAGTCAGTCACTTGCGGAGAAATTGGCAATTACTGGTTAGTTATCCAGGAAAACCGGTTAGGTGGACTGACCGCCGAGATATAACAAATGTTGAAATCGGCGTTAAACCCCAAAACAAACAAACAATCAACTGGGAGCAGACTTAAAATAAAAACCCTGCAATTAACTAGCCAGCTTTTATGTCCAATGCACTGCATCACCTGTGATGGACATTATATTAAAGCAAAGAAAAATGCTATGTTCTCTAAAGAAAAAAAAACTCTTCTAAAACATGTCCAATTTGAACAGCTTTCTTTTCATACATTCATTCTAAATTTTCTGTCCTCTGACAAATATTCCAAGCTTTCAAGTAACTTAAACCAGAAGTGGGCCAGAAATACATTTACAAGATATGGAAAACTATTGATAATGAATTTCAGATGAGTCTGATATTACATTTATAACAGTTTTTTACCTCAAATTTTCTTTAACAAAAACAATTGTTTAATCTTGCAATAAATTACTATAACTGATAACATAATAAATTTGTTCTCCACCACTGTACAGTTTATATTATCCAAAATACACATTTAACTTCTAAACTATCATTAACAGATTTTTCTCATCACTGCATTTCACCCCCTTTTCTAAAATCAATTTATCTCAATCCATGCATTTTACAATTTATACACAACAACCAACCCTGTGAAACTAAATATAAAGTGCAAAAACATTGTCTCAAATCCTGTGTCCATGCACACTGACTGTAAAATTGTTGAGTTTTCATTGTAACACTGTACAAAAATGCTTGAACATAAACTTATGAGACATCACTTCTTTTTTCATAACTAATCCTTTGTCCCTAGAAACATCCTTTAATGCTGAATCTGGACAATATGAGCAAATACCATTGCATATCCACTTTTCAAGGCAATTTACATCTTTAATCAATCCTCCACATATTCCTGTATTCCGTATTAACTGTATCAGACTGAAATTCTCACCATACTGCTTCCAATGAACCTTCCATTTTGTACATTTATCTCATAAATGAGTTCTTTATGCTTGGACGCTGTATCACAAATTGTATTAAATACAAATTCAGGCATCACGGTTATCTAACCTCTCCAGTAACATGAGGTGAGATATGTTTACTATCGTCATAGTATTGCTGGAACACACGTTCATGAGCACAACATTCTAGCGCTGTGTATGTATGAATGAGAAGACGTGGAAATCGTAACGTAAAGTACTGGACAAACTGTTCTGGTATAGTACCAAGTGAACTCTTTACGTCATCAGGCAATTCTCTATAGTGATGTTTCTGTAACAGAACAACATAATTTATACAGTGTTGAAATTTAACTATAATTGCAGCGTAAATAAGTACTGTGGAAAAAATGGTTGCTTTGTTCTGCATTTCAGCATCAAATTTACATGCACATACTACAAAACATCATTTATTATGGTGAGTAAGCTTAGATATACTGTTTTCTCATTTTAAAATAACTGTATTTGCACTTTATGAAATTAAATTTGCATGGCCACATTTTATCCAACAACATGAACACTCCATCATATTCACACTACATTCATTTCATTATCTGTATCCAAATGATACAGATTTAAATAGGTTTTTCAAGTTCCATCCTTAAATTGTGTAGAGCTTTCATTTCACAACAAGTAATTTCACAAAGTTTCAAGATAACACCATTTTTCTAACCAACTGAAAAGATACTGGTATAGCATTACCTTGTTTCTCATGGCTCTTAAAAGATCCCTGACATTTTGTCCTTTGTAAGTTCTGAACTTCCTCAGATCTGCAATAGAAAATACTGTTTTACTTTTGTCCTTGCTAACTGACATGAATCAAAACTTACCACTTGTGACAGTTTATCTAAGAACATACCTTTTTGACATTTTTTCCCCTACAATGCATATTTTATTAAGTATCAAATTCCTGTTGTTTTTTTCTTAATCCCTTTGTAGTTTTTGTTTTAAAACTTAAAACTTAAAATCATTTAAATTTAAGTCTTGTGGTAAGATACATGTTCACAGACATGCTACCGTAACCACCTACCATTTTGTAATTCAACAGTAATGTGTTTTTTCCAATCACCCTTTACGACACGATCACCGCCCCATTCAAGTTTCTTCACAACAATGCTTTCTTCTGACTCCTTTTCTATACGATCACTCACATCCTGGTAATTTATAGACATATATGTACATGTATATATGAACAATAACGTTTACATATATCTGAACAATCTAAGAGTTCTTATTTGATAAAAAATTCATATTAGCAAAACCTGAAACACACCAAGTGAAATACTTAAAAATTGGTCAATTTAGTTCATAAGCTGAACTAACTTTCTGCCCTAACGAGACTGTTTATTTTTATATATTGATCACAGCCTTGTGCTTTGTATTAACAAAAAAAATGAATTTTTCTCTCATTACTGAGAAAAAGCCTTTCAACATCTGAAAATTGCACTGCCGTTAGCATCTAAAAAATAAACTGCTTCAGCATAGGAAGTTGGTAAAACTGGTTTGGCAACTTTTCAGATGTACATCATTTTACCTGAAATTTTATTTGGAAAAAAAGGGCATCTATAGGCCATACCTGGAAGAAATGAAGTTGTCTTTCCTTACTCCAGAAAAATGGATGTTTTAGCACCGCTTTGGCCGTAGGTCGGCAATCTGGGTCAAAATCTATCATTGCCTCGATTAACTGTTTTCTAACATAGCAGTCTGTTACAGGAAGATTGTCAATATTATATTCTCCTGCTAAAATATTAGCCTGTCGGCGCAATGGTTCACCAAAAGGATGTTTTCCTTTCGTAACAACGTAATACAACACACAGCCAGCTGAGAATATATCTACAGCACAGGTCTGAAATATAAAATAAACAGCATACAAGTTCTCATGTCAGAAATATACACGTACAACTGATAATTGATATTCTAAAAGAAACAACATAACTTCCAAAAAGATTTTGAGTAAAACTTGTGAATATGACTACAAGTTGAAAAAGTTAAATAGGTATTCACAGGAACTGTTTTCCTGCTACCACACTGAGGAAACTTCTAGGTGTTCATTTGAACTGCTTTCCCGCTAACACATTTAGGAAAATTTTTACTACGTATACATGGAAATTCCTCAACCCCCCCCCTCGCCACCCAACACATTTTGGAAACTTATAAGTGATACTTACTGTTCTTTCTATTTCACTCAACATTTCAGGTGCTATCCAGCCTTCAGTCCCTGCCACCCCTGATCTACGTGAGAAAGACAGCCGTCCTGCAGCAAGTTTCTTACACAGACCAAAATCCGAGATCATAGCTCTGACCTGGCCCCGAGAATCAGGCTGTGATATTAACACATTCTGGGGCTTTATGTCTCTATGTACTGAAATGAACAGTAAAGAAATATGTAAATAACCATACATGATATTGCAAAACATTAACAATATGTAACAACAGTTTGGAAAAATTATTATGCTACCAAGCTAAAGTCAAAACCTTCCTAGTACACTGAAAGTTTTATTAAAATACAGATGACAAAATTTGTTCAGTTCAGCATTTGAATATTCTGATTTTGCATTTGAGCATTTGAAAAACTTTCATACTTGAACTGAAATTACACATAAAGTTTTCACTGAGCTTTTCGACGTAGGAATATAAATTAACTATTATAAAGATATGCTACAACTTTTTGAAGATTCACATTGACTTTATTTAAGACTCCAAACTCCTGACTTTTGATAATATTTATTAACTTATTCATCATTTGTTCTTAAAAAGCTAATTTTTTAAATACCTGCAAGTTAAATCATTTCAAAATGCTTCAATCTAAGATTACATAATGGTCACTCACTCACTTATGTCTAATGAATGTAAATAGGCTAGTCACTCACCTATGTCTAATGAATGTAAATGGGCTAAGCCTGACATTGCCTGGTATAAAATTGTTATTGGGTCAAGAATGGTGTTAGTCTTCCCCTCTATATAGCTAGCCAGTGTGGCTACACATAACTCTAATGCGATGTATCTAAATTGGCTGTCAGCTTCCTGAAATATAGAACATGTGCTGTGAGAAAAGCGATGTATTACCTTAACTGTGACTTTTAAATAAGTAAACAAGTTAAACTGGTTTCCCATATTTTCTACCGTACAAAACATGAGTAAAACTGATCTGATACAATTAACAACAGAATATTCTTACGGAAAAGCTAAATGGCACCGTATCAACAGTAATATCATGAGACACACCCCATTTGTTTTTGTACAGCATGTTCCAGAGAATTCACAAAACAGAGTTCTTTAGTGATGCAAGTATCAGAGACAATACCTGTATGTCAATTTACAACACTGTATGAAATTCTGTAACACCTTTTAAAGATTATTGATAGCATGATAGTTGTCATGGAAAAGCAGTGGTCAAGGGGTAAGAGTGCTGAAACTCCTATCAGGCAACTACCATTTGCAATTCATCAGAGATGGGAGTCTCCAGTCACTTACAAGTGCTCATCTTTGACAACTGCTAATTTTGTTTATTTACATAAGACTTTCCTTCAGGACACTGATACCAAATTCAGTGACTTGTTAATCACCTACCATGCAAAAATATCTGATGACATTTGGATGTTGATCAGACTCTCGTAACAGCTCAACTTCTCTGTCGGCAAAACTAAAACATTCTGGTAGTAACCTCTTCACTGCCACACTACGGTGATCAAATTTACCCCTGTAAATAAAGCAAGCCAAGATTCTTTAACAGTTTTTATCTTCCATCAAAGTCAAATAAGGGGTCAGAATGCTGAACCTTCAATCCAGAGGTCACTGGTTCATATCCTGTTAGGGATGAGATCCTCTAATAAAGTACTGCATTCCATACTTATCGTGCAAGTACTGGTTTGAATACAGTCATCAAGCAGGATTAATATACACAACTTGGTTCCCAATTAATGTAAAATAAATATTTTAAGACTAAAACACATCAAGTATCATTACCTAATTTTAACTGTGCTTCATCAAACTTTATGCAAATTTTCCATCAAAATTTACGGCAATTTTCCATCAAAATTTATGACAATTTTCAAAGTATCAATGAAATTTTTTACAGATGTCTCTTAGTTCTGCAGTTATTTTAAAATTCACACCTCAAGCCATTCTTTAGTGTAACAGTGTTATTTTCAGTTTTAGTCCTTAAGAAATCATTGATCAGAATATACTGCTGAAGTTTCAGATGCCGCAACTTACTTATAGACAAATGTTCCTTCACATCCATGGCCTAGTACTTCTTTAGGATTGTACACAATCTTTCCAACCTGAACATAACCATCAGGCACAGCTAGCAATAGAAATAACAATCATTAAAAACAGCCATTAAAATAGACAGATGGCATCTTTTTCTAGCCTAGAGCTGTGCCCTGATAATGTAATTCTTCTGTTGTCAAATTCTGGATCCTCAGTTTTATATTATCAATAATTCCTGGATGGCAATAATTCACTGTGATAAATGAATCTCCACTACAAAGATGCCAACAACCTTGACTTTTGTCATAATCTGATCTTTATCTGATCTTTATCTTCTTTTAAAGCAAAGTCTGAGCTAGTAACTATAAATAGAATGTGTAAAAAAAGACTTATTAATAGAATGATCATAAAAACATGTATAGGGAAATATATTTCTAGCAATACCATGAGACTTAGTAAATGGGTTAATGATGGCAGTTTCATTCACAACATGTTTTTAAAGCGACTGATTCACAGAATTTAGCTTTAAAATGTTTTTCTTTAAAATTGAAGAGAAGTTAATATCCTATGAAAAAAAACAACAACATAGTTTTATCCTTCTATACATTATGAAAACTGAAGAAAATTATCTGATCTGAACAGGATTTGAACCCATGCCCTTTGGGTCAGTAAAATAAAGCCTAGCTTTAGACCACTGAGCCACTTAACAATATAAAGAAAGTATCTACCTAGTGATTAACATGGTATTTTTTTTCAAATAAAAGTGATAAAAACTTTATATTATGTGTTTCTGTAACAAACACTGAGACAGTAACTTAGTTTAGATATGTTCTTCTCAACTACAACCAGAGTGTTTATATGTATGAACATTTTCTTTCTTATATATCATCGACACATCTGTGAGTCAGTTGCTTTAAGTGTCAAGGGTAGATCACCATAAACCCTATGATAACTACCCTACCATCATACTGTAGGTCAGATGAGGATCTATCTTTTTCAATAAATGACGTCTGTGCTGACTTCTGTGTTTGTCCATTTAGGTGTCCATTCAGCTGCTTCTGTTCTATCTCTCGCAGTATCTTCTTGAATGATTCTTCATCTGGAGACTGAATTACAAATCGGGCAGAAAAATGACTTTAATACTGCAGTCACAACCAACTACATGTATGAGTTTCAAAAACAATGTTAGAGTTCAAACTAACTTGCATTTCTAGCTGTATTTTTAAAATGTAAGGTTAATATTCTAAAACTTTGAAAATTCTTACATCTAACTCATGAAGTAAATAATTCATCATTAATTTCAATCTACTTTAAATTCAAAGTTTCACAAATCTAACATTTAAGTTTACTCAACACTAATTCAAACAATACATCTGAAATTGTTTACTGCAGTTTTTGTTACCACAATAAACCATAGTCAAGCAATAGTATTATATGTATTTGCTAGATCCTTGACTAAAATACAATTTAAAAGAAATGAAGATCTTAATTAAAAGATCAAAACCTTACCCTTGGAAATATGACCACCACCACCCCTATTGTCAACAAAAGAACAACAATGGTGAGAAACTTGAAATCCACATTAAGATAATCCATGGCCTGTTTCAACAGCCCATCTTCTGTAACAGTGTCATTTTTCTCCCCTTGAGAACTCTCCCCTTTACTAAGTGGTGGAGGAAATTTTGGTTTAGGTGAGGAACTATGTTTCTTTGATCTGTGAGCGGGTGGGATGATTTTGTCTGTGGTTTCAGTTTTGTCTGTAATTTGGAGAGCTGGAGAGATTCTGTTATGGTCTTCCTCTGGAACCTCATGGTAGCCTGAACAACAAGAAAGACAACTATTTAAATTATTGTGTGTCTCTCTAATTAACTACAGTACTTATATTAATTTTCCAGAACTTGTTTGATGATGCACTTGTATCAAATAATCTTGGTATCACACATTACGCCATGTCTATAGGGTGAAAAGGATTGCGGAATAAATAAACAAGCAATATGTAAAACTTTCAGGAGATTATGCTTTAAACTTAATGATTATTAATAATAATTTTTCATATTTAACAGAAACACAGTAACTTTTGTGTTTTGTCATTCATAATAATTGATAACATCAATAACCACTATAAAACATCTGTATAATTTCAATAACCACTATAAAAAATATCTGCTAACTATAAGCTTTTCACACTTTATCACTAAAGTTTTTATCACTAACATAAGCATGATATCAAAGTAACAAAAAATTGTGATCATCAATCTGAGAGAGCTAGGCTTTTTCATCAAGCTACAGTTGGATATCTCAATACTATAATCACTTTCATCTGCCTATGGTTAAGTCAGGAAAATTAACCAGTTTTTTTAATCTGAACAAACAAAAAAACTGCAGCCGAGTTATACATGTACCTAATAAAAGTACTGCATCTTCTCTCCTAACAGTATGAGCATTCATTTTGTCTTCATGTAACTGTGGTAGTTTTTTTGTATCTTTCTCTACAAGATGAAGCTTTGGTCCCTCAATCTGAGGTATTCCTGCATTACGAGGCTGTAAATTATAACAATGTTACAGTTTATTTAAATTAATAAGCAGTACAAGTCGTGCTACTTGTGTTTGCTGTTTACACTAGCATCATAATTATAAAGGTTGATAGTAAACATTTTAATGAGACTCAAAGAAATAGTTAATTTCAAAATAAAATGATATATAACGCAGAACAAGCAAGTCTAAAACATGCATAGTTTACATTTACCCTAGAAAATTCATGACTGATGCCTCTGATTAACATTATGCACTTTCATCCTTAGAGTGATCTGATATTTATGTGATGATACATTCAAATACACTGCCAATTTAAAGAAGTGAAAGATTTTTTTGACATAACAATAAAAAATAACTATTTGGGAAAACCACACAAAAAAATTTTGAACTGCTTTTCAATGATGTACTGTATGTCTAATTATATATATATATAAAAATCTGTCAGACAGACTTCCATTTTACTACAGAAATTTCACTTTCAGTTTTAAACTGAAGACAGAGTAAAGAATATACAAATCACAAAAAACAAGAGACAAGAAAACTTACTGATATGGTGACCGTAGACTCGTCCACATATGAACCTGTTGCAAAACTGCCATGTTCATACTCCCCGACATACAATGTTGGACTGAAATATAATGGGGACTTTGTTTTATAAGAATAAGAATAATGAGAAGAATGTACAATCCCCTTGGTGCAAAAACACTGTTTTAACTTTTCTGAAACCATGGATACCAGGATCAAGATAAAATTTTATGTCACAATATTAATGTTTAGTGAGTTTTGTAATTACATCATGTCTTAACTAAATAAATCAACACACATATCAAAGCAGAAATTAATGTCTCATAGTAACTTGAAAATATAACTTTCTCAAAATATAAGAAGAAACAATAAAACTACAAAGTTCATATAGATTATGCTTACTAAAACAACTTTTTCTTTCCATGTTCTAAGAATCTATTCTTCCAAACAGTCGAGGACAGTTGACCGGTGAGATGGTCCAGAGTTTCTGGTGCAAATGTAGTAAATGGTATCTTCTGAAGTCCTTCAGCGTGTAATGTATACATGGCGACTACTGGTGACTCAAAGTCAGTGTACCAAAGTATATCACCAGTCACACTGTCGAGAGTCACTGTTAAACCATTAGAGCTTGCTGTGCAGTGACGCATTTCTGAAATGTATGCACTTTATACTATAGCAAAATGTAACTTTTACTTTGAAATCTTTTCAATAACACAAAACAGTAAGATGACCACTTAGAAACTTACTATAGCCACTACAAGAAGTTGTTTTTTTTTCTGTAACACATTTCTATAGGACTTATGAAATAAAATTATGATGTTTAGCTGAATAAGTTTTGTTTAGTCAAAAAGCACCTCAGACATTTTATTCTCAATGCTTCTATTAAGCTTTTAATTTGGGACTTAGAATTTAAATCAAAATCTCACACATATCCCAAAAATCCCTACACTCTGTGAAAACTGAGGACTGTACAACATGGCTTACTGAATGAATTAACTTCAGTTACTTCATAGGTATAATCTTCAGAGTATGGCCCCTGACTTGCCAGGAGCTCATGGCTGTATACATTAGATCATATCTACATGTATTTATTATGAATTAAAATCACCAACCTATTATTCCAGAAGTCTAAAGTCAAATCATATGTAAGTATTTACGGAACAAGGGGACATTTAAATACATGTACCTAAGTCATACAGCTGAATATATATACCTAGTGAAGAGGTAAATATACATGGTGAATGGTTGTCTATTTAAATTTGTATGCAGCTAACCTTGTGCCCACACTACATAAATATCTCAACAACTATAACAGTATGACAAAACTGTCAATTTAATAGACATTCATAATCTAAACTCATTTCAGTGAAGAAGTCAGCTGACCACAGTTTTTTTTTTTCACATGTTTTAATTATTACAGTATTACACAAACCATAGTCCTGTACATCTGGTGCCACATGAGATGAATAATCTAAGTATGTTGCATTCCACCTTTAACGACAAAGACAAGGTTATAGTGAATTAATAGCTCTAATGTAGATATGGAAAAATTGGTCACTACAAACTCCCAACATCCAACCCTGTAACATAGTCAGGTCACTAACATTTGAGCATTACTAGTCTGCTATAATCTATGCCCCTCCCACTTGAAATTAGTGGTCATACACCTACGAACTCTGTGCAGCCCTGACAGGATACACATAGAACATAGCCATTACACCACTAAATTCAAATTCCCTTCTGTTGATCAATTGCCAGTGATTTTGGCCCTTAAATCACTGGGAGGTTACAATGTATTTTGTCTCAGCATTCTAACTACTCAACCAAATGGAAGTATAATTTGCAAAGTAAACTTTCACATAAATGCCCTTTCTTCTTCATATTCGTCTCTGCATTTTAAACAATTTATCCTGTTCAGTAATAATTCTATAACATAACTTCATTCCAGACATCTATCTGTTAAATTCAGTGAATTAAAAATTCTGCATGGGTTAACAATTTTAAGCCACATTCTATTAGTGTTCGAGTAAGTAGACTACATCACCTTTTAGTTCCCGTCTTGCTATCAAACATAGCTATAGTGTACTCTGAAATAAAATAAGAAAAACTGTTAAGTCAAAATGTTTCCTCACACATTATTTTCACTCTGATAAGAAAGTTTAAAAAATGCACTAGCAAAAATAAGCACTAGTCTTCTCTACCTGTGTATCCTAAAATGCTCTGTCAATTACTTGTTTTAAAAAGAGATGATCATGGTCACATTGTACAAATTTCTGCTTGACTTTCAAACTAAAACTGTATTAAATTTTATCTTATTTTTTTACTGCTAAAAAACACACAAATTTCCAAGCCATCTTATATCTTAATTTTACCACTATGAAGGAAGGATAAATCAAGAGCTGCATTTTCACGTGTGAAAGCTGATAATCCTGAAAATTTAGTTGGGGGACATTGGGGCTGTTAGGGCCCCTAGTGGGTCCAGGTCAATGCTGTGATAGTGGGTCAGGGGTGGTGAAGCCCCCTGGAGGCTTCTGGATTTTAGTGACATTTAATGCTAAGAATTTTTATAAATCCACAGAACAATCAAAAGCTTTTGCACATCACACCTTATTTGAGAAGTGAGAACTTCACAGAATGACATTTCAAAGATTTTTTTAAAGCTCATTATGACATAAAGTGTGACCTTTTAAATGAAAAATAGTTCCATATACTGGTAAATACTTTTAACACTATGTAAAACATTATACCAGTTCTGCCTATAAAGAGAGTGTTCTCCTTGGTTGAGGGGCAAGTGTTCAGTGCTCCATCTAGTGTCAGAGTCTGCAGCTTGGCTCCTGTGTGAGGGTCTAATGCCATCCAGGTATCACGCTTGTGACCTGACAGTATGAATACATCAATTTTTATCTGCTGTCATATTACTGCATGGCATATTAAGATTATAAAATTATTTAGCAAAAATTCTTTTTTAATATATCATTGTTTGGCACATCAAAATGTTATTACCATCAGCATTAAGAACCAGTAAACCAGGTTGATTGACAGGTATACATCATTTCATACTTCTTTAGTTCTGATATGTTTAGGATATTTTTTTTTCTACCAGCTATATGCTTTCATCCTTGCAGCTGTTTTCAATGATTCATTGTGATGGCTTCTTACAAGCAGAATAATTTACAAGAAAAAACTGCAGCAGTCAAGATTGACACTCTCCCAATAAATGGATTGGAAGAAGTAAATCCAGGCACCTCTGTCTCACATAAATGTTTTAAAACTTGAATCTGGTTTGCCTTACCAGTGTACAAGATGCCTTCTGTGCTTTTACATGGTGAGGCGGTGACCAGTTCAGGTATGGTGAACGGCAGTTTCTTGATCCCCTCTCTGTTGTCACTGAGTGCATACAAGCTCCCATCTTTAGGGTCAGGTAAAAAGCTGTACCTAGATTTCAACAAAACTACTTCATACATTTAACATTTATAATAAGACAATTAAATGTCACCACTAAGGTTACAACTCAAGTGTTACTTTGCCTATCAATTTCTTATCCTTCTTTAGATAAAAATTGTCAGTGACTAAAGTCAGATTCAGAAGAATACATGTAGGGCACATTTTTAACATCACATTTTTCGATGAGCTGTATACAATCAATGCATGCATTTCAAATGTAAGAATCAGTAAGAAACATAAAGACGATGTGTCAGGGTTGTAATCAGACTACGGGTTACTTTAAACAGAAACAAATAGACATAGCAGAAAAACAGATATCTTCACTTCTCCCACTGTAGATACTTAAAAAATAAGCAAGTCGTATTTTACAATCGCCAAGTTCATTATTGTATTGCATGCACATTATGTTGTACAGGATACAAATGTATGACAGCTGTTACCATCACACACTTTACAGCCAATTCTCATAAAGGGTTCATTTAATGAGTGGACATTGTTTATCATTTATTACCAATAACTGATGACTAAAATTGATTTTCGTAACAGCTGTAGGTAACAGGTGACTGTCCAAACACGTATTTGTATTAATGAAATAAATAGACAAGTTCAATGGCCTAATTTCCTGACCCAATGTAATACTATGTATATAAATATCAATAAAAGATTATGACAACAACCATGTGAATGCAAAGCATGTTTAAAGTTTTATTTTTCATTTAACACTTGATTAATCATTTTCTCTTAATTGCCTGAGGCCTTCTTTACACATATATCCCTGTGCAGAATGATCAATAAGTGTTCGTTTTATCTTCATTTGCATACTAACTGACTAAAGTTATTTATTTTACAAACAATGATCTTTTTTATAATTATACACAGCATATATGCATATAACACTCATTAAACTCTTTTAATCAATAAATTCTCTTGCTCTATTCAAGTAACTTGTTTCCATACTCACCCTGAAGAAACCTCTGTTGGTACTTTTATCACTGGCTCTGCAAACAAAGATCAGTTGTTTTTGCTACAGACTATAAATTCAACAAAACACACACTGAACTCTAAAAATGACTTCAAGTTTGAAATTATGAATCAACTATGTAGATTACTTTCCAATACCAACATTTCTGTAGCTCATCATTACAGTAACTTCTAGGTTTGAAGATGAAAGATGTATATAATGATATTAAAACATCTGCAACATTTAATCAAATGTATTTCTACAGGATAAGTCTTAGCTGTGGTATTGTACAGATATTTGCAAATGGCACTGTAGTCACTTTAAGACTGTAAATTGTAATCTCTTGCTGACTGTCGGTTCGGGGCTTTTGCCGCACATCCTAATTGCCTCTTCATGTTGATATGTTAGCCGCTTCTTACACAGAGAAGTAAAGTAATAGTATGGACACATAAAAATGGTAGGATGACCTGCCCTCTTACAAAACCAAAATTATGATGAAGAGCACTGAACGAAGCAAGATAAACTGTGTATGTGTGAAGTCTAAACATCTACATATCAAGCTGCACAATCAAGGAAAAAAGAAAGGAAGGATAGAAAAAGAGACTTTAAGTATACACAACTAAACAAGATTTAAAGGTAACAAGATGTATGACAGGCAATTCACAGGTCAAACTTACCTTCATCTAGTGACCATAAAGTTTTCCCTGTTTGCTTGCTAACAGCATAAAACTTCCCAGTGATGGTTGATACAAACAAAAGTTGGTCATGAACTGTAAGGGAGCCTGCATTATGCTATAAATATAACAACAACAACAGGGTCACTAAAATGACCATGACAATATTTACTTATTTCACTTATTAGCCATATGAAAACAGAAGAAAACTATGAAATTTAAAATAATTCAATACTGCACAGGCCCTACAAATTTTAAAATTGAAGAAAATATAATTATAGTCTTTTTGCCAGTCACATTTTTATGTAGTACACATTTCATTGTAAACTCTTACAGAATTAAAATACCTTCCAATTGCTAAAAACATTAAGTACACACAGTATAAAGCTTTCAGATACCATTTAGCAATAGAAAAGAAAATAAGAGATGTTTGTGAAACACTTATGCCCCTCCACCCACCCCGGCAGTATACATTATGGGCAGTGTACATGGAAATGAAATTTATTTTATCTACAGGTACTATCTGAGATGCATCAAGCCATCAACCTATCAAGTATGATGTGTCTAAGCTAAAACTAGACCTAGATATTCTTATGATAAATTTGTATACCAAATTTTATGTCAGTATGTGCAACCTCTGCAAAGAAAATGAACAGAACCTGCAAATAATCAGAATTTTTCTAAGTCCAAGGGGTATAACTCTGTCAAAAATTGCTCGATCGTACCCAAAACAGAACTTGACCTAGATATTCTTATGATTAATTTGTATACTAAATTTCATTTCAGTATGAGCAATCTCTGCAAAGAAAATGAACGGAAACTGCAAATAATTGGAATTTTTTTTAGTCCAAGGGGCATAACTCTGTCAAAAATTGCTCAATCATACCCAAAACAGAACTTGACCTAGATATTCTTATGATAAATCTGTATACTAAATTTCATTTGGGTATGTGCAATCTCTGCAAAGAAAATGAACGGAAACTGCAAATAATTAGATTTTTTCTAAGTCCAAGGGGCATAACTCTGTCAAAAATTGTTCGATCAAACCCAAAACAAAACTTTACCTACATATTCTTATGATAAATCTGTACACCAAATTTTATTTCATTATGTGCAACCTCTGCAAAGAAAATGAACGGAAACTGTTGATGGACATACAGACAGACCGACCGACAGCAGCATAGCAATATGCCCTCTCTTTTTCAAAGGGGGGCATAATAATGACTGGTTCATATACAAGACAGTAAGAAAACATCTGCATTTTTAAACTATCTAAAGTGCCAAGGGGTCCCAAGAATGATCCTTGGCTGCAGCTATTTGGGCAGGAGCACAATGTCAGATGGAAGTTTATTACATAGGATCAGTGTACTTAGGAAAAATGAAAATTTGTAATAATTGGCAATTGTATGGATTTGTCTTTAGTGTGAGGGGGTGTGTGTTATGAGTCATTCTCCTGGGTTTTTCAAAATCAGTTGGGATAGGAATAGCAACAACAGAAAAGACAATCTTATTAAACATCATTGATTTAGCATCACTTTGTCTGTTTTCCAGAGATCTTAAACAGAGTGGCTTTTGCATATCTGAGACACCATCATATGTGGAATAGTTGTTATGTATCCATCTGATTGCTCTTCAGAGCACCCTTTCAATTTCATTGATATTATGTTTATTGTAGGTTGACCATACTGAGGAAGAGTATTCTACCTGAGGTCTGACAAGAGTCTTATATGCTACTTCTTTAACCATTTTGTTTTTGGTTTGGATGATAGGTTTTATGAAGCTAAGTGTTCTGTCTGCTGTTAAGCAGATTTTGTCAACATGTATTAAAAGAAAGATCATTTGATATTCAACCTATAAGTATAAAATCGGTTCACCTTCCAAGCTGAAATAGTGAGACTACTCCATAAGAAGTTAAGCCTTAACAGCCACCAGTTACATGGCCAAGTATGATCAATTGAGGGATAATCAACCATGAATTACAGTCAAATCGGCCCCAAGTCAAATCGGTCCAAGTCAAATCGTCCTCAAAAAATCAAATTGGCCCCAAGCCAAATCAGCCCCAAGTCAAATCGGCCTCATTTTTGTTTATCTTAAAGTCATACTTTACATTGAAAATATCTGAAACCATATTATTGCCATTGGCAAACAGTTTATAAAATTGCAAATTTAATGTCGACAACAAATACACAGGATGATGTTGAAAATCTTGTCTAAAAAATCTAATTTTCTTTTCCTATTAGTTGAAGTATTTGGAGTTTTAAATATAGACTTAGGTGTTGAAGTGGCGAAGATTGAATTAATCTTTGCCCTATCACGGGGTCTTTACAAATTTGTTTCATTATCAAGACAATGATAAACCATTATCAATTATTTATAATTAATCGCTTTGATCTTATATCGTGGATTAAATTACCTTCCAGGCGCTGGTACTGTTTCATGACACATTGAATAAACAATATCCAATCAACACCTATATAAATGACATGATTATTTAGCCGCACTCTAAATACTGTTGCTCTGATCTTACGTCATGGATTAAAGACCCAAGCGGGCAATTCTATTGTGATATTTCACGAGTAATAAAGATAAAGTACCGTAAAATACAATACCAATCTACACCTATATAAATGACAAGATTATTTGATTAACTCCACTAATCCCGTCAAATCAAAGAAATGATACTATTTTCTTTATTTTGAAATTAAGCATCGCTTCACCAAATATTTGCTGTTACAAAGCACTGAATTCAATTCATGATAATTTCTGACAATGATTAACAATTAAACACGTGTAATTAATGTTTGTTTCTTGGGTACCTTTTATTTAAAAATGATGACCGATATAGATTTAATTGTATTTAAAAAAGAAGAAAAAGAAAGTTAACAAACAGCAATTATCGCACATGTGTAAAATTATGTTAATAATAACAATTATCACTACCATTAAAGCTAATTTAATTTAACAATAGTTTGTTTTTGTTTGTCATGTTGATTATCAAACAGCAATTAATGCATGCATGTAAAATTATGTTAATAACAAATTACTTTCATTAACATCAAAGCTTATTTTTATTTAACGATACTTTGTTTTCGTTTTTTCAAGTTGAATATTTAAACGCAATTATATCTTGTTAATCTTCTTTTAAAAAAATTGTGGCTGATCTGACTTGTTTTCCTTTCTTTCTTTCTTCCGATAATGACTTCGATCAAGACTGATCATTGCGTCATGTGGGTGGCAAATTAGCAGCCAGATGGGTTAAAAAATATTCATGTATAATACACCAATAAAAGAAAATTTGAGGCCAAACTGCTCTGAGATTATAATTACATGCGGAAGTAGCAAGCCTAGCCTGTTAAAACCATGTACAGGGTTGTACCACATTACATTGAACTAATTGCCTGTTTAAAGGAGTCCACTGTGCAAATGGAAACAGTTGACTCTGGCAGGCAGTTCCAGACTGTTATTAACCTAGGAAAGAAAGAGTACTTAAAACAGTCTGTATGTGAAGAGGGTCTTGAATACTGAAAGGGGTGACTATGTCTGGTTTGAAGTGACCTACTTGTAACTGGTGTTAGATACATGTCCTTATCAATAAACACAAGGTTATAATGTATTTTGTAGAAGAAGATTATCAAACAGCAATTAATGCTGAAACTTCTCTTCTATGTTCAAGGCTGTCTAAATCTAAGTCTGTTAACATGTCACCCACACAACTTGACCTAAGCCACATTCTACATACCCATCTTGCCGCAGTGCGCTGTACTTTTTCAATCGTTTGTATGTTACGTTGGGTATGTGGGTTCCACATAGGGGACGCATACTCAACCTGGGGTCTGACTAAAGTTTTGTATGCCATGAGTCTTGTGGCCTGTGGTGCAAAGGAAAGGTTACGACGTAAGAAACCAAGTGTTCGAGTGGCCTTGCCGGCCACACTGTCTATATGTTTGGACCAATCTAGGGTGTTGGTTAGGGTAATGCCCAGATATTTAGCGGAGTCAACTGCTTCTAGGACTTGACCATGCAGCAGGTAATTATGTTTGATTAGGTTAACCTGCTTATGCCTGGATAGTCTCATGACTTCATATTTGGCCACATTAAATTTCATTAACCAAGTCTGTTCCCATTGTTGAAGTTTATCCAGGTCATTTTGCAGGGTGAGGCAATCTGAATATGACTGGACCTTACGATATAGGACACAGTCGTCTGCAAAAAGACGCACTGTTGATGTTATACCATTGTGCAGGTCATTAATAAATAGGAGGAATAGGAGTTTTGGGGCCGATCTGACTTATTTTGGGGCCGGTTCGACTTATACAAAATGCAATGGGGACGATCTGACTTTTTTGGGGCCGTTTTGACTTATTTTGAGGCCGATTTGACTTGCATGCTCAACCATATGGCTTGACAGCTCATTTGGTAACGTAACCATGCTTAAGCTGAAGGACTTGGGTTCGAGTCTTAATGGAGCCACTGATTTTTTAACCGTCTGTTACAAATAAGAAAGTAATGTTATGACAATACAAAATACTCCGTTTGAGATGGTCCCCATTTGACCTGAAAAGACCTACCTCTTCTGTTAATGTATTTTCGATGACAGACCACAAAATACTGAAGAGGAGTAAGGCGAATCGAAACACGTATAGTTTCATTTTAATTTAGTTACAATAATTAAGCGTAAATCAGCCCTTTGATACTAAAAAATGATATCATTTACAACTGAACACGTTTGATACTCTCTTTTGACAGCCATGCTTGTTTTGGTTTTGAAGCTCAGGAACGGTTCGTTTGTGAATGCTTGAATTTTATTGGTCAATAAATAAAACTGCTGTTTCCAATTTTTTTTTCACTAGAAGAAATAATTCAACTACTGCTGTAAAATGGCAAAACTCCTATATTCAGTTAAAATGAATTATGTATCGAAGTTTTAAGAAACGTCCTTTTTATGTCAAAATACGTATGCAATTGACATTGGTTACTTTTATTCACTTCATCGTGTCATGAAACTGAAACAGGAAGTAGGACAAGCTAGTTTTCGAGAGAACAACACTTTCTACGCAACGATTTAAAAGATCAAAACTGTAAGAATATCTGTTGTTAGATTTTTTATCGAAAATAATCAGTACAGCTTCTAGAGCAAAATAGAAGAATATATTTTATTATCTGATTTGAAAAGGGTGCCGTTCGTGACTCGTCTAACTTATTTTTCACAAAAATATTTGAGTTTATTTATCGTCAATACCGGTTGCTCATATAACCGGGACCTTTTGCAGAGGTTACTTAGTATAAGTTGTTGGAGTTAGTGCAAGTTACAAAAGCATCCTATTGCAAAGACACCACTGGATAATTTCCATCACATACTACTCAATTCAATCAGACAATTAGTTAGTAATGTAACAGGAGATGGAGATCAAACATGTGACCCCTGGATTACCAGAACAGCGTATAACCACGGACCACTGATTCACTCCTCTGAGTTCTTAGATTTCGTTTAAACCTATTTATTTTACATTGACTTGGAAGCAAGTTCTTGCACTTTAAATTCATAGTCTCATATTTATAGTTATTTCTCTCAGTGACTGCCAAGTTCGTAGATCAAGGTTTGTTAACCGCTATATATAGTTATAATAATTATAGTTATATAATTATATAGTTATAATAGCCAATAAATAATTACATGATTGGTAAGTATGATTATGAATAATGGTGCAATCAAATATACTGAGTGGATAAACTGTTTATATTTTGAAATTTTGAATTAATTAATTAATATGTTAAGATATATATGATGACATTAAATTTGTGTCTTTGTTCTAGCTTATCATGACTCAACATTCAGATATACCATGCATAAGCCTAAAAGTACCATTTTGCATTTAAATACTGTTCATAATTCATGTAGGCAAGTTTTCTGTTCTTTGAAATAAATTAAAACCCTGAGCAACTCTTTAAATGATTTTATTCATATATATAATTATATTCATTTATAATGATTGCATTTAATAGGTGTGAATTACTCTATATTATCATGTTGGCAAATTCTCTTTTCCTTTACTATATAAAATAAGTTAGACCAGGGCCAAATTTGAAGGGAATTGACAGAAGGAATAACCAAAATATGCTGTCGTGCACTCTCCAGTTTATCCGATAATAGAAAATCAGTCTATAATGAATTATGTAGCCTTTTAATTGGTAATGTTACACGCTATGCTTGCACCTTGTTTACAAAAATCATTGGTCATTTTTGTCAATAATATGCCAATTTTCAAAATTAAAATTTGTAGAAAGAAGAAGCCTTTTACCTTTTTGTATAATATCTATCTTTCACTTCAACAGCTAAAATTTTTGTTGCAAGCTGACAAATAAAAGATGAGTTTTTTTCAAAAACAATGGTCAAAAAGCAAAGGGCTTTAAAAAAATAGCACAATTTTAAATGTCCATTTTGAAGTTTATATTTAAAGAAGGTCACAAACTTTATATCCAGACCACAATATAGACAAAATAGACTGTGATGAAATTCATGTTAATTGTCTTTATCAAGTCTATTTGCACTGATTATACCATTTTTTTATGGAGTTATTGCCCTTTGTTTAATTTTGCTTACGAGTGAAACTCCTACAATTTTGTGATTGAACTACAGAATATATTTGCCTATGGTGTTCAACTGGAGCATAAAAATAAAGAAGTTAAACATTAAGAAACTGTTTTGAAACACTTTCTGTAAATGTGTTGTCTTAAAGGTACAGAACATTAGATCAGTATCTTTTGAAACACATCTGTTTTAGAAGTTTATTAATTTTACCAGCCATGCAAATAAATAAAGGACATATAATAGTCTTAGCTCTGGACATATAGTTACTTAGTTCAGTTAACAGACTGCAAAATTTTTTGGCACAAATTATCAGAGTAACATCAAGTAAGCTACCATGACTGTGACCATTGCAATGTTTTGGGGGCATTGGTGTCAGTGACACATTTTTTGTTCGCCCTCAGATTGAAAAATTCTACTTACAGTTTCTATCTCGCACCTAAGGCGGAGAAATATAGATTTGGCATTGTCCGTGAGGCTTTTCATCTGTCTGTCTGTCACATTTTGATTGGAACATAACTAAATCTATTTCAGTTATAAACCAAAAACTACATATGTGGTTAAATCTCATTGAGTAGACTTGGAATGCATAGGAACTGAAACTCTTCACTTCATATTTTTTTAGTTATTCCCCTTTGGTATTTTTCCTATTTAATTACTGTTTGGACCATAACTCTAAAAGTATTTGAGGTATCAGAACTTAAAGGTGCATAAATGTCATCAAAGGGTCATGCAGTGTGTAGGAACTGTTAGTCTTCACTTGATAACTATTGAGTTATTGCCCATTGATATTTTTTATTACCGTAAACGCTCGAATATAAAACACACTTTTTTTCAAGAATTTTCAGTATCCACAAAGGGGTGCGCGAGGGTGAGCCATCAGACAATTTTTTTCCAGCTTGAAAACCCATAAAATACTGGCCAAAAGTCAATAATTTCTGTCCAAATGATCATGTTTTCTTTTTTGGTGCACTTTCTTTTTGGAGAGCCTTATTAAGGGGAGAAAACCAATATCATTAGTACTGAAAGTACGGTATTGTAAAAGCCGTTATTACGCCATTTTTTCTTTTCTTTTTTTTCTTTTCTTTTTTTTCTTTTTTTTCTCTCTAAACGTATAACTGCTAAAGATTCATTTTAGTACCCTCGGTACCGGCCGAAGCATATCATATAACCAATGCTTACCGGTATTATACCCGTCAATATTCGCACTCACACAATTATCGACCAATTAATTTGATAAAGGAGTTGTCCGTATATTGTTAAACAAACATAATAATTAGTGTCGTTTGATGTCGCTATAATTATGAGATGTTAGTTAACACATCCAAAAGGTATTGAGAAGGTGTTGACACTTTGAGATAATGCCATGTTTATTCAATATTTCTGAAAGAAATAGTTTCTAGCTCTAATTGTCCCTAATGAAATAAATAGTTAAATGCAACCGTAGCGATATTCACGCGATGTAATTGTTACGCGCACCGACAATGGCCGCTTCCTAAACTAAAAACATGGACAAATGGTAACTTTATTTCCAGACGAAATTTGTGTGCGTATTATATTCCAAAGCTTTTTCCCCAGTTCTTGAGGCCAGACCAGGGGTGCGTTTTATACACGCTAGCGTACAATATTCGAGCGTTTACGGTACTTAATTTTGTTCGCAACACAACTCAAAAAGTATTTAAGATATCAACATGAAACTTCATAGGTGCATATGTGTCATTGAGGAGAAGAGGGATATAGATTTGGCATTGTCTGTCACTGTTTGTTCGTCTGTCTGACCAATACACTTTTTATTTGGAAGATAACTCAAAAACTATTAAAATTATAAACCTCAAACTTTATATGTGGTTAGATCTCATTGAGTAAAAGTGCAGTACGTAGAAACTATAACTCTTCACTTCATAACTAAAAAGTTATTCCCCGTTGTTATTTTTAATACTTAATTTTTGTTTGGACCAGAACTCAGAAAGTATTTGAGGTATCAAAATTAAACTTCATAGGTGTCAGAAAAGGAGTCATGCATTGCATCACTTGTTTAGACCAAAAACTGCAGTTGTTCCGCTGCTTTTTGAGAATGTTTTGACATCAGTTCTCTCAAACAACCTCATTTACTGTAAGAGCTATTTCTGCTTTGCATAGCTCAGTTTTTATTGGCATTGATTCATTATAGATAAAGATACCAAATTGATTTGTCACTAAAATTCCAAGGACAAAGATCTACAATGTATGTAAACTTAAATACCAATTCCAGTGATTTGTATTATATGGTGGGGGATATCAGTTCAACAAATTTGCTCGCTCGGCAGCTGTTTTGCTGTATGTTCTGGAGATCAAGCTTTGAACTGTGAACAGGTTTAAATGTAGGATTTCTCACCAGAGCTTTTAATAATAATTTTTATTGAATCTTCACTGAACTTTGGGGAATTCTAGAGACATGATTGTCTTGGAGTTGGAGAGTTTAACAATGTACATGTACCAGATCAGCCAAGACATGCTAGTTTTTAGCTCACCTGCTGCCCTGTGTCCGGTGTCCAGTGTCTGACATCCATTGTCAGCATTTTACTTCTGATGACATCTCCTCAAAAACTGCTAGTTCAAACTATGTCACTGGGATGAAAATGGGCTTTGCAACATGGGTTCAATGTAAAAACAGTAATATTGCTTTTGATATCTGCTCACCAGCAGACACAGATCCAAGGTACTCAGATGAATGATCCAGGCCATCAAGACCCTCTTGTTTAGAAACACTATCACCCTTTTACTGCTAAATTTAGTTATTAGGATTCCATTTTATCTCAACTCATCAGGAACAGTTTTTGTTTAGTCTTATTAAACCTTAGACATAGTTTTGTTTGTTTGGCATTAATTTGAGTTTATCTTTAAATTTCTTATTCTTGTTGTATTTTGTTTATAATTACATGTAGCAGAGTGATAATAGGTCTTGAAAACTGTAAAATGATTAATTTTGAACATGCATTTATTTTCTTATCTACCATTATCTATTGGAGTTTTTTTTTCTTTGAAAAGAGCGAATATTCTTTTTTTCAGAATGCATGTTTAGTGTAAATGATTTTCTTTTTCAAAGTAATTGTGATTATACAGTTTTTTCATCATCCAAAGTTTCCATAGATTATTCCTGGAAATGCAAAAGGTAGCCTCACTAAGAAACAAATTTCATCTGGGATTATACATTCCAGAAGTCACAGGTGATATATTCAGGATTTAAACAGATCAATAATGCAAAGCACAAATGTTGCAGTAAGGAATGTCAATGCTTTTATACATTGTTTCATGAAAGAATAGTGTGGAAACAAGATTACGCAAGAAATTCAATATGTTACCATTGCTTTCCTTTACTTGTGATTGGAAATCAAGGGAACATTTGTCAAGCTGTCTACAGGCCTAGAAGATTTGTCATATGAAAACATGTTAGTGGACAAGAATTGAAATGTAAAACCAGTGCCTATGTTAAAAGTGCAGGTGAACTTGTATAATACCTTTGTGAAACAAGTATATATTTTAAATATCTGGAAATATTTGTTTGTGCAGTAAGGTTTTTCTGGTTTTGGTTTCAGTGTACAATATGTAGAAATAATAACTTCTATACTGAGCCTGCTGTTTGTGATGCAAAACTTAATTCTAAGTGCTGAATGTAAACCAGACATATGGCTCTGTGTAGTTAACATTTGAACATCTCATTCCTTCATAGATTCTTCTTTTAAAGTCTACAAGATAAGCCACAGGCATATACATGTAGGTTTCATACTAGACCTACAAACTCTCCTAGACTGTAGGCTTAAATAGTCTTTTAAAAAAACCTGCTTCAGATAATTGATAATTTTATATTAAAAATATTAATCCAAAATAATTTAGTTTCGTTTTTAACTCGCCTGAGCACAAATCTTGCTTGTCTTACTAACTGGTAGATGACTGACTTCAGTACTGTTCAGTATTCTTCAGCCAGATGGTAGAAAACTATATAAATATAAACAGTTTTTAGGCATTTACATGTATCACTGAAACAATACTACAGTAACAATAAAAAAGTGGGGGAAAAAGAACAATTAAGGGGTTTATTGTTTTTATTAGGAAGTCCAGTATGTGTACATTGTACCTGGATGAGTGTATTAAAAACTGAGTTCATTCTCTCCAATGTTGCCGTGAGCTGTACATAGATTTATGCAATACAAACACCAAAAAGCAAAACTAGGAAACAATACTACACTTCATGTATGTTATTGTTTGAAAAGGTTGTACTTTAATCAAAAAACAAAGAAATTGTGGGATTTCTTTCTCAAGAAATGTTAACAATTTATTGACTGTTCTTAGAAAATATTTACCAGTCATTATTTGCTTGCAGGCTCGTGAAGGAAGCTGAAGCAACTAGGTGAGATACAGAGATGACTGGCAAAATATCAGAAAAAAAATGAGTAAGAAGGGTTCAACTCCACCTCCTCGGCCACCAGCCCCCAAAATGGGTGGAGGAGGTATAAGTTTCAGCTTCAAAGCCCTGGAAGAAGAAGAGGAAGAAGAGTTATCAGTCGTTACGGGAAAATTTGACAAGCAAATACTGGAGGAGAAAGAAAGAAGTATGCGTGTGTTGGATCGGGAAAGATCTTTGTCCAAGTCTCCTGAAACCAGACAGAGCCCTGTGCAACAAATAGAGAAGTCACCATCAATAAGAAGCCAGAACTCCTTTGAGAAACTTAAAGATTTAAAAGACAAAATGTATTCTGAAATCCAGAAGAAACGAGAAGAACTCTTTACTGATTCTAATGTTACTGCTGTAAAAGACAGAAAAACAGAAATGCAACCTGTACCTATCACTAAAGAGAAAACTGTCCCACTTAAAAACATGAAGGAAAAAGTACAAGAAGAAACAGAAAGCCTTGAAGACTCGGAAGAGTTTAAGAGTGTAACTGAGCAGGAATTTGATGACAGTAGTGCTTACTTTGAAATAAATTCTGATGACAAGGATGATGGGGATGCTATTGTAGATGAAAAGTTAGAAATAAATGAAGAGTATTTTAATTCAACTGGAGAGGACTTTTCTAATGCTCCTGGAGTTATTCCAATGGTTAGACAGAGAAAACACTTCCAAAAGCTGAGAAAGATCAAACCAGTTGTTCCTGTGGCACCAGTGTCAATGTCGAAACTAAGCCAGAAAATTCCAGAACCTGAAACCCTGCCAGAGAAATTAGAATCTTCTCAAAAACAAAATGAAAGGAAAACAGAGATAAAGAATTCTAAGGACACTGTCACTGTGATAAATATACATGGGGCAAAAATTCCAGTGAAGAAAATGGCTGCAGGTGTCATATTTCTCTTTCTTTACATGGTTCTTCCTTTACCATCTTATTTTAGTGGGATGCTTATTGGAATGGTGCTAAGTTCTGCTGGTTGGATGCTTTATTTATGGATAAACCAACCTGCCAAATCAAGGGAACCTATTCCAGAGGATCCACCCCTTGACCAGTTACCTCCCCTTCCCATTCCAGAGATGAAAGAACCCAAAGGAGAGGATTGTTGTTACAAGGTAGATACAGTGTAAAGTATATTTGGATTAGTTTTGTAACACCATACTGTAGTAGGTTTAATTAGTGACACTTAGCTTAACAGTAGACATACCTTCTTATTTTATTGAAGACAAATATACTGTAGATTAAGAATAGATTAAACCTATTTACAACAATTGGGTTGAGAAACAACTTTTCACAAGTTAAATTATTACCTTTTGACTGGATTCTTGGTTCAAATCAGTACTCGCATTGACAATATAGAGATTTGGATCAGTAACTTCTATGGAGTTTATCATTGGTACCAGTTGTCTATTTGATCAATGTTAAGTCATTTATTCGTCCCCTTTCATATTATACTTTATGTTGAAATATCTTCATTCCAAGAAATGCCGTGATGAATTTTTATGCCCCCCTAAAGTGGGGAGCATATAGCGTTGCACTTGTCCGTCCGTCCATACGTCTGTCCGTCCGTCCGTACGTCTGTCCGTACATCCCGAAATCTTGTGAACGCAACTCCTCTTAAACCGGATGGCAGATTTTGCTTAAACTTCCAGAGATGAACAACCTTAATGTGTAGATGGTAGTAAAGGAAGGAATTTTCGCTGCGACCAAATTTAACAGAATTATGGCCCTTTGTTGATTTTTTCACTATATACTATGTAGAAATTTTGTAGACGCAACTCCTCTTAAACCGGATGGCAGATTTTGCTTAAACTTCCA
Organism: Cyclina sinensis; assembly: GCA_012932295.1. Classification (NCBI taxonomy): domain Eukaryota; kingdom Metazoa; phylum Mollusca; class Bivalvia; order Venerida; family Veneridae; genus Cyclina; species Cyclina sinensis. The sequence goes on along the minus strand of JAAONU010000001.1, from coordinate 30,956,465 downwards.
GGGATGAACAACCTTAATGTGTAGATGGAAGTAAAGGAAGGAATTTTTGCTGCGACCAAATTTAACAGAATTATGGCCCTTTGTTGATTTTTTCACTATATACCATATAGAAATTTTGTGAACGCAACTCCTCTTAAACCGGATGGCAGATTTTGCTTAAATTTCAGGAATGAACAACCTTAATGTGTAGATGATAGTAAGGGAAGGAATTTTTGCTGCGACCAAATTTAATGGAGTTATGGCCCTTTGTTGATTTTTTCACTATATACCATAAAGTGAAATAAATTTGTGAACGCAGCTCCTCATAAACCGGATGGCAGATTTTGCTTTAACTTTCAGGGATGAACAACCTTAATGTGTAGATGATAGTAAAGGAAGGGTAATGTTTTTTACAGGACCTGACACACCTGGGGTTTCTATACTAATCTGTAGTTAACTTTCATGTGTAACATTTTTTAAATTTTACCTGCTTACTTTAATATATCAGCAACATGTCATTACTTGTGTGTCTCTTTCTTCATCTTCGCTTATGTGATTCCTCATAGAACATAAATATTTACAACATTTTTATGTCGACTATTCAAAGAATAAGGATGTCTATTGTACTTGCGATGTGGCTGTCGGGTTAAAGTTTTAGGGCAAGCTTCTCATTTTCACTATTTCTTCCCTTTCTACTGCAGATATTTGGTTCAAACTTGGCCCTAGACTGTGTCATTCCATCAAGGCCCATAACTCTGTTAAGCATTTTTATTAGTTATTCCCCTTTTAAGACTTTGTAAAATCTTTAATTTCAGGCTTTTATTATACCTTCAAGCACTAAGAATAGTCAAGCGTGCTGTCCATCCGACAGCCCTTGTTTCAGTATAAAATATCTAATTTTGAAATAAAAGGACAGCATTAATAATATACAAAACACCTCAATTCATTTGCAACTACAGAAAAAAATTGTTCCCCACCTAAATCTTACATACAGAATATACATGCTCTTGTTTATGAGCACTTATGCATAGTGGGGGCATCCGTGTCCTATGGACACAGTTCTAGTTTTCTATCTGTTCAAAGATAGGCATTGTCTACTGAATTTCAGTAATCAGAAATGTAACCACACTCCAGACTGTATTGCTACCATTTAGAAATCATTTGTGATAATGATGCTGTAAATGTGGATTCTATTACAAATTTTAAATGTCAACGAGTTGTATGCTGTAATAACTGTTGAACCATTAACTCATAAAAACAGTGCTTCATTAATACGTCTACATTGTACCAATTATGTGGAGCCAACAGTAGGGCTATTAAGTAATGCAATATTCCAGTCTGGATTTGTACTTTTACTACTCATTATTACCTGTAACTTCATTATAAACTATAACACCACAGTAACTCTGAAGCTCTAATGTTTTAACATAATAAATAAACAAGTGTTTAACATTGTCAGATAAAGAAAAGTTAGTTTTAGACTTTCTAAGTTAATTTCTTTTTCAGGGTTGGATGAATGAAATGTTTGATTATAAAGTCGAAACTTACTCAATAAACAATACACATTCCATCTACATTCACCTGGAGGGCACAACCCTGAGGTTACGTAGGCCAAAGGTCAACGTACCAAAGCGTGCCATGTGGGATGAGCCCCATCATTCCCCGCAGTTTATACATCAGAGACATTTTGATATCCAAGGCAGTAAAGTCCTCCTGCTTCCAAATGGTCTTGTAAAGAAAAGACTATGGAGCAAAAAGTACCCAATTTGTATAGCTCTAGCAAAGGATGGTAAAAAACAAAGTATGAAACCGGAAACCATTGCAAGTAGTAATGGGAACCAGCAAGCAGGAAAAATAAGTGCTAGTAGTAGCACAGATTCTGTTCTTGGATTTGAGGTGGTCACTGAACAGAAGTGTGATTCTTCAGTTCTGTATTTGTTTGCACGAACTTGTCGGGAGAAAGAACAGTGGTACAGAAGGATTTTAGCTGCTGCCAATGGAATACCACTGAAAAATCATATTCGAGAAATAAATAGGTTGTTAGAAAGTTCTTCGTCCATGAGTCATAAGCGTTCAAGCAGTACAGACAGTTTCAAACAAAAGCGTCAAAACTCATCCGATTCCATATCATCAGTCAGTACTACAGCATCTAATCTTGAAGACCCTAGTGAAGCTGATCTCAAGAACTTTGTGGTGTACATGTCAAGGTTAATTCCCAGAGGAAGGGACAGCGTTCCTTCTAGCCCAGTTCATTCGACAACTACCAAAGAAAAAGATGTCAAGTCTAGTGATAAGTCAAACATTTTGGCTAGTCCTGGATCAAAGGGGATTGTATGCGAGGCTGCATTACTTCCCCTTAATGCCCTGATTGGAAGGTGCTTTTGTGATTTCCTAGGAGACCAGTACTGGGCAGGAAAAGTTAAGGAAAAACTGCAGAAGAAACTCTCAAAGATTCACGTGAGTATTTGTAAACTTGTGTATAGATTTTTCATAATCATAAATGAGAGAATATTTTAAATTAATGTCTGTGATTGTTACATAAAATGTCACTTCTGCATCTTAAAATGAAAGTTTTATCTTAACAATGTAAGGAAGATGAAAACAAAACATGTGTTTTTCATTCTTCTTTCAGGATGTAAAAAAAACAATATTGCCATTGTAGTACAAACTCAGAACATAAAGATGGAAGTTTTGTGCTTTTTAGATAGTTGAATATGCAGAAAGTAATATAGTTTGAGGCATCCCTTCATTTTTTTCCTTAATTTACAATACTTGCACATTGAATCTTACTGTAATGCCAGATCAGGAATATTACAAGCAGTTTGAATGGTAAAGTAGGAACTCAGACCTGCAGTCCCTGTATTCCAAGGCTTTTTGTGTGCTTCTAAATGAGGTCAGATCCTTTTTCATGTTTTACAGTCACATAATTAATATAATAGAAGACATGCATAACAAAGGTAGAGTGGAGTAGTTTCTGAGTTTGTTAATTCCGAGGTATGAGTGAACTTTTTCACAAAGATGAAAGAAAATAATGTGTTATTGTATAAGATTGCTCTTGCCAGCATCATCTACAACCTAAAATGTCTGTCATTGGAAAATATTGACCAAAATAATGCATGCATTTTAATTAATGATGTTAAAACATGTGTCATCCACAGCAATTTGACTGAACTTTTTTTTCCCTTCAACTGTCTTTATTCTTACTTTTAAGACTGAATGTTTTTCTGACCATGCTTTAAAAATGCTTTTTCATGATAACGCTACTTTACCAAACCCAAGGTTGGCAAAGTATTGACTAAGGTTTTCCCAGGCTGGGCAATACTCCCTAAAGGTGGCATAACTGGATAATATGATTTGAAAAAAAAAAAGTGCTCTGTGGAAGCTGAATTTGCAGGCATGCTCAACAGTTTTCGAGAGATTAGACAGAGCAATGGATGAACCACATCTGCTCGCTCAGCACTCATCCACCAGACACATGGTTGAATATTCTTAATGGTTTCTTCACTTGTTGGTGACTTTGGGAGATTTATGTTGTTACACATGAAATTCGATAAATATATAATAATAAAGGATAATTACAGGTAATCCCCAGGTACAGTCAGTAGTTCAGGTGCATTTAAGTCTAAAGTTACAAGCAATTCAGGGGCGTAGCCAGGGCTTTTGAAGGTGTACGCAGAATCCTAGGGGGGTCCGGGGGCATGCTCCCCCAGAATTTTTTTTCTGTAGATCATCTCAGGAGCGTTTTTGGCGGGTTTTTTGGCATAAAATAAATCTAATTTTTTCACCAATTTTACTCGATTTTCTGGACCAATGTGTACGCAGCTGCGTATTCTGCGTACTGGTAGCTACGCACCTGCAATTATCACTTGTTAACAGCCTTAGGCAGGTGACTTAAGAAAAACATCTCATCATACAATACATATATTCAAAACAAACAGATACATGTTTTTTTATGAGTCGACTGTGATATTTATTGAGAAGTTTTATTACCCAGTAATGCCAAGTATTACCCTGTAAAACCCGGGTCTCCCCAGTATTACCCATTGGGCAGGGCAGTATTCATAAAACCCAGGTTTTTGCCAACCTTGATTAAACCAGATACAGCAGAAGTGTGTTCTTGAGGAAGTGTTTCCTAATGACATTATTGATTGGTTCTGCATTTTATCTAAACTGCTTCTTATATAAATCTGATCAGTGGCCTTGAGCTGTCATCATATAAATGACATTCTTTGCTATCAGTTCAAATACACATGCCTTATGTCAGATCAGACAGGGTTTAGCTAATGGAATTTCTCAGACAATGCTGATGCACATCTGTATTAAATGTCTAATGAAACATTAATAGAATAACTTTACAAGTCATTATTTCTCAGTGAAATAATCTATAATAGCTATCAGTTTAATTTTTAGCTCACCTTAGCACAAAGTGCTCAAGGGTGAGCTATTGGGATCATTGATTGTCTTTGATGATCATTGATCATCCTTCGGCGTGCATCGTGCGTCATCAACAATTTGCCTTGAAAGACTTCTTCTCCGAAACCACTGAGCCAACTTTGACGAAACATGTCTTGGATATTCCTTGCATGAAGCTCTACCAAAGTTGTTAAAGAATTGAATTCCATCTAGAACTCCGGTTGCTAATAATTTGCAACAGAAAGGAAAAACTTTGAAAATCTTCTTGTTTGAAACCACAAGGCCCTGAGCCTAAAGATTTGGTATGTAGCACTGACTATTGGACCTCTACCAAGTTTGTTCAAATTATACCTCTGGGGTCAAATTTGGCCGTGCCCTTGGGGGTCAATTGATTTTACATAGGCTTATATATGGAAAACTTTGAAAATCTTCTTGTCTGAAACCACAAGGCCCTGAGCCTTAAGATTTGGTACTTATTATTGCCTAGTGGACCTCTACCAAGTTTGTTCAAATTATACCCCTAGAGTCAAATTTGGCCCTGCCATGTGGGTCAATTGATTTTACATAGGCTTATATAGGGAAAACTTTGAAATCTTCTTGTCTGAAACTGCAAGACACTGAGCCTTAAGATTTGGTATGTAGCATTGTCTAGATGACCTCTACCAAGTTTGTTCAAATTATGCCCCTTGGCTCAGATTTGGCCCTGCCCTGGGGGTCAATTGATTTTACATAGGCATATACAGACAAAACTTTGAAAATGTTCTTGTCTGAAACCACAATGCCTAGAACTTAGATATTTTCAATGGAGCGTCAGCTAGATGTCATCTACTTAGTGAGTTCAAATTATACCCCTTGAATGAAAATTGGCTCTTCCCTGGGGGTCACTTGAATTCATATAGATTTATATAGGGAGAATCTTAAAAAAGCTTCTGATGTTTGCTCAACAGCAGACCCAAAGGCAAAGTATTCAGGTGAGCAATCTAGGGCCATCATGGCTCTCTTGTTTGTGCATGCGCATCCTTAATGCTTAGTTAACTGCTATTCTAACTTAGCAAGCATACATACATTTTTACTTAGTGTTATGAAGGTCAAGGTCATATAAATACCCAGTGTGCTGCTTCTTTCAGTGCCCTCATTGAGAAAGCAACTTGTGGTCTCTTAACACCTGCCTAAGTGAACTGGCAAAATTGTACTGTATGTTAAAATGATTTCCTTGGTTTACAATACCCTGGCTCAGAGTGAAAGAAAAAGTGGTGTTTACCTTCTGCCTGGTAAAAAATGATAAAAAATATTAATGACTGAATAGAATATTGAACAGCTTCTGAACTTCTGGTTTTAGCATGTCAGAATTACCTTTATTTGTTGTTAGTGATGTCATCTTGATTATTAAAGGACATAAAACTACATTAACCTATTTTTGCCTTACAATCAAAATTCAGTTTTTATTATTTTCATAACATTTATCCTTTTGAAGTTAAAAATGACTCCTAACCTAAAACAAAACAGAAGAACAAGGAACAAAAACAATATTTCTGTGTTTCAGATACCATATTTTCCATATTTTGTTGCATCAGATATGTATTTGTATCAGTTATGTTGTTATCAAATTAGTTACTTCACGGCAGAATCTGATATGACTTTAACATACTGTGAATTACTAAGTTACAGATATCCATTTCAGTGAAGATCAGTCTGTTTCATACTGTAAAGGTCTCAGTAGATAAGTTTCGTATTCCATGTGGAAATGAAAAAAATTCATGTTTCAGGTTCCATTGCTTTTTGAAGATCAGAGATTTCACATTCCTCTTCCCTGATCTGTTTCAGATTTCATACCTCCCTAAAATCTGTTTGCTTTTGTATTTCAGTGCAGATCCATTTGTTTCAGATTCCTTGTCTCACAGAAATTTTTGTTTTGTTTCATATAACATGTATAATAAAAAAAAATCTGTGAAAACTGGGTTATAGATATTAGAGGATAACACAGTGCATTTCAGATTCAGGTTAATTAATGTGTTTTTAGATTCCATGCATCATAAAAAGGTGTGTGTTTCAGATTCTATGCATCATAAAAATATGTATATTACAGATTCCTTGTATGATTGTGAAAAGATTGTATGTTTCAGATTCTGTGCATCATAAAAAGGTGTGTGTTCCAGATTCTATGCATCATAAAAAGGTGTGCATTTCAGATTCTATGCATCATAAAAAGGTGTGTTTTTCAGATTCTGTGCATCAAAAAAAATCTGTACAATGTATGTTACAGATTCCATGTATAATTGTGAAAAGATTGTATGTTTCAGATTCCATATTTCATTGAGGAGCTACAGATCAAGGAGATCTCACTTGGATCTGAGGTGCCTGCGATACGCCGTGCTAATAGACCATACATGGATGAGAATGGTTTTTGGATTGATGTTGATGTCACTTACAGCGGGAAATTCAAAATGACCATTGAGACCAAAGTGAATCTGCTGAAACTCAAAGCCACATCTGTATTAAAGTCACACTCAAACAAACACAAGCCAGATAGGTAATACTGATCTCAAGACATGAAGTAATTGTTGAATGAGTCAAAATGTGCTTGTAGCATACATTTCATTGGTTTCACAATCATGAAATCGGGAATGCCAAAGGTGTACATTTTTTCAAGTTACATTGTGATTTTCATTTTCTGTCATTTATAAATTGCCTTTAAACAATAATAAATGCATTTTTCCTGTGTTCATTATTTCAAGTATTTATTTCCTTGGAGAACTGTATTGTTAGATTAAGGAGTTCCATTCTTGTAAAAAGAAAAGTATTAAGTTTCATACATGTTTTAATGTATTTTTAGAACATATTTCTTTGTTCAGCGAGTATCTTGATTTTTTTTTGTTTCAAAGGTCAGCTATAACAGACAGTGAAGAAGAGGACAGTGCTGAGTCATCTACAGATGAAGAGGAAGAGACCACTAACCTAGAGGATGATGGGTAGGTAGAGTCCATTTTTTTTTAAAAAATAGGGGGTAACAATAAAACTTGTATTGGCACAGCAGTTATAGAAGCTGCATAATTTGTTTTTAAAACAGGAGCTTTGGATTGGAGAATTTGATGTCATAAATTTTACATTTTCGTAGCGTTAATTGTACTCTGTGTGAAACATACATACTGTCCTCTTATACTTGGTATTGGTCTTTTTTTAGTAACTTGTTCAGAAAAAAACAGGAGAACAAAGACATTAGTGGACAAACTGTATTTAATCCATGCATTTCAGCTCAGATGTAAGGTAAAGTCCTCTGTTCATTATACTATATAACCAGTAGTTACAGAGAAACAGCTGCATTGCTATGTTTTCTACATCTTCTGCATCTGATATTGTACATTGAACAGATCAGGTCAGTCTGGTGGAGCTGGTAAAAAGATTTTGAAGTACATCAACAAGATAGCTGCCTCCAATTATTTCCAGCGTGCTGCCGAGAATAAGTACATTAAGAAGGCAATGACTGAGGTCTCAAATACACCTCTGATTCTAACTGTAGAGATGCAGAAGCTGAGTGGGACCCTGGCTATCAATATACCTCCTCCACCGACAGATAGACTCTGGTATGTTATACATTATTTAAAATCATATCACAATTTAAATTCCTTTTTATAAAATATAAACAGTCAGACGGAACGTATACATGTAACTTTTGCTATGAGTAGTTAGTCATTTGTTAAGAGGGTTTTGACAGGTATAAGGCAAACTGTTTTTTTTTTTCAAGGGATCAGGTATAAATTTGAATGAACTTTTCCAGTTTTATTTATAATACTATTGATAGGCACAAATTATTTTTTTTAAAACATAGCTGATTGCTAAGATCCCTTTCAGGTAGTGTTAGATAAATTGATTTAAATCATTGGTACTGACAATACTATTGATCCTTGTAGGTATGGATTTAGAGGGAACCCTCATTTGTGGCTGGTAGCTAAGCCAAAAGTAGGGGACAGGGATATAACAATGAGTCACATTACTGAATGGATAGAGAAGAAACTAGCACTGGAGTTTCAGGTTTGTTAACTAAATTGCTGAAGAAAAAAATTTAATGAAGAGCTCTTTTTCTTTCTGTTGTAACAAACTGCAGTAAGATATTTGGAAATTAATATACTTTCAAAGTCTATTCTTTCATTCCTTCTGTAAATTGGTTACAAATCAAAATCAGAAATATTTTATAAATTATTTACCTTCACTTAAGCAATACATTTCACTATCCTTATATTTGACAAAGAGGGTCATTGTCAGAGCTGCCTCATTACACTGGCAACTTTAATGCTAGTATAGTAATATATATGTTCAATTGTTTGCTCAGTGGTTTAGGGGTTTAGAACGATTCGTGATTTCTTGCCGTAATGACCTGCTCAGTGATAGAGAATGATTTGTGACTTCTTGTTACATCTCAACGAAGGAAAGTCTTGGACTTTGGATGTTAAAACTCATGTATATGAACTGATTAAGCCAAACAAAACCTTACTTGTAGATAAATTCTATAAGCTTTGACCTTAAAAGATAGAAATAGGGCTTCAGAGATGCAAAAAGCATTGGAAAACTGAAATTAGATTTACAACCAAAATGTTTAACAGCCGACATTCAGTAACCTATTCCTTGCATGTTGTGTTTTCCAGCATGTTTTAGTGATGCCCAATATGGATGATCTTGTTATTCCTATCATGATGCCAGGAGAGGAAGTGGACGCAGCTACTGGAGATGATCCGTATTCCGAGTTCCCAACTAACTCATAAATGTCTAGCACTGGAAATATGTTTTTTTGTTGTTTTTCCCTCTCAGTTGAACACTGAATTATAAGAAATATGTTATTCTATGTTATGAAAGCCATTGGCTGATCAAGAGTGAATTAGGATATGTTTTTGTTCCCTATATGTTTTTTTTTCTTCTTTTTTGGTTTTATTTACTTTTATTCAAAGCAGTAAAGAGAAAAGATTCCATTTTTGAGGTAAAAATATATGACTGTCTGTATATCAAATAGATGGAAAAAGAAATATATTTCTAATGATAAGTTATATTTGTTGTTAATTTAAGAGTTAGGTTACTGATTTGTCTTAAGGTTAGGTTTACCGTGATTGGTGCAGTTTTCAGTAACATTATTTGCAATTTGTAGCTAAAAGAACTTTAGTGGAACAGACTTACTGAATTTGCTATTATTTATAGGTTACATGTACATGTATGAACACTTCAATGGAAGTGGAGAGAAAAGTTTGCCATGGTTGAAGCTCAAAGAGTTTTTACTTCTCAATCTACATAGTTATTTCCCTTTGTGAAATTCTAATAAAAATTGTCCAAAACTAAAACAAAAAGGTTTTGAGGAGGGGGATGGATGGCTATGTCACACATGGCTCCTGTGCAGCTTCTACTTAGCTGACCTTAAGGATTCCATAGATTTCACAGGTCTTACAAATGTTCAGGAAATTAAGTTAAAGGGGAAGGAAATAAGGAATGAATAAAGGTTATAAGTCTACTAGTATTGCCTGGTGCTATTCCCTTAAAAGGCCTTATTTCCTGCTGGAAAACATCCTAGCTATTTTGAATTGTAGCTCACAGTTTATTGCCACAAACATTTACCCCGGTAAATGAACATAAGAAATTTATAAGACTGAGTTAACATTCTTGTGTCTCGGTTTCTTGCATTGAAAAGTAACCATGAAATACCAGGACATTTTCAAAAATAACTTTTTCAGACTTTACTTCCTGCAGTTTTATTTTACAAGATTTAATTTTAATTTGCTATGTTGGACTGGGTTTTGTTTGTTTGAAAATATGTAATATTAATTAAATGTTCTTTTTCAATAATCAGCTGCATGTTGACTTATAATGTCAGTATGTGCTCCAAATGTTTTGTCATATATATATAGCTATTTCATTAAATGTTATGCATTTTTGATGAAATTTATGCATTTCAGTTAATTTGACATATATTTTATATTTAGTTTAGTATCTATTGTTGAATATGATTTTTAAGTAGGGAACCTGTTTCAGACAGGCAGTATGTACAGCAAGTAGTCACAGGGTGTGGACATGTTTTTGTTAAGAAGTTTTCTAAGAAGTTTTTTCAGGATTTAACATGCTAATGGAATCAACAAACATTGCCAATTTCCATGCTTTTCCATTTTTTTATTTACACAAATGTCGGCATCAGTCACATTAATTTAAAATAGGAAGTTGTGTCCTTTTTAATAAAAAAGATGTGTTTTGATGTAAAATGTCAGTGACAATATATTGTTACATATTTTGTCTTATATGTACATTTATCTGTAAGATGTTGTTAAAAGCATACATAATAAGTCTGCCATATAACTGTTAATAAATATATATTATAATTTCTATGCTTCCCAAAGGGTGAGCAAATAAACACTGCTTTATTTGTCTGTCCCTTGTCCATCTGTACTTCTGTTGTGCTTTCTTGTCTCGACCATTACTCCAAGACCCTTCCAGATACAGACTTGCCATTCAAGATACAAACTTGCCCTTGAAAATTCATAAATTGATAAATTTTAAAATGAAGCAGTGCAGTGCAAGGACTGTAACACTGCATTGTTTATTTTAGTAGTTACTGTCTTTATTTTCATTTTAAATTTTCACCCTGATGTTAAGTAGTAATGCAGTGCACAAGAACCATAACTCTTCATCATTTAATTATGCCCCCTCTTCAAAGAAGTGGGGGTATATTGCTTTGCATTTGTCTGTCTGTCTGTCGGTCCGTCGGTCCGTAGATCAAATGGTTTCCGACCAATAACTAAAGAATGCTTAGGCCTAGGAACTTCAAACTTGGTAGGATGATTGTCCATCACCAGTAGATGACCCCTATTGATTTTGGGGTCAAAGGTCAAGGTCACATTGACCTTGTAGGTAGAAACGGTTTCCGACCAATAACTAAAGAACGCTTAGGTCTAGGAACTTCAAACTTGGTAGGATGATTGTCCATCACCAGTAGATGACCCCTATTGATTTTGGGGTCATTAGGTCAAAGGTCAAGGTCACATTGACCTTGTAGGTAGAAACGGTTTCCGACCAATAACTAAAGAACGCTCAGGCCTAGGAACTTCAAACTTGGTAGGATGATTGTCCATCACCAGTAGATGACCCCTATTGATTTTGGGGTCAAGGGGTAAAAGGTCAAGGTCACAGGGACCTTCATCCTAAAAATGGTTTCCAATCAATAACTAGAGAACGCTTTGACCTAAGTTCACCAAACTTGGTATGCTGGTTGATCATCACCAGTAGATGACCCCTATTGACTTTGAGGTCATTAGGTCAAAGGTCAAGATCACAGAGACTTTCATCCTTAAAACGTTTCCGATCAATAACTACAGAACGCTTTGACCTAGGTTCACCAAACTTGGTATGCTGGTTGGTCATCACCAGTAGATGACCCTTATTGATTTTGAGGTCATTAGGTCAAAGGTCAAGATCACAGGGACCTTCATCCTAAAAACGGTTTCTGATCAATAACTAGAGAACGCTTTGACCTAGGTTCACCAAACTTGGTATACTGTTTGGTCATCAGCAGTAGATGACCCCTTTTGACTTTGAGGTCATTAGGTCAAAGGTCAAGATCACAGAGACTTTCATCTTAAAAACAGTTTCCGATCAATAACTAGAGAACGCTTTGACCTAGGTTCACCAAACTTGGTATGCTGGTTGGTCATCACCTGTAGATGAAACCCTATTGATTTTGAGGGCATTAGGTCAAAGGTCAAGATCACAGGGACCTTCATCCTAAAAACGGTTTCTGATCAATAAAAAGAGAACGCTTTGGCCCAACCACAAGCAATTAAGTGCTGCCAGGGGGCATTTATGTTTTACAAACATTTCTTGTTATTTTTTAGTTTTTTCATTTTGTTCATTTCTATATTTCACTATGGTCCTACCTTGAATACCATAAGAGGTGACTAATTTGCAACTTCAGGTATGTACAGATCCTTATAGGAGATATGCAGTAGATAGTTACTACAACTTTTCTTTTCTTATTTTAGGGAATTGCCCTGTGTTAATTTTCTTACTTAAAATGAATAGTTATGACATTTTATACTCGGAATGTTAATTTTGAATCAGTCATAATACATTGCAAAACACTCCATCCCCTAACTTATAATTCTCCTTAACTTTAGATTTTCATATTGCATTTCTACTTTCTACAACTTGTAAATTGCTGTCAGCTGTGTCTGTTACTAAAATTAGACTTGATATGATGTCTGTATGAAGACTGGTTCTTATTATTTGCTGATGTGAACTGTTGTCTGCTGAATATGAAGACATATGTGCTTATACACACAAATAAGTTTGAAGTATTGATTTGTCTCTATACAAAGTTCTAGTCAGATTTAGCTACAAAGCATTAAAGACAATCTTTAAGTTAATCAAGTAATTAGAACAAACTGTTGCTTGTCATGCAAATGTTAAAAGTTGTTTTCTTCTGAAACTTTTATGATCTGTTTGTTTAAGAGTGCAGTGTTGATAGGATGCTTGATATTGTGATGTTTACTTCGTTTCAAAAGGTCACACCCTGAATTTATATTCTGCATATACATGTTATTGAGTCATCCTCTATTAATGAAAAAATAATTGATTATGTAAGGAAGAACATGTTTTCAAATATGTCTCCTTAGAACATAATAAGACACTAAGAAAGTGTTTATCACTATCCACTCAATAAATTGTACAACAACAACAACACTATATGAAGACTATGAATGCAATAGTTTTTACCTGTTGTACTGTGATTCCTTTGCAATGGGTAATGAGTCATTCAACATGATTCTTATTTAAATGTTTTAACTCACCTGAGCCTTTGGTTCATGGTGGGCTATTGTGACCGGTCTTTTTCCGTCGTCCGTCAACAATTTCATTCAAACCACATCTCCTCTGAAACCTCTGGGCCAATTTTGATGAAACTTGCCTGGGATGTTCCGTGCATGAAGCTCTATCAAATTTGTTCAAAGAATTCAATTCCATCAAGAACTCTGGTTGCTATGGCAACTTAAAGGAAAAACTTTGAAAATCTTCTTGTCTGAAACCACAAGGTCCTGAGCCTTAAGATTTGAAATGTAGCATTGTCTAGTGGACCTCTATCAAATTTGTTCAAATTATGCCCCTGGGGTCAAATTTGGCCCCACCCCGGGGGTCAATTGATTTTACATAGGCTTATATAGGAAATCTTTAAAACTCTTCTTCTCAGAAACCACAATGCCTACAGCTAAGATATTTAATATGTAGTATTGTCTAGTGGATGTCTACGAAGTTTGTTCAAATTATGTCCCCTAGGTCAAAATTGGCCACGCCCCAGGGTTCTCTTGGTTTACATATAGTTATATAGGAAAAACATGAAAAAACATTTTTCTTCCAAACTAATAGGACTAGACCTTAGATATTTTGTGTGGAGTATTGTGTAGAGAACCTTTACAAGTATTATATATATGTTGGCCCCAGGGTCAAAATTGGCCCCGCCCCGGGGGCCTTTAATATATAAAAAATAGGGATGCAAGAGGTTAACCGGTTAACCGGTTAACCTACCTAATAATCGGTTAACCGGTAACAATTTTCCGGTGAGGTTAACCGAAACAAAAGGAAGAGAGAATGTTAAAACTATAAACCTTTTAAGTAAAAACTACCAAACAAGCGCGCCGCACTGACAACGTTCGTCATGGTGATAAACCCGGGTGCGCGTACATCAATACATGTGTCACACTTATACACAAGACGTCTTTCGTTTATTTGGTAATTGTCACTTTTGCCATTGTAATGATTAACAATTATATAAACATTGCGCCTCCTGTTTGCCGCTGCCAATTAAGAGTTTAACTGACACTATTGTTTGTTTTCTACTCGCTAAATAAAAACTTCACTTGAGATTAAAGGAAAATCGCCATTGATGATTTCTTAATAATTAACACGTCAAATCAAGTTTGTTTTTCGAAGCAGTGGCAATTTATGTCATGTCTTATTAATTTGTTTTTCGATAGAAAGACTTGAATGTGTAATTAAATAAAAGATAAAACTCTTCAGTGTTTTTTTATTTATTCTATCTACGTAATGCATTACATTTCATTATAAGAATGAAACAGACTGTAAACGTTAATATTACCAACAAGGATCGCATACATGAATTTAAAGCAGTAAGAAATTAAACACGAGGGGAATGCATATGTATCTATTACGCGATCACAATACTCTTTCTGCCCGAATAAAGATCCGAATAGTAAACACTATCCCGTCAACATCCGGTTTCACTTTAAAAGTGTACATATCATAAACTGTGTCGGCACGAAAATATTTTATTGTTTATCGGTTAACCGGTAAATTTACCGGTAACAGGGCTTTAATTTACGTAAATTAAAGCCCTGCCGGTAACAACGTCAGGTTAACCGGTAAATTGAAAAGTTACCGTTTGCATCCCTAATAAAAAAGGCAATCTTTAAAAAACCTCAATGCCTACAGCTTAGATATTTGGTATGCAGCATTGTCTAGTGGACCTCTTTCTAGTTTTTTTGAAAAATGTCCCTGGGGTCACTATTGGCCCCGCCCGAGGGGTCACAAGTTTTAAATAGCAGTATAGAAGAAAATCTTTAAAAATCTTCTTGTCTGAAACCACAAGACCTAGAATTTTAAAATTTGGCATGAAGCAAGCTTTATCAAGCTTTTTGAAATTATTAGATTAGGTTAAAGGTCATGGAGGCTAAAAATAGATTTATCTACTGTACCTCATAGAGCCTTCATTTATAGACCAATATCTTTGATATTCAGTATATAGGTTCCTTGCATGGACGTCTACCCATGGGTAGGGTTTGAGGTCACTGGGTCAAGGTCACCATAGCTTATAATAGATATTTCTACTTTCTGTCATAGAACCTTTATTTATTGACTGATATTTTACATATTTGGTTTGTAGGCACTTACATATTTTGAATTAAAAAATGAAATACTGCTTAACAGCAAACCTACATCCAAAGTACTCAGGTGAGCGATCCAGGGCCATCATGGCCCTCTTGTTTTTCTGGAAATAATATGTCCAAATTTTAGGCATTTGCCTCTGTAAGGAACATTTTAGTTTAAATACTGAATTTTGTTATTGTTATTTTATTATTTTGACAATTGTGATAAGAAAAATCATGGATTTGTTGAGATTTTAATTTATGTTATCTGTATTATATTATGATTATTTTCATGTTAACACAAAGTTTGAAAATATTTGAAATTTCTTCTATTTTTCCAATGTGTTTAAAATACCTTCTCCTTGTGACCAGTTTTGCCATTCAAAACAGGAAACGTTTTTCACTGTTACATACAAAAAAAGTTTGTCTTTAATTCACCTCTGTTTTGAAGATGTTACTAAGTAATTGCATCAAGCCATATTTCTATGTCACTTAACCCTTAACTTGCTTAAATCAAAGGTGATTAGCCTTTGCCTCCGGTATAGAGCCAGGCCAGCCTGCACATCCGTGCAGTCTGACCAGGCTCTCTACTGTTGGTAGCTCAATTTTTTGTATTTTGATACTGAAATCCCTTAAACTTTGAATGGACTGTTCCAAAGTCAAAGCTGGGCAAATCCATCACAAAAATTCAGCAGGTTAAGGGTTAACTGTTGAATGGGCAAAACTGCATTTCTGAAACATCCTGTAGAGCAATAAAATGGCACTGGCTTACCAGAAAATACTCAAAATTATTAAAGTAATTAGTGAAGTTTTAAACTAATTGTAGAACTGATGCTGAAAACCTGGAGAAAAAGTTAGAGCAAGATTAATATAGCTTCAGTAATATTTGAATCAGTTTTTTTATCATTAATGATCAGTTATTTCACTGATCATCCTTCAAATCAGTCATTATTTGATATATTTTTGTCAGAAGAATTTGGCTGAGTATTTTGCTTTATGTCATTTTCTGTGATTCAGTACAAAGAATGTTGTGAGCTTCAGCCTCTTAACCCTGACTTAGCTAAATACCTAAATGGACTTGTCCATCTTTCAGTGTGAACAGATTCATTAATTGTTTATGGGGGTGCTATTTGAAAATTTGCTGACTGAATGGTGACTATTACAGACCATGATCAGATGTGAAGGCTGATTTGGTCTGCACTGGTCACAAAGGCAAAGTCAGCTGCCTCCAGAAGAGTAAAGGTTAAAAAAGTTCAATGTTGACAGCATTGTCTAAGAGTACATTTATGTGCATAATATAAAACAGATGTTGTTTAACTTTTTTTATTACAGGTATATTCATATATGAGTTACATTGTTTAAAAGATATACACTGTAGCTCATTATAATTCATAACCAGACTATCTTACTTATTTCATATGTATTCAGAGTTTTTTTTTCATCATTTCATACTTAAAATCCAAAATAGATGTCCCTTACAATTTGTTCAAATGTTGTATTTTTGTTTTGGTTTCTTACCAGTATGAATCAGTGGAGATAAATGTTATTGTAATTTTCAGGTGCAGTGTATTGATACAGGCATAACTTGGTGCAGATCTATAGTACTAACAGATTCTGTGTATGCTCTTTGCTTAAAAGAAAAATTCCAGGTATTTTAGGAGGCCAGAGAGCCTGAAAACAACTGTGAAATATCACATGCAGTAATGATTGGAAGTGCTTTTAAAATTATGTGTAATTTATAGATTTACAAATGGATTAAATCTAGTTTTTGAAAAAAAAAATGTTGCCTTTTAATACAAGATCTTTATTTGCTTTGAATGGCAATCATTTTTGCAGTTGCAAACAGTATAGACCAATAGCAGTCTTCACGTTTAAGTGTGATCAAAGATAATTGACAAAAATTATTAGAAGTTGGAACTCATCTCTATTTCCAGGATTTCAAGAATTCTTTTTTTTTTTCAAAGGAATGCTACCTCTGGGAAAGTTTTGCAGTGAATATTGTTAAGATATTATGTATACATGTAGGCAGAGTTAAAATAACTTGTTGATTTGTTTTTCTTTGTTATTATGCCCCCCGAAGAGAGGTATATAGTTTTTGAACTGTCTGTCAGTCCATCCATCATTCCGTCTGAAAATTTTAACATTGGATATAATTTCCTTATTAGTAAGTGGATTTATTTCATAATTGGACACAACACCCCTTTTGACAAGACCTTCCCACTGATCTATATTTATATGACCTTGACCCTTGAATGACCTTCACCTTGAAGATCCAGTTGTCCAAAAACTTTTAAAAAAGGCCAAAGCACCACTTTGGGGGCATTGTCAGCTTACAATGACAGTTCTAGTTTTTAGTTAAATGATTAGTTTATTATAATAATGTTGTTCTGTTTTGGACTTTTTTTGATTGTTTGATGCAATTTGTTTTTAAAAAGAGGAAGTTATATGAATCGATATACTATGTTTATTTTACTCTTTTAGTTTCATTGAGATAGAAAAACTACTTTGTTCATTGCTTTTAAGCAATATACAGGCACTAACTGTTTCTTTTGCCTGTGTTGTTTGAAATCTGCCTTGGTAAGGGTACATTTTAAAAGCTTCCAGTTTTGTGAAAATTTCAAATAAAAAAATGACAAAAAGATGTTGTTATTTTGTAGCATTGGGTTATACTTTCACAATAATTCACAATAATTTTGATATTGAAAATAAAAGTGAACCTCATTGGCAACTCTGTAACAGGAATTGATTGGTCACACATAAGATGCTCGAAGTGAAAAGACATCCTTGTCTTTACTATATATATCTCATGACAAATGTTGCTTGTAATACAAAATAACTGTTAAATATTTTTCTATAGTAACACACATAATATGTGTGTAATATAAGGGCTATCAAAACATTACGCAATTACTTCTTGCTTCAAATTATTTTTTTAGCTCTATTAGGATCGGTAAATGTCCGTCGTCTGTCCACACGGTTTGTTAACACTCTAATGGTCACATTTTTGCCTCAATTGTCATAAAACTCAGTCAGGATGTCTGTCCCAGTAATTACTCGGACGAGTTCAAATATGGGTCATCTGGGATGAAAAACTAGGTCACATGGCCCAAAAATAGAAAAATCTTGTCAACAATCTAGAGGCTACTTTTTCAGTCCAGATGTCCTTGAATTTTTCAGAGGTTTTTCCAAGATTTCTAGCTCAAATTTGAATATGGGTCTTCTTGGGTCAAAAACTAGGTCACAGAGCGCAAATATGGAAAAACCTTATTAACATTCTAGAGGTTACATTTTCAGTCCAAATATCCTGGAAGTTTGTCAGAAAGGTTGTTTTGATGATTTCCAGCTCAAGTTTGAAAATGGGACATCTGGGGTCAAAAACTAGGTCACAGTGCCAACAAACAAATTTTAATATTTTTATTTGACCTTTGACCTCTTGTGACCTTGACCTTTATTTTGGGCGAGACAACTCAACTCAACATGGAGAACATTTGTGCTAGGTTATATTGAAATAAATCTATGTATATAGAAGTTATACTCGCAAATGAATGTTTTATTTTGTTATTTGACCTTTGATCCCTAAGTGTGACCTTGACCTTTGTCACAGACACCTGAATTTTTCGCGCGACACTCAGCCTCACTATGGAGAATATTTGTCCCAAGTAATATTAAAATCCCTCCATGCATGTAGAAGTTACGCTCCGGACAAGGGTTTTGCACTGACCCCCAAGTGTGACCTTGACCTTTGAGCGGCGGACCTGGGTTTTGTGTGCGACACATCACCCCATCATGGTGAACATTTGTACCAAATCATTTTGTAATCCTTCAAAGAATTAGCAAGATATAGACTGGACAAATCCGGACAGATGCACGGACGCACATACACAGAACTATATGCCAAAAGTGGCGACTAGTCAAGCTCACTGCCAGTGGGCTCGACAAAAATCATTGCAAATCTGCACTGAAAAAGTCAGAGTTCTGTGGTTGATAACTCTGAAATGCCTTGGGAGGATGCAATCAACGTGAAAAATATGTCTCACTTTTTTATTCATAATATGTGCCAAGTTTTAATGTAGTGACTGAAAACTTGAAGAACAGTTTGCAACATAACTTTGTAAAAAAAGCAAATCTGCACTGAAAAATATTGGACTTAAATAGAGATCACTAGCGGATCCAGGGGGGGGGGGCGCACTTGGCATGCCCCACCCCCCAAAAAAATTCCCGGACCATAGGTGTTATTGTAGGTCTATTTTTTGAATATGTCTTTACGCTCTCGACAAGGGTTTTGCACTGACCCCCAAGTGTGACCTTGACCTTTGAGCGGCGGACCTGGGTTTTGTGTGCGACACATCACCCCATCATGGTGAACATTTGTACCAAATCATTTTGTAATCCTTCAAAGAATTAGCAAGATATAGACTGGACAAATCCGGACAGATGCACGGACGCACATACACAGAACTATATGCCAAAAGTGGCGACTAGTCAAGCTCACTGCCAGCGGGCTCGACAAAAATCATTGCAAATCTGCACTGAAAAAGTCAGAGTTCTATGGTTGATAACTCTGAAATGCCTTGGGAGGATGCAATCAACGTGAAAAATATGTCTCACTTTTTTATTCATAATATGTGCCAAGTTTTAATGTAGTGACTGAAAACTTGAAGAACAGTTTGCAACATAACTTTGTAAAAAAAGCAAATCTGCACTGAAAAATATTGGACTTAAATAGAGATCACTAGCGGATCCAGGGGGTGGGGTGGGGGGGTGCACTTGGCATGCCCCACCCCAAAAAAAAATTCCCGGACCATAGGTGTTATTGTAGGTCTATTTTTTGAATATGTCTTTACGCTCTCGACAAGGGTTTTGCACTGACCCCCAAGTGTGACCTTGACCTTTGAGCGACGGACCTGGGTTTTGTGTGCGACACATCACCCCATCATGGTGAACATTTGTACCAAATCATTTTGTAATCCTTCAAAGAATTAGCAAGATATAGACTGGACAAATCCGGACAGATGCTTCGTAAAAAAAGCAAATCTGCACTGAAAAAGTTGGACTTAAATAGAGATCACTAGCGGATCCAGGGGTGGGGGGGGGGGGGGCGCACCTGGCGTGCCCCACCCCCAAAAAAAATTCCCGGACCATAGGTGTTACTGTAGGTCTATTTTGAATATGTCTTTAAATAATGTATAATTTATTGTTCAAGATTGAATAATCAGAGGCCCTTGTGATTTTGCCAAATCAGTATACTCTAGCATAAACACAACCATTGAAATGAGGTAGAAATGAGGTAGAAAACAGACACAAATTGGGCCGAACATTTTGCGCCCCCCCAACCTGAAATCCTGGAGCTGCCCCTGGAGATAATATTGGAATGCCTTGAATGTGGTTGTGAAAGCACTTCCTGTACATCTACACTGTGATATTAAGTTGCTAGTTCTATTCCAGTGTATTGAAAACTGAGAGTTTCATTATTCTGAGCATTTCTGAAACAATGCACATATATGAATGCAAATCTCCATAGAAAAAAGTCTGATTAAAAGTTCATTGAGAGATAACTCCAGTATGGTTTGATGGTTACACATGAAAAGTAAGTCTTGCACATCAAAACCTTATGTGGAAAACATGTGCCAAATCTGACTTTATTGCACTGAAAAATGAAAGACAAGTTAGTGAGTGACACAAACTCTTTAAGTCAAACATGACAATCAACTGATCACAATGAAAGAGTCAAAAATCAATGGGAGGTAACTAATGAATGCTAATGAAGAAACTATTATTGTCTTTTAAAAAGATTAATGGATTGCACTGGATTTACTTTAATAGACTCCACCACCTAGTTACAAATTCACCTAATTGGTAAAAATATACCTGAAACAAGTTCTGTTAAATGATTTACAGATAATTACTTCCAATAAAACACAATTAAAATACATATACCCTTATTAAAATACAGACTGACCCCTTACAGATATTAACTATCTCTACCTGTTAATTATACTTTGTCTAGTCAAAAGTGATTTTGTTGCTCTTTGAATTTCAAATGGACAGGAATTGGGAACTTTCATTATATATATTTCTTAACTTGTAAATTACCAGCTAGAGAATGTAGATGTTAAACAACTCCTGTTGAAAATTCACAACTAGTTCTGAGATTCCTATTTGATAATCCCCTGAATAAAGGTGATTAAAAGTGCGGGCTGGATCAGGTTTGCAATGGATTTTGGACCTCTAGAATTCTACAAGAGGCTTTCTTCTGAAATGCTTACTTAAATATATGAAAATAGTCTACACTGTTGGTACACTTCATTTGCTACGAAAGATCCTTTACATATCTTAATAAGATAAGAGTAAATGAATCGAGCTTGCTGTTCATGTAGCAACTTACAAGAGTGCTTAAAATCTAGAACATCTTTTTTTGGTGTGAAGCCCTGGATGGATTAGGTCATTGTGTTAGTTTAAACTTGGAATTATGCAATAAATCATGTATTGAATAATTCCATGGTTAAAACTAATTTATCACCTATTTTTTGACCAGTGATGTGAACCTTATAAGCTGATTACAAGATTCTATGATATACTTTCTTGGTGAAAATTATCCATTTAAACAAGCTTTGAATGTTAAAATCTTATGTTCAATGCTATCTGCATCTTATACATTGTGAGTCACTGAAGGCTTCAAAGTATTGAGTGCTAAGCAGTCATAGAAGTAGTCTTACTATTTCGCCAGAAGGTGAACCTATTTTTCAGGCTGATATTTTATGCAAATTGTTCACATTCTATGGTTTAAAGGTTGAACAACTGAAAAATATTGCATCTATAAATGCAGTTCATTTCTTTAAGCATAATGAATTAGGCTAAAATACCAGAAATAAGAATCTCCCCAGATAACCTGTTACCTCCACCCTTGCAGCTTTATCAAATCTTTAAAGAATATAACTAACTGAATCTTAGATAAACCAGTCTAAATCAGTTTATTTGAGTGTATGTACATTCAATATAACTTCGTTTTGGCGGAAAGTTTACTACTTGCAATATATAGTTTCTCTACCTTCAAAAATGAGGTTTTATTACAAGACTTATTGTTAAAACAAATGTTCAAAACTTCAATGTTAAAATAAATTTATTTTGCATGGATAAACTCCTCCTCAATGGGTCACTTTAGTATTAATTAATTTCTCTCCACTCCTGTATGTTTATAGAAACTTTCTTCCCGAACAAAGTCTTTCTGCTATTTGAAGTGTAACTTTCAAGACTTACAGACACTTCACCCCCCCAGACCCCTCATTTCATGAAAAATGACTCAGACACTTCACCCCCCCCCCCCCCCATGTTATTTTTTGTTACTTATAGACCATTAATGGTGTTATGGTTATATGTTTTTGTGTCTTTTCAATCATATAGCATTTTTTCATTTTTTTTGGTTTTGTTGTCCAGGCATATAGTGAATTTGGTGTTTGGCTGGGAATAGAGTCATTGTATAAATGCCTATAAATATTATATTATTAGTTAATTATAATAATTATTATTTATTATATCAGAATAGTTAAGGTATGTTCTATTCAATACAGCAAATGTAATCCCTTTCTCACCTCCTTTTATCTCTAATTAATGACACATTAACTATACAGGATGAAGACTAATACCATTATGTATGCATTTAATAGCCATAAATTAAAGTTGTTAAATCAAATTAAATATTGATTTAAAAAATTTTCTGTTTTAATTCAGAGGTGTCTGTGAAAATCTATATTGTGTATATTACAACATCAATGAATAAATAGTCTTTGTACTTGATATATATTTGGAGTAATTTATAATGACAGCTACTTGCGCATAACTAGTAATTATAAGATTAGAAAGATATGTAAGCATCATTGACTTTTCAATTTTGAGCATATTTTAATTATCTTGATAATTTATTATATAAGTCTCTTTGGTATAATTATCAATATCATTTGATTAGCTTTTTCAAAGTAAATCTGATCTGTCCTAAATAATATATCTAAAAGTGCTTTTGATAAACTGATTATTTAGTGGGTTGTGCTTTTGATTTTTTGTGTGAAAATGGATGATTTGTGTATTAAATATAGTATTATTGTGACTGATAATGGTGATGCAGTTGATTGTGACAGATGTGGTTTTTGGCAGCACATAGCATGTGGTACAGGTTGGTGCAAATAATAATTAATATTAAATAAATAAATTAAATTAAATAAAAACATATTTTTGTCTTTGGTCAAATCTTAATAAATTTAAATTTATTATATCAACTTATTCCTGGAAGATGTTAAGTAATTTAGCTAAGTACTTGTATTTTGCTTTTTAGAGACAATGTATCTAGTTATATACCTGAACACTTTTAAACTTAAACACCTGTTATTACATCAATAAATTTATGCAATAAAATGATATTTCATATTGTAATAATTTTCTCCAGGCATAATTAAGCCATGTGATAGGAGATCAACTCTTGATATAACTATATACTATATAACATATAACTATATGATGCATTATTCTACACACCTACAACACTTCAGGATGGAAGTCAAAAATACATTCTAGTATGATGGCAAATTTAACTTTCTTTTGTAAGATGCATTATACTTCACCCCTTAAACGTCTCATAATGGAAGTCGATATGAATTTAACTGGAGTAAAAAATTTTTTTGGATGGTCCGTTTTGTCCCTGGATATGGTCCGTTTCGTCTCAGATTATGGTCCGTTTTGTCCCCAAAAATGGTCCGTTTTGTCTGGTCCGTTTTGTCCATGGTCCGTTTTCTCCGTAGGGCCGAAGTGTCTGGGGGGTGAAGTGTCTTGCTAGCACTTGAAAGTCACGATAAGTTAAAAAAACGACAGCGCAAAACCTCATGGTCTTCCACGTGCGATTGATTAATTTGTGTAGAATTCAAGGAGTAAGATTGTTTTCAACGATGGCCAACCCTCAGTGCTTTTTTGATATTACTATTGGCAATCAACCTGCCGGAAGAATCGTCATGGAGGTTTGAATTATCATTATTGTCATAGCGAACTTTATAAATTAATGCACAGGAGGCACAGGAACTTGAAACAAACTACTTTACTGTTCTATATAGGCAATATACTATAATAAGACTAAAGTATATAGCCTATATAGAACATAAAAAAATAGTTTGTTTCAAGTACCTGTGACAGGAGCCTGAAATTCTATCAATAATTAACTTAAAAGCCAAAACAATCGGCAGTGTCTAGAGGTACGGATCCGTACCCCTAGACCGGCAGTCTAGAGGTACGGATCCGTACCTCTAGACAATACTATTAGGAATGTCTTGGGGTACGGACCTTTTTTTTAATATATAATTAAGTATTAATTTACGTTAGAAGAAACTCGGTTATAGTGGTTTTGACAGTTTTTTTGTGTTTAACAGACGAAAATAATCTACATGTAAGAGTGGCAATGACTTCGATTTTCAGTTCCCGTTTCCGACGATATAATGCAAGTAATCTGGAATCCAAATTTGCTTACAAAAAGAGGAACATATCGTTGTCATCTATTTTCAAACATAGAGCGTTACCAGTCTATTTATTTTTTTGAATTGTCAGTTGAAGAAAAAAAGAATTGATTTACATAGACTGGTAACTGCATGGTTTCTTCTAGTTCCTAAGTTAGTCTCATTTGCGTTCGGGCACCTGTTTTTCATTTGGATATTTATAATGTGCCCTAAATATATTAGAGGATATTTCCAGCCAGAAAACACAATATCCTACTGCAGCAAGGTTCCCTGGACTAGTTCCTACGTATACTGTGCTCCTTGTATCAACAAGTTAGGGAACTAGCAGTCAGAGTACCTGCCAAAAGAGAGGTACTGAGTAAGATTACCTCCCCCAACCCCTTAGCAGTATTCAGTCTTCAACACTGACAATATAAAAATAAAAGTAACACTATTGAGATCAAATTCTTAAGACAGTGCTGTAAATATATACTGAACAAAAAATAGAAACTTTCACTGTGTTTAAGTGCAGATATATACATAAATATGGAAAGAATGGTTGAGTTATTAGGTCACCTGAGCACGTAGTGCTCATGTTACATGCTCAAAAGAATGTGAGCTTTTACGAAATGTGGTTGTCCATGGTCCGTCCGTCTGTCATCCACAATTCATTCAAACGACATGTCCTCTGAAATCACTGGGCCAAATTTGATGAAACTTGCCTGGGATGTTCCTTGCATGAATCTCTACCAAGTTTGTTCAAATGGTTAAGTCCATTGCATTTCTGGGTCACAGGAGCTAAAACAGATTTTAAAAGTTGGATCTTTAAAAATCTTCTTCTCCGAAACCACAAGGCCTGGAGCTTAGATATTTTGTATGAAGCATCATCTAGTGGACCTCTACCAAATTTGTTCAAATTATGACCCTGGTATCAAAACTGACCCCACCGCAGGGGTCAGTTGATTTTACATATGTCTATATAGGGAAAACTGTTAAGATATTTGGTATGTAGCATTGTGCAGTGGACCTCTACCAAGTTTGTTCAAATCATGGCCTCTGGGTCACTGTTGGCCCCGCCACAGGGGTCACTTGTTTTACATAGAGTTATATAAGAAAAACTTTAAAAATCTTCTTGTCAGAAACCATAAGGCATAGAGCTTAGATATATTGTGTGTAGCATTGTCTAGTGGACCTCTACCAAGCTTGTTCAAATCATGGCCTCTTA
This sequence comes from Cyclina sinensis, assembly GCA_012932295.1. Taxonomy (NCBI): domain Eukaryota; kingdom Metazoa; phylum Mollusca; class Bivalvia; order Venerida; family Veneridae; genus Cyclina; species Cyclina sinensis. The sequence goes on along the minus strand of JAAONU010000001.1, from coordinate 30,930,477 downwards.
GTCAAAAATGGCCCCGCCCCAGGGGTCACTTGTTTTACATAGAGTTATATAGGAAAAACTTCAAAAATCCTCTTGTCAGAAACCGTAAGGCATAGAGCTTAGATATTTTGTGTGCAGCATTGTCTACTGGACCTCTGCTAAGTTTGTTCAAATCATAGCCACTGGGTCAAAATAGGCCCAGCCCTCTGGGTCACTTGTTTACATAGAGTTATATGGGAAAGGTTTTAAGAATCTTCACATAAGAAACCACAAGGCTTAGAGTTAAGATATTTTGTATGTAGCATTGTCTAGAGGAATTCTACCAAGTTTGTTCAAGTCATGGACCCTAGATCAAAAATGGCCCCACCACAGGGGTCAAATGTTTTACAGAGAGTTATTTCATAAACAACAAGACCTAGAGTTAAGATATTTGGTGTGCAGCATTATCTAATGGACCTCTATCAAATTTGTTCAAATCATGGTCCCTTGGTCAAAATAGACCCCCCCTAGGAGTCACATGTTTTACATAGAATTCTATAGGAAAAACTTGAAAAATCTTCTTGTCAGAAACTACAAGGCCTAGAGTTAAGATATTTGGTATGCAGCATTGTCTAGTGGACCTCTACCAAGTTTGTTAGAAAAATGTCCCTTGGCCCCGCCCGAGGGGTCACAAGTTTTAAAAAGCAGTATAGAAGAAAATTTTAAAAAAATCTTCTTGTCTGAAACCACAAGGCCTAGAATTTTTAAATTTGGCATGAAGCAAGCTTTATCAAGCTTTTTCAAATTATTAGATTAGGTTAAAGGTCACGGAGGCTAAAAATAGATTCATCTGCTGTACCTCATAGAGCCTTCATTTATAGACCAATATCTTTGATATTCAGTATATAGGTATACATCTTTCTCCTTGATCTGAAGCTTATAGGTTCAGGTTTGAATTAAGACTAGCGGGCTCGACATTCTGCCCGTGGACATGTCTTGTTTCAAAAACAATCACAAGTTTCAGCATGACCTTGCTGATAACTGTACCTCTTGCTCTAACAGTTGCCCATAAGACTGGCCTCCATAGATGTACAGTTATTTTTTGATTGTAGGGGAAAAGTCCAAGATACAGAGAGCACTCTTTTCCACTCTGTTCTTTACATGCTTTGGCATAACCAGTACCTTGGTTTAATATCTCATTCAAAAGACATTTAGTTGTGTTAATGGAGGAGTTGGGGACTGATCTGTTGTGATCTTTGTGCATATAAGGTTTCATTTTATGCTAAAATAGTCAGTTATTATATTTCAGTTGAAGGCAGATGTTGTTCCAAAGACAGCTGGTAAGTTTTTTTAAATACAACTGGTATGTTTCAACCAATTGTCAGCATTTTCTGAAATAAAGAATATAAGCATTGTTATGTAAAATTTGCAAAGCACAATAAATTGTAGAACGAAAAAATTCTGATCCAAATGTTAGTATTCTAAAATTGATACTGCAGTAATCAGTTTATTATCCAATTGACAACAACAGCTGTACATGTATGAAGAATTGTATCAAAAGGCAACAGACAGACACTTCACTCCTGTCCAAATGTTTTGTAAGGATCAACTGATAGAAAAATTTTTTACATTTCTTTAGAAAACTTTCGTGCCCTTTGCACCGGAGAAAAGGGATTTGGGTTTGAGGGATCTAAATTCCATCGTGTCATTCCTGGCTTCATGTGCCAAGGTGGTGATTTCACACGGGGCAATGGTACAGGAGGAAAAAGTATTTATGGTGCCAAATTCCAGGATGAGAACTTCCAGCTGAAACACACAGGACCAGGTATTCTTTTCTCAGATCTCAAGATCAGTTTTATCCTAAACTTACGTGATCCAAATATTCCTCACGGTTAAAGAATACCATTGAAAGCAATGTTTGTAATGTACTGTTTCAGAAAAAAATCTCAGAATTATTGACTACTTGGCCTGCTGTGTTATTATTTTTGTTTTGTTTTGTTTTTTGATGAGTCTAAGATTCTGTAAAGAGAATGCTTAGCTTGGCTATCTGTAGGGTTTTGCACAAGTTGATTTAACTATTAGATTCTTCAGTTTATTTGAACAGTGATTTCTTTTTATTCTGACAATGCAAATTACACCAAATATTCTCAAGCGCCAAGATATATATCTGTTTGATAACTTGCATTCATTTATTTTCAGGTATTTTGTCCATGGCAAATGCAGGTCCCAACACAAATGGCTCGCAGTTCTTCTTGTGTACAGCTAAAACTGCTTGGTATGTATTCTTTGAAAGTGAGCAATTAACAGCTTATATGAGCTTAAAGTAAATGCAGTCGATCATAGTCTGTCCTCAAAATATAGTTGGTTTGTGCAAAGAATTAATGTTTCTTCTAGGTCTTCAGTATAAAAGACAGATTAGGTCATTTTCTGAGGAATAAATATTAAAGTATTGCTTAAACTCAATTATATGGTGAAAGATACATTAAGTCAGCAATTGCAATTAGTATTGGTGAACTGGTTTTTCAACTCGCTTAGTTACATTGTCAGTTTCTTACAGAAGATGAAGGTTTGATTCAGCATGTTGGGGGTGGGGGTGCGGGGAGCACTAAAGATTTACCCATGTCTGTGCATTTGTGTGTTCTTTGGTCCATCCTAAAAGTTTATGTCGTGCATTAGCTCCTCAAATATTTGAAATGGAATCGCAAAACCTTCCTTGAATGTTCATTATGAGTTGATATGCTCCTGAGGTTTTGTTTGCAGCTTGATAAAAAAAAGTGGGCATTTTTTCAGTTTGGTTTTAATGCATGACTCCAAAAGTATTTGAAATGTGTTGCAATATATGAAGATAACTAATCTGTTGCAGATCATCAAAAGGCACAAGGTGGGGGCACCTGTGTCCTGTGCACACCCTATACTTGAAACTTTGTCTTGCAAGAAGTGCAGACAAAAATGCTCCTGAACAAAAGCTTTCCATGTGATTTTCACCTAGAAGGACTTATCCCTTCCCAATACCAATTGTTTTTCCAGATAAGAAAATACCTGGTTATTTTTTGCTTGACTTTTTGGAAGAAAAAATCAAGCCATTGCTAAAGTCATGGTGTGGTTGCCTTTCCCGTCCAAAAACTTTTAACATTGATCATAACTTTTTATGCCCCCAAATGGAGGCATATAGTTATTGCACTGTCTGTCCGTTCATCTGACTGTATGGTAAAATCTTGAGGGATTTCATTGAAAGTAAACAGGAGTGTTTGTCAAGCCTAGTTGTGCATATCGTCAGGAGATTCTGGTCAGCTTATTTTTGGCAGAGTTATGGGCACTTAGTCATTTTTATGCTCCCCGAAGGGCGAGCATATAGTTGCCGCTTTGTCTGTCCGTCAGTTCATCCATCCGTCATAATTTTGTCCGGAGCATAACACAAAAACTATGAGAGATATCAAGACCAAACTTCATAGGTAGTTAGATCTCATTAAGGGACAGTGCAGTGCACAAGAACCAAAACTCTTGCTTAATTAATTTTTTTTTTTTGAGTTATTGCCCTTTGAAATTTCTCATACTTATTTTTTGTCCAGGGCATATCTCACAAAGTATAAGAGTTATCAACTTGAAACTTTATTGGTAGATAGATCTCTATGAGGAGAAGTGCAGCGTGCAAGAACCATAACTCTATTTTGCATAATTTAGGAGTAATTGCTCTTTGTTATTTTTCATACTTTAGAAAAAATACATATTAAACAATAGCCCTTTTGGAACTGGCATTTATTCGGGGAGCATCCATCGGTTCTACCGATTTCTTGTTTTACTCTAACTTCTATATTAAAATCTTGTCCATGCTTCATCTCCAAAACCACTGGAGGATTTAATTGAAACTACACAGTGATGTTTGTCACCAAACCTAGCTGTGCATATAATCAGGAGTTTCTGGTCAGATTGTTTTTGGCTGTGTTATGTATATGTATTATATATAATTTTTTACTGTAGCTTTTATATTAAAATCTTGTCCAAGCTACATCTCCAAAACCGCTTTGGGGATTTTATTATATGTTAAACATCAGTAGGGGTTGGGAATAAAACAATATTGTTCCTATTCAAGGCCAAACACAGCTTTCTATTTCATTGAATAATTAGTCTTCAACCTTCATATAAGAATCTAAAGCAGAAAAACATTACTTTACCATTAACCTTCAGCTCATGCTCTATTTTTTGTCTGATCTCTTTTCCACAGGCATATTCAATTATATATTACACCAGTTTCATTTCAAAGCTACATTTTGGGGACATATATGTAAATTTCCAGTGACAGCTCTTGTTTATTTCTAAATGGATTGTCTTCATACTTTGACACAACAACCCTTTGGACAAGACCTTCAAGCATACATGTACATGTGAACCTTTTCCAGTGCCAAGTAGTGATGTTTGTCTGTGAAAGTAGGAAGATTGGGTCCTCTGTGGGGAGATTGCTGACATGCCCTAAATTCTTTACCGTTTAACGCTGAGATACTAAAATGCGGAACTAATTAAACTCAAACACAGTAAAAGCTTTAATATATTTAATATTTACATTTCTATCATCAACAATGTCAAGTATATTTTGCATTCCATGGTAAAACATTTGATTGTGATATGTCATAAAACACTCATTAAACTTTAATATACAGTATAACCTGCTCTAACGGTCACCTTATATTGGCAGTCACCTGGTGTCAACGGTCATATCATGAGGCTCCCGTCGAAAATCCTTCTAAATAACACGTTAATTAAACGGTCACCTTATGTCTGCGGCCAGCAGCCACAGTAATTGCATCCAATTTGCCAAAAATCGACCCAATTAAACGGTCTCGTATTGTCTGTTCAAGGTGTGAATAATTTTTGACAAACCCTAGAATAAACCCTCGAGGGGAAACACATGACAATACACAGTGCTTTAATGTTTGAGTGTGTGAATTCGGCGACTATTTGTTGCGCATTTTATTGTGTTTCAATTTTAACTACTTAATTACAAAATAACACTAGACTCTCACAGTAAAAGGTCGATTTAACGTTTGATCTCATTTGGTGTTGAGAAGTTTGTTTTATAATTATAAAAAGTATTGATTTCAGTAGTCAACAGAACACCCAAGAAACATGCTTCTTAATTAAACTCTGATTTAAATCTGTTGTGGTGTAAAAGAAAACGAAGTTAAGTAATACTATGCTTTATTCTATATCTCAGCTCGTTAAATGAAAACCTTCTTGTACGAATCATCCCGATACGCGGAAGGGAAAGAACTCTTACCATGAAATAAATCAATTTTCGCGATTCGCCTTAAAATCAAATTAGTATTAATTTCTGTCTTTTAAGAATGTTTTGTTACTTTCAGAGATAAAATGTAAACTTAGAACATAGAAATTTTAAAATATGCCATTACTGAGCCATAAGTTACCACTAGTACTAAAGAAAGCGAGCCAACATTACCCCTTAATAAGCGGTCACCTTGCTTAAGCAGCCAAAATTACTGTTTCCCTTGGCTGGCTGCTTAAGTAAGGTTGGACTGTATTTTATATTTGGTAAATTAAACAACCATTCAAACCCCATTTCATTCACATTTTCTATCATGAACAATATCAAGACCTGTGAACACTACTGAGTGTAGGACAATAGCTCACTGGACAATAGCTCACTAGGACAATAGCCCACTAGGACAATAACCCTCTAGGACAATAGCCCACTTATATGCATAATCATGCATTTGATTAAGAAATTGAGTATATAATGAGTTTAAAATATAAGTATTCATAAGTCAACAAGCTATATTTCTTTTATACCCCTGCACAACAAAGTTGTGGGGGTATACTGGAATCAGCTTGTCCGTCCGTCTGTCCGTACGTCGGTTTTTCCAGTAGCTTTTGACATTTGATAAGTACTGCATAACATGCCCATTTACTTGAATATTTTGGTCGCCATGCTAAATACTCTAGATAAAAGTTTTTTGGTGAATTTAATTCATGCAGGGACAAAACAACACTGAGAATAAAATGAACATGTTGAATAATTCAAGTATTACATTTGACTTTTAAATTACCTTGATATTGCTGAAATTCCCAATAACTTTGTTATACCCCCACCACAAAAATAGGGGTGGTATACTTGAATCACTTGGTTGCATCAGTCGGTCTGTCCCCACCTTGTCCGCTCAATAAATCCTGTACTAATGGAAGGATTTTCTTCGCACTTGGCTTTGATGTTAACCTGTGCAGAACATGCACATAGCTCTAGTACGATATTGCTACAATTGGCCCTAACTTTGTTATTTATAGATGGATTTGATAATTGTATTTCCAAATGATGTTGCCTTTGAAAACCCTTCACCACAGTTTGCTTCCTCTGTCTGATGCATTTGCCTTTGGAAATAGGGAGCAGTCGAGTATGTCCCGTTTAAGTAACTTTCCCCATGTAATCATAATCAGACTTTGAGAGAGCCCAGGTTCCAGCTTTCTCAGATCAAGGTCAAGGTCACTTTTACATGTAGTTATTATTATTTTACAAAATATACAATAGGTAGTTCATGAAAATTTAGTTCTTTTGTCTTCCCAGGTTGGATGGAAAGCATGTGGTATTTGGTAGTGTTGTCAGTGGGATGGATGTCGTGAAAGCCATTGAAAAAGTAGGGTCAGAAAGTGGAGCCACCAGCAAACCTGTCCTCATAGCGAAGAGCGGCCAACTGTAGATTTAGAAAGTAATTTGGACAGATGTTCCTTTGTATGTGTTGTCTTGATCAAATTGTTTTGATATCTGAGGGAACTGTTTTTTCCTCATTCAGAAGAAATTAACTGATAGTTACAGCATTAACTTTAGGGTGAGCTCTAATTCTACAATTTCCGGATTACAAAATTACATGTAATTATGTTCAGAAAAAAGTAATTGAGTGATTTGTTTTGATACACAGTCGTAAAACTTAGTGTTATCATACCAAGTGAAGGTTGCTTTTTGTTTTCTGTATGTTAAAGACCTGTTGTGTTCCCTCTTTTAAACTTTTGATAAAATTTTTCTTGCTTTTTGTATTTTCTTTGGCAGAGTACTTTCTTGTTTAAGTATATATATTTAATACTGTTAAATATTATGTTTCATACATGACCTGCAGTTGATAGGTACTTTGGATAATACTTGAACCATTCAACAGACTTGTAGAATAAAAGACTATAAATGGATATTAGGTATTCATTATTGATTATTTTGTCCTGAGTTTCACACAAGACTGTTGGAAATTAAACTTTCGGTTTAATCAGTAAATTTCCTTTCTTGGCTGACTTGCTGTCCGCCCACCACGAGAGAAAGGACAAGATCCAGGTCTGTCTGTCCATGTGAGTGTCCACTCCATAACTTCTATATAAATCTCTATGAATTCGAGTGACCCCCCCAGGTAGCCAGTTTTCACTCAAGGGGCATAATTTGAACAAACTTGGTAGATGACCTCTAGCTGATGCTCCATTAAATATATCTAAGTTGTAGGCTTTGTGGTTTCAGACAAGGTTTTTAAATTTTGCCTATATAAGCCTATGTAAAATCAATTGACCTCCGGGGCAGGGCCAAAATTGACCCCAGGGGCATAATTTAACAAACTTGGTAGAGGTCCAGTAGACAATGTTACATACCAAATGTTAAGGCTTAGGGCCTCATGGTTTAAGACAAGAAGATTTTCTAAGTTTTCCCTATATAAGCCTTTGTAAAATCAATTGACCTATGGGGTAGGGCCAGAATTGACTCCAGAGGTATAATTTGAACAAACTTGGTAGAGGTCCACTAGACAATGCTACATACCAAATCTTAAGGCTCAGGGCCTTGTTGTTTCAGACGAAGATTTTTAAAGTTCTTGATGGAATTGAATTCTTTGAACAACTTTCGTAGAGCTTCATGCAAGGAATATTCCAGACACGTTTCATCAAGTTGGCTTAGTTGTTTTGGAGAAGTTAAGTCAAATTGTTTATGACGCATGCAGATGCACGCCAGACAGTGATCGAAATAGCTCACCCTTGAGCACTTTGTGCTCAGGTGAGCTAAAAAGCTTCTGATTTTGCTCAAAAGCAAAGTATTCAGGTGAGCAATCTGGGGCCATCATGGCCCTCCTGTATTTTTTTAGGAAAATAATGAAATACAAACTTTAAGCCCCAGAACTTAGATATTTGGTATGTTACATTCTTTAGTATACTTTAACCCATAAAATCATGCTCCTGATATTAAAATTGACCAAAACCAATGCTCTTGAATCTTTACTGAAAGGGAAGTAACTGCTGCATGGAGTTTGGTCCAGAAGCAGTGAAAACTAATTATGAGCTATTCAAACGTTCAAGTGTTTGAATGCAAAATAATCCTAACATTTGACTGCAACAACTAGTTGGCAGAGAATACCACTCTAAAAATCCTTGCACAGTTAATTAACCTTTAACTGTGATTAAAATAGATGACTTCTGAAGGGAATGGTGGAATGATGTTGATTAATAAAGATGTGAATGATCACAAAGGCTTACCATATTAATGAAACTGAAGTATATACATGAATAACTGATAGTTATGTTTTTCTTTTAATTTTCAACATTTTTCATAACATTTTCCACAACAGCTATATTTCATAATTATATCTTGTAACAAAAAAGTATATAAAAGTATTAAATGATGAGTACAATCTAAAACTTCTAGTTAGGTTCTGTATTTAAGTAGATGAAGATAGCCGTTATGCATAGCCACATCTCTCTTCAGGTTTAGACGACCACAAGAAAGCCTGAATACTGAATTTCTAGTTTTATTCAGATATTTAAGGTAAATAAATTGCCAGCATGGTGACTTGGACTGTTCCGAGAGCATTAAACTAAATTACACTTAGCACAAATACTGATGTTAGAACTGGAATGAAATTAAGATGTTTAGGTAAACTGCCCTCCAAATATGACTTGGATGGTATAGTGCCTTAAACTCAATTAAACCAAACCTACTTTGATGGATCAAGTTATCCTACTTAGATCCTTGAACTAAAATAGTTTCCTAATTTTGGCCATGATCAAAAGTTTCATGAAAACAAACATGCTTTCTAATTTTCTTACAGAATTCATGTCATAGATGGCTCCACAGCTGAGATGTAACCCTTTCACCCAGCTAATCTATTTTAAAGAGGCTGTACTCCAGATTTGATATAATTTTTTTTTTTTACTTAAATTAAATATCTAGATGCCATGAGATTATAACAACATGATATTTTACTTCAAAACTAATTATAAAAGTCAAAATAGAACAAAAAAAATATATTCGCTCGAGCCGGATTTGAACTCTGGACCCTCATGTTAACAAAATATTAACAACGCTTTTACTGTCACCACTATCACCGCATGTGAAATAACTGTCGTTTACTTTAAATCTTATACGATATAGTTATACCGTCGCGTTACGGTATAGCACTATGAAAGGAAAAAAATCAATTTATAATGTGATTACCTGACTTAATTTTTGTCAGTTAGTCAGTTTTTTAAGCATTAGTCATAAATATCACAAAAAATTTATAATACAAGAAAACTTTCTTTTTTGTGTCATCTGGAGCACAGCCCCTTTAAAACATGTTTTTAACATAGAGTGCTTTTACATTTTGTACATTTTTATTGTATATTGACTTTTACTACTTTGTAATTAAGATTAACCCATTAAAGACTAGCATCAACAAAATTAGACATAGGCAAACAGTGCAGACCCAGAACTGCAATATGTGGTGTCTGATCAGGGACTACACTGTTTGCATTAAGGATTTCCCTAAATAGAATGAAATTGAAAATTTATACCAGAAACCCTTTTAACTGAAAATGGACTGTTCAACTAACAAGGATACCGTTGTTCATATGGCATAAAAGGGGTAACAATATTCTGATTAGTTGTAATAATCATTCTAATCAACTACATTTTTCTAATAATAATAATTCTTACTTCCTCCATAAAAGCATGTGGAAATACTGTTACCAATTCACTACAAAAATACTAAGTGTCATAAAATATCACTATATACTGCTTCCTTAAACAGTTATGGACCCGGGTGTTTTTTCACAATAAATTCAGATCTCGACACACATTATTATTTTGAGAGCTTCAGTAATAGAAAAAAGGGAACCTATTTATATATTAACTAGTTATCCCATAGTGACATGCATGTAAAAAAAAAAAGGGAACCAATTTGTATGTTAAAGGCCAATTAAGCCCCAAAAATGCTACTTTTAAATTTCTCAAAAGATTTTTAATTTTTAGTGTACTGTTACAATTTCCAAAATGGTACTCATTAGCCATATAGTTGAACCATGTTTTGTTTCTTTTGCTTTTTGGCCACTAGTAAAGCCATAGTGAATTAGTATTTTGTATAGATGTCAAAATACAACTTTATTTACATTTTGCTACTTTTATAACAAATTATTTCACATTCAGCGCAACTATCAAGTGATAAGAATCTAACATGCTCTAGATCAATCATTAAAATATTGTAAAATATATTTTACCTTTTCTTGATGAAAAATTGGAGTCATTTCTGAGGCTTAATGTGCCTTTAATTATCCTTTTGTGACATGCATGTAGAAAAAAGGGAACCAATTTATATATTAATTTATTACCCCTTAGTGCCATGCATGTAGAACTAGAACTGTGTCCATAGGACACGGATGCCCCCACTATGCATAAGTGCTCATAAACAAGAGCATGTATATCCTGTATGTAAGATTTTTTCTGTACATATACCTAAAATGATCTACAGGTAACCTTATGTACATGTTAAATTAAATTACAAATGTAGAATATATATGTTCAATTATTTATATGGTATATAGTGAAAAAATCAACAAAGGGCCATAATTCTGTTAAATATTGTCACAGCAAAAATTCCTTCCTTTACTACCATCTACACATTAAAGCTGTTCATCCCTGGAAGTTTAAGCAAAATCTGCCATCCGGTTTAAGAGGAGTTGCGTTCACAAAATTTCTATATGGTATATAGTGAAAAAATCAACAAAGGACCATAATTCTGTTAAATTTGGTCGCAGCAAAAATTCCTTCCTTTACTATCATCTACACATTAAGGTTGTTCATCCCAGGAAGTTTAAGCAAAATCTGCCATCCGGTTTAAGAGGAGTTGCGTTCACAAAATTTCTATATGGTATATAGTGAAAAAATCAACAAAGGGCCATAATTCTGTAAAATTTGGTCGCAGCAAAAATTCCTTCCTTTACTACCATCTACACATTAAGGTTGTTCATCCCTGGAAGTTTAAGCAAAATCTGCCATCCGGTTTAAGAGGAGTTGCGTTCACAAAATTTCTAGTGAAAAAATCAACAAAGGACCATATTTCTATTAAATTTGGTCGCAGGGAAAATTCCTTCCTTATCTACCATCTACACATTAAGGTTGTTCATCCCTGGAAGTTTAAGCAAAATCTGCCATCCGGTTTAAGAGGAGTTGCGTTCACAAGATTTCTGGACGTACGGACAGACGTACGGACGGACAGACGTACGGACGGACAAGTGCAACGCTATATGCACCCCACTTTGTGGAGGCATAAAAATAACAAATGCTAACAATACCATGCAATACTATGTTAATAATACATCTGGTAACAGACACAGCACAAATGTTGAACATGTGTCAGTGCAATAATTAAATTTAAATTGTTACAGAAAACTTGTACAAAAGGTAGTAAAAAGTGATATAGAAATTAAGAGCAGGTAAATGTTAAAATGAGCAATGTATTTCATGTGATAAGAAGCATTGGCCCTTTCCATATTTTGTAACTTCGAAGCTATTGAAAATCAGGAGTGAGAACAGTTTTAACTGAAATGATGTAACATGGGTGAATAATTCAAAAGCAATGCTTAACACTATAGCATACCCTCACCTGAGGAGTGAGAACAGTTTTAACTGAAATGATATAACATGAGTGAATAATTCAAAAACAATGCACAACACTATAGCATACCCTCACCTGCTGCAACACAAGATGCTAAACTGATTTTCAGGCAAAAATCAACGAAAGAAGGAAATGTATTGCCGTGACAAACAACAAATATAGGTATATTAAAAATACTGCTGTGTATTATATTACTTACCATTATGTAAAGTAGTAATAAAAGTTTACCTGGCACAAAGTTCAGGGAGTGCATACAGTGCAATAACTGACAAATCCTGCAGTTAGGTATGTTAGGACATATCTGCATGGTGTATCAAAAATATACAAAGTACAAAGATGAATGATGTTCACTATGATATATAATGGAGATTAGGCATAAAGTAATTTAAAAAATATCCATGCTGATTTTCATGAATGACTGAAAGACAAACAGGACAACTTACAATAAACTATCACCAAACTATATTACTTTGTACTAGTCCAGTATGGGGGATAGATAAAATATATGAAAACACATTCTATTAATATCAAAATCTACTTATTGCAGTAATAACAGAAACACAGTGGAACAAGATCAACAACATAAACACCACACTGTCCATGTGTTTTTCCTCCTAAACATGTAGTTTTTTCCCTAAAAATTGTGTATGTTTTCTCTGGAATGCTTAACTTCTTTGGAATTTCTGTTCTTTTCTTTGCACTTATTATCTTTTTGCCACCCCTGAATTGGTGCTTACATGCATAGGTCCATAGTTAAAAATGTCTGATTCTGACTGCATTATGTATTCTCCATAAGTGCCATGTGTGGACTGAACAGGATGAGTCACACTTTTTGTCTGATAATGTGTTTAGAAAGGCGAGTTCATTCCAAGCTTTGTGCCGAAGTCTAAACGAGCTCTTTTCTGGGAACGCACAGCCAATCTGAAAGGATAAAACAATGTCAGTACTCAAAGATTCTATTTTAAATAACTTAAATACCCTTTCTTGATTGGTTAAGAAATAAAATAAGAGCAGGAAAGGTCATTTCTTTTATCATAGTGCAATCGCAAAAAAGTAAAGACTGTACTGAAAACTTTTCAATATTAAGACTTTGTGTACTGAAAGCTATGTTTCATTCCCTAAATCTTCATCTTACTGATTTCAACAAACCTGAGGTCATTTTTTTCAGATGAAATAACTTGATAGACAATGTCTGCAGTCAGAAGCTTTGACTGCAACATTTATTGACCCCAACTAGTAGTTGGCTTTTTCTTCTCATAGTTCAAAATGAGTTGAAACTGAAATATCAGAACTTACTAATGAAGCAATTTATCAAATCTAATTAGTAATATTGATTAGTAGAAGTGGTGTCAGTAACAGATAAAGGAAGAGTCACCAACTGCCATAACTTGTACCCATTCAAACCTGGACAGACGTAGCCAACTATATTAATCATCTGCTCCTAAGAACAAAACAGGAGTGTCCAGAATTGGGACACTGGCCAACTTGACCAAATGTGCACTTCGTACAATTAATACTTACTTGATTTCTCTGTGTTTGACTAGTTCATTTATGATCACCATGACAACTGGGAAGGCCAAGCCCAATGCCCATACTGCTGGGTGGACCTGAGATAATGGCAGTGTCCTGCTGGCTTCATTGCTACGTATATATGTATCACAGATGCTGAATACTATCTGACATACTAACCTAAAAATACCACAGAGCATAATAACAACATTATTTTTATAAAGATACATTTATTCCAAATTTAGAGAATTTTCAAAATACCTGACAAATTTGAATAACCAATTACCAGTACTTGGATTTGAATTTCCAGCTGTAGAGACTTACAGAAAGGTAATGATGGAGGCATGTTTGGAAAATTACACATAAGAATTCATTGAACTTAATTAACCATTACCAGGATAATACTTGAACTGGACTTTTCCATCATTCAATTTGGACAGATCCATTTATTATGGGTGTGCTGATTTAAAAATTACTGACTGAATGGTGAATAGTGCAGACCATGATTAGTCTCAATATTTCGACTGCAAGACCGACCGATTTACAAACTGATATTACATAAATGTCGGCCTTACATCTCAACCTGTGTGTCAGAAATCATATAACTGATTGATAAACTGCCGTCAGGTAGAGTTTTAGCAGTGTCCAACAAAAACATGTTGACATGTGTAGAGTTTGTAAGTGTAATGCATAAAAAACATAAAATTTTCTTATCTATTTTCTCTTATATTGATTCAGTTTGGAATAAGCTTTACAGGTATGTATTTTTTTCAAGAAATATTGAGTGTAAATATATATTTGAAGCCGTCAAAGTTAGCGACGAGATTCTGGTGGCTGGCATATACACATAGAAGAAAAACTTTCCTCATTGTTTCGAATCGTAAGTGGGTTGTGCGCAAAGGGCGACCATCATCTATATAATAAAAAGCCCTGGCGCACAATTTGTTGGGCTAGACCATGATCAGACTGCACATATGTGAGTTAACTGCCTCCAGCATGGTAAAGGTTAATAAACACAGAACTGATGATCACAAAAGTAAGTTATTTTTGACTGCAGAACCTTTGCTTATCTATGATAAACATGACATGATGATAAGATTATAAAAATAACACGTCTCTCAGGATAATAGTGCATATTAGCAACCCGAGAACTGAAAAAAAAAACCGAGGTGGATACCCTGAGAGACGTGTTATTTTTTTTTATTATATCGAACCAATATCTTCATTTATTTTTGCAAATTTGGTTGCTGGCGAAGAATTTGCCATTTTGTCATCAGACGGAGGTGTTATTTTTTTTACCAAACCAACATATTATGTAATTTTTCACCGCCATTTTATCGTCAGTTGTCGTTTGGTAAGACTGTGTTATCAAGACGTTTGGTCAGCTAATCTGTATTGCAAGACGCTTTATACACTGTAGTGCACATTGCAAGTGTCTGAGGCACGCAGAGCAGAGCGGCCAGGGGAGAGAACTAGAACATTATTTTTTCTTAAGTCTATATAGGTTACTCGTCCATCGGGAATACTGCAAAAAAATATTCACCGGGTGATATTCATTTCCAGGATGATAGATCGAAATAACACCATGTGACGTCACATTAGGCTATATAGGAAAAAGTTTTCTTGAGGTATAATAAAAGATCGTAAATGAACTTTCATACTTACAAAAATGGAATAATGATTAACCACAGTTTGTTTGTAGCTGGAAACTGCTGCCAGATATGGTCATTCCAGTGAACAAAACTCAAAGAAATAAATTCTGAAACAATAAAGATTTTGGATTTAATCTAATGCACTCAAATTTACTGATACAAGTCACAAACTAATTCTCAAATATACTATTCAGAGTGAATTAATTCTATTTTTTTTTCAGTGGTTAACAAAAACTTCCAACACCTAAAGTTGTTATCATATCATTAGTTATCTTAACTAATCACTCAAATTTCATATTAACTGGCTTGGTTTAGCTTAGTTTAACACCTCGAAACTGTTTAAGTCATATCAGGCATGCAGTTAACTTAAACTTCATAACTAGAAGGACCAGTACTAGATTCCCATCTTCTGTAAGCAACTGCAACCTCTATTACATAACTGGACTCCAACCCATGACCATCAATCAATGAGAGGTTAAATGATTTGAAGTAGACAGGCTTAACCATTCAATCATGGAGACCAGTCTTTTTTAATTACAACTAGTCCTGGAGCTCAAATTATTTCTTACTATCATCACTAAGAATGACTTACAAAATTAAACACTACGGTTACCCATTATTTTGTGCCAATGTTTGGTTTCCATGTATCGCATTTCTAGGCAAATCAAAACACTGTTGAAGAGAGAGCATTAAATATGCTCTCAATAATTCTAAACAAAAAAGTCTTCAGAAAGGAGACATGGTCATGCATTGAAGCTTACCTAACCTTTTTTTTTTGGTTTCTAAAGAAGATCCAGGGGCATACGGCTGTCCTTGCATGACAACCTGCCAAATTTCTAAAGAGCTAGTGACTGGGTTTATGGGGTAAAGCCTCCTTTCATGAAGGCTGGAAGTATATATTTTTTTCTTACCAAAGTAAAGGACAAGTAGGAACACAAATATATTCTGAGCAAGAACTAGCCCACCAGAGAACTTCTGTGTCCAGGTCCTGTTTGCGTCAGGTGAGGTGTAACTGAAAACAGAAACAATATCTGATATGGTTATAGTCCTTTCAGCTACTGCAAGATCTTATTCCAACATAACTTTCACCATTATCATAAAGCATTCGTTCATTATAGTTAACATGTTGCTATAATGTCTGCAAAATGTCAACAACACCTTATACGGTTATCAATAAACTACCAGTAAGCAAAGTTTTAATACAGAGTTTCTTTATAAAAGGCATTAAAGTAATGACCAACACATATAACACCCACTGATTCAGGTACTGAAAACAGTCTTCAA
Source organism: Cyclina sinensis (assembly GCA_012932295.1). Taxonomy (NCBI): domain Eukaryota; kingdom Metazoa; phylum Mollusca; class Bivalvia; order Venerida; family Veneridae; genus Cyclina; species Cyclina sinensis. Next base: position 30,914,177 of record JAAONU010000001.1, on the reverse strand, counting down.
ATTATCAATATTAACAAACTTTGCTATCAGCACAACTCATTTTGTAGAATTCAGTGCCTAAATAGTTACTTGTACAAAAGATTTTATTCATGCAATTAAAGTACATCCAATCTGTCTGAAATTTCCAAAATAAATGAAAATACTTACAAGAAATCGTATATTGCACATGTGGTAGTTGTGTTGTCTTGTATGACAGACTGACAATAGGAGTGTAGTGTAAAACAGTAACAAATGAGTGCCACCAGAACTGGGGGTAGAAATCTCATCAGGTAATATACTATAAACTGTATGATCATCTGAAAATACACAACACTTACTGGAAGTCTGTAGCCATGTGACACAAATGTAAAATGTACTGATACGTATGTTTGCAATGAATTATTTACAACTCTTGCATAAAAATATCATAATACATGCAAATAAACCAAAACTTCAGCTGTTGTAGCCTAGCGTTTATAAAAAGCCAAAGTCCACAGCATAGATGTTTAGTACTTTGAACACAAAAATATAAGTTTCTAACTCAGATACTAAGAAAAACTGAATATCAACTTGGTAATATGTCCATTTTATTATATACTTATAAAAGAAATATTGAGAAATATTGATGAAATAAAATGCGTATTTTCATTTTGCATATTTTCACTTTAAAAATTTATTTTTCACTACAGTGAAACATATTTTCCATATTTTCACTGGTGTCTTGCTAGACTACTTTCTTCTAAATTCAGCCAATACACAAAATTAAAGGGGAATTCTTTCGAATCGTAAGGTCAAAAAAGAGAGAAAGTATATAATAAACAGAAAATTCAAGTTTCTTCTATAAATGGGCTTTAGTTTCATCTCGTGGTATGAAAATTATCATATTTCACTTGTGGCCATCACCACTCGTGAAATATTTATTTTCATAACACTCGATGAAAATAAATCCCATAATTATTTAAAAAAAATTGAATATCTTCTATATTCTTATAGTAATCTTGATTTAAGATCTAATATATTTTTGACTACAACAAACTTTAGTTAATGCAACACCAAAAACCTACAAGAATATTTGTGGCACTGAGGAATGCACCTTGACTGCGCTTTGTGTATATTTGGGTTATTTTGGTAGAAAACAATTCTCTGTCCCGGAACACCATGAAAATATACACATATCTTGCTATCTCTTCTGCTAGTATGGCATCATACTGTCTGAATGAATTCAAGCCACTGGTTCCTTGAAACCAAAGTGCATTAGATGGACAGACAGACCAGTAACTATATGCAAACCCCCTTCAGGATGCATAAAATTTTAAGCTAACAAACCTCTGAGGTAATATGATTAGCATTCTTCCTTGTAGCAAGGGACATCACTCTAGCATCAACAGGGTTACCCATCATGGTGAGGCCCAGCAAGGGAACTACAACCAGTGTAAGCCAGAGTAAATGCTGGGCTGGTAGTATAGGTGGTAACAGAAGAATGCTAGCAAGGAACTGGGCAATGGTAATAGACAAACTACAGCACAGCATCAAGTAGAAACAGTTTCTCATTGACATCAACTGAGAACGGGCCTGAAAAAATGAAGAAATTCATGTGATGTTAAAAGAATTATAACAAAATCATGCAAGGTTAATAATAAAGAAAATCATCACTAAATGTAAAATATGAGATTAATAGAATTCTTAATAAGTGCCACAGTATTCACTGTATATGAAAGCTGCTGGAAGTGTTTGCCCATTGGGTCCTGGATCATGTTGTCTCACAAATATTGGTTTTGTTGGCAGACGTATCATATGTATCACCAGTTTCCTAAACAAATTTCTAGAATGCAGCCTATCAGTGTTTTTAAGACTGAACTTTTCTTTCTTTGAGAAAACAGTAACAACAGCAATAGACGAGAAAGTACCTCTGCAATCAGATGTACAAGGCTGATATTTTCATCTTTGCTGATCAATATAGGGCACATAACACTGAGAAGAGAGCTTGCCAGCTGCAGTGGGGTTGGTACATCCTTGTCCCACAACAGGCTGGTTGTTGGCTGCTGAACACATAGCTGTGGACATAATGGCTCCAAAGCTAGACTACAAAAAAAAAAAGGGTTTTAATTTTCTAAATTCAAAAACTTCAGTCTTCTTAGACCTTCGGAGTTTTTGTGTTCGAAAAATATTTACTACCTAGCAACTTCTGAGTTCTGAAACAGATTCAAAAGTGCCATAACACTGTGATGTGGTAATTTGTTCTGTAACCTCTCATTCAGGTAAATTGTTCTAAATGAACTGACAGTGTAACTCTTTCAAAATAATTTGAGGTTCAACTAATCTTTTCACCCTGGTTCCTACAATAACTTCACCCACAATGTATTCTAAAAACTTCCAACAGAAAATGGGATGTACTACATCTTCCTACAGAGACTAATAAAACAAAAGACATTGTATTGTATTACAAGGATTTACCTGCAATCTGCCTGTAGAAACAAGGGTACATTTTGTGTGTTAATGGAGCTGCCAACACAAAGAACTACCTCCCCATGTTCCTGCATTATTTGTATCATCTCACATGTAGCTAGAATTGTAACAAATTTTACCTTTTTCAGTTTTTGTGCTATTTTTTGTGATATTTTGAGTGATATAACAAAAACATCCAAAATTGCATCATATTAAATAGTTTGTTTAAGGTGAAAACAATAAACACTGTTAGCTGTAGAGGGAATTAAGGGAATATACACTTCTGCACCAATATTTATCATAAAAGTTGCATAATACATGTAATCTACAGTTTGTGCTAATAATTCTGATGACAAGTACAATGCAACAATTAACCAAGGGTCATTCCATTAAGACATATATCCCACCTCAGGCATGCAGCTCTAAAATGATGATACAGAAACCAACCTGCATTTATGAGCCATAATTTCAAATTTAAGAAAAGTTTTAATGTATCGTTTGTGAAAGATATAAAAATATTGCCTTCGAAATTATTTTTCAGCTTGAATATGATCTCCTGTTACAGTCTGCACTTACATAACCTCTTGATATGCACCTATCAATGTTTTGCCAAAGGGAGAGGGCAGCAGGCTGACCTACGGGAATTTGACGATTTTCCTCTTTCGGGGTCAAAATCTTCACCCTAGATCAATGGCAATTTGTCAAAATCAACATAGCTAGAGATGCAGTACAAATCAAAATGACCTGGTATCTAAAATTAAGCAAAAGTCTATTTCCCGGCACTCAGAATTGTTGAATTCCCACCTGCCCGGAATGGTCTTCAGTCAACAGTCCAGTTTATGCCTGCTGCCCCTTCACTGGGGCAAAATACTGATAGGTGCATTACACTTTGCACTTACTTTCTGGTGTACAGTCTGTGAACAGATTCACTAGTAAGGGGACATTATCAACACTTGCTAAGTGGGGACGGATGTTCTCAATTCCACGAGGTAACTTGGCCTGTAACACAATCATAAAAAGAAAATTCATATATTGTATAATACACTTACTCAAGTGCTCTTTTTTTTTTTATACCAGTCATCTTTTGGAGGTTAACATGGAAGTCGGGGAAACAAAACATCTAGCCTTGTTAAAATGTTTGACTACTTATATGTACTTATGACAACACTTACTTGCTTGGTCTAACATAATTTCTAATTAAATCTCCTACAGACCATTTCTAAGTACACTGACTTGACAGACTCTTAATTACAATGATAAGATTTATCAGTGTTATCTAAATGTACTTCATTTCAAAGACATACATTTGTTAATTCTGTATATTTATTTTTAACTGAATGATTTTTTTGTAAATTAGGACAGCAAAGTCATTTGCACAGCATATACTAATAGTATTGCATTGTAAATAATGAAACAACATTTTGTAAAAATAACGAAAAAAAAACAACAAAAAAACAAAAAGAACTTCTGTGTCGTCAAAATTTAAAAAATACTTGAAAGTCTTATATGAAAGTTATGTTATTCTGAGATTTTCATTTGTACCAAGGATAGCAACTGTAGAAAGTATTTAAAAATTTGTGTGCATGTGCTTCCCATGAATTCAAGTATTGACATTTTTGGAAACATATATGTGCATATGATGCATGTTTGGTTACTATGCAATATACATGTGTGAAGGCATTGTGTGCAATAATAATTTGGACTGGTCTCTTTTTTAAACATGCACACAGGTATAAAAAGAACATTGCCTTTTCCTTAGGAATTCCTATGAAGTCATAATTTGGAGAGATATAGAACTTGTCTATCTGAAAGAAATATACGAAACAGTTTTACTTATTACATATTATTTATAATAATTAACATAAAGTTACTTATAATCTGGAAGTACCACAAGATTGAATCTCTTGATGAAAGTGATCAATATAAGACAACAGTTCTAAGCAGTAAACAAATATATGTATAATTATTCCCTTGGAGACCACGAAAATATGTCTTTTTAAAGATTTCACAGTGATTTTACAAAATACTGACAAAAGACAATGTCTTACTCTGTTATCAAAAGCCAAGCTATCTTCTGTATTCTCTGTCACATAGCTAGAGGTCTGTCGACTCAGATCCTCATCACTTAACCAGGCTGGCTGGTCCTCTCCATCTATCTCAATATCACAGACATCCACAGGACAATGCCCCTGTAATGTATCATCATAGTTGCTGAAATATATCTTGTATGTCATTTCATGAAAATACAATATTTCTCTGGGTGCTTCTCCCCAGTCTCACATACAGGTAAGCAGTTTTGGTAAGAATCAAAGCACTGAAGGCAGTGGGGATTGAGATATAAATGCAATTTTTTAAGATCTTAAGCCCCTGTTATGAAAATGTGTGATATATAAATACAGGTGTTCTCTTCTATACTCTTCACAGCAATTAAAGTGAAATGGAAGTCCTTGTTAATACGAAATTATTTTTAAGTTAATTTCTGAAAATGGTATGAAAATTAATACAATACTGACTTAGTAACAGTAAGTTAAAAGTCCAGATTTTCTGGCAACTGCTTTTGTCAAATGCTGAAAGATATAATGTGCCAAGTTGTCCTAATTTATTCATGTGGCCATTCAATGTGTAATGTAAAACAGTAACAACTTCAACAATTATTATTATTGGATTATGCCTGGTAACTGCATTTATTTTAAATGAATACAATCATGTAAATTGCCTTCATTAACCTAAGTTTTCATTTTCCATCAGCAAAGAGTATTACAAAAATTTCAACTGGAAAATCATTGTGTTACTGAACCACATTCAACTTTAGTTACACACCTGTAAATCCTCATACTCAAGAAGCAGCACTTCCTCCCTGGCCAGTGCTTCAATATCTGCATAATTTACATCTCTCTTCACCTTCCTTGGGCTCACTATTGCTGTTCTCACCTGGGTTTCGAACTTGACCTGTGATGACCCAAGGTTTACGATACTGGGAGCACTAAGGCTTCTTGTTTTCCTCTGTTGAAATATTTTCCTAGACAACCTGGCTAGTACTGGCGGGTCACCCTTAGGATGGCTGATAGTTGAATGTCTACTAGAAAATCTGCAAAGAAGGAATTCTACAACTTGGTACGTGGCTTTTTGTTCTTTTTCTTAGGCTCAAGACTTGCACAAAGCCAAGCTCCCGAATTACATTTAGTTTTAAAATCAGAGTCATTTCAGGCAGGCATTCAACCTCACAATTGTCCCTTTGAAAGGACCAGTGGTAACCCCTATGCCTAAAAGGAAATAGCCAGCTTTCTAATATGTAAGGTCATGGTTGGTGGCAGGCTCAAACCAATGACCTTCCATCAGTGAGATGTACACTGATTATAATTCAATGCTTTCAACTTCTAGACCACAGAGGAAGTTGCAAAATCATGACAACAGTAAAGTAAATAATCTGTTTAACCTTAATATGTGCTATGTACAAATATAGATCATGTACCATTTACCACAAAATTTTGATTCCATGTATACATGCACAAGAAACTACCTTGAACTTCTACTTGTAAGGTTTCAGGACCAACTGAACTTTTTAACCACTAACTGCGGTGGTAAGTATAAATATTATTGCTTTACGTGCTGTAACAGAATCTTTAACTCTACAAAATAAGTACCTGGAAGTTCTATTTGTTAGATCACATTGTGAGGTCTCAGGTCCTCCTATATTGGCAGATAGTGCAGACAGGTACTGTTCCTCTGATCTCAGGGATATGTGACAGTTCCAGCCTGCCTCTAGTCCCATCTTCTCTGCAAATACCCTGCTCCGTACTTCATTCTCTTGGGAGAAATGCACAAAACGTATACATGCCCCCTCAAGCTTCTCTATTAGCTGTATGAAATCCTTAAAATCAAATTAAAATAGTTTTAAAATCAGTAAACCCTTAAAAACAATTGTAGATTTTAAATTTATGTACAAACATTTTTACTTTTTAATACTTCAATTTGTTTTGGAGGTTTTTAATTGTTACTGGTACAAAATTAGATTTAAAAAAATCTTCTTTCATTTGTTAAAGCACTATAATTTGATTTATGATTCATATCAACTAATGGCCAATAAATATTTTGACTTGGCTTGAGTCTTAATACTTTCTAAATGCCCCTTGTGTATATGGTGAACTGACAATTCAATACATTTCTCCTTTTTAAAATCACGCATGCTTCATGTAGCAGTTGTGAGCCTGAAACTATGACCTTTGTTACAGCTAATGTAACTATGACTTGCCTGGCTAGCCTGATATTGCATGGTAATCATGCATGCTCCATGTAGCAGTTGTGAGCCTTAAACTATGACCTTTGTTACAGAACATAGCTGGCTAGCCTGATATTGCATAATAACCATGCATACTCCATGTAGCAGTTGTGAGCCTTAAACTATGACCTTTGTTACAGAACATAGCTGGCTAGCCTGATATTGCATGGTAACCATGTGCATGCTCCATGTAGCAGTTGTGAGCCTTAAACTATGACCTTTGTTACAGAACTTACCTGGCAAGCCTGATATTGCATGGTAACCATGCATGCTCCATGTAGCAGTTGTGAGCCTTAAACTATGACCTTTGTTACAGAACTTACCTGGCTAGCCTGATATTGCATAATAACCATAGCAGTAGTTAGTCTGAAACTATGACTTTTGTTACAGCTAACATAACTATGACTTACCTGCCTAGCTTGATATTGCATGGTAACCATGCCTATAAAAATCTGGTTGCACTGGGTTTGTAGGACACCTTTATGAGTTTCATCATTGGATCTGATACTCATTGAGTCTATTAAAGAATCGGCACTGACAGATCGTGGAATTTCCCACGGGCCATAAATATCTGACATCAACTCTAGATCCATGTCACTGAAAATAGCATATAAATTTTGATTATTAACAGTTCCTTTAGATGATACAGGGGAAAAAAATGATTGCTTAAAGATATCTTTTGCCAAGGGACACATCTCATGCTGTGGCTAAGATTTAAACCACAGACTCTTGGAATCAGTGGCAAAAGCTCAAACCACTGAGCTATCAAGGCACAAACAATTTGATTACATATTTATACAAAAAGAACATGCAGCCACATTGGTATTTTCTTGTCAAATTAACTTCTACAGGTGTTTTTTCTGGTACCTTCCTAGGGAAGAATATAGGTATATAATATATACATATATACTATATATGTTTTATTGAACTGCACCTAAGATGACAGTAGAGAGAAGAATGCTCTCTATACTTCTGTACATTAAAAGAGCACCATAGAAGTCTTGCTGCAATTTAAATGAAACAGGCAAATTTGCTGAACTGATATCCCCCAAATGATACAAATCATTGGACAGACCAGTTCTAAGATATGACTCCAGACAGAAATTTTCCTATACAAGATATCTAATTAGAAATAACAAAAGGCCAAAACTCCGAAAACACATGGGTTGATTTTGATGGGATTTCACGTTTCATACCCTTATTCATATATATATTCATGTCAAATTTTATCAAAATGTAACCAACCAGTTCTAACATAAGGATCTTGACAGAAAGTTTCCTTTAAAACAAGGGCAATCAGTGATCAAATGTGTAGTCTGATAATAGCCAATTAATAGTTGTATTGAGAGGTGATTGGATAGCTTGTTGGCTAAAACACTTTTTTTTATTCAAGGGCCATAACTCAGGCAAAAATCATTCAACCCAAAAAAAAAAGTTAAATATGCGAGAGTACTTAAGGTACCGATCAATCCTGTAACATTTCATTCAGATTGCTTTAGTAGTATAAGAGAAGTAGTCCTCTCAAACTTTAAAAATAAAAATCATTAAAGGGCCATAACTCTGACAAAAATCACTGAACTGGAAAAAGCCGACGATATGCACAACTAGACTTGATCATTCTTGTAAAGTTTGGCTGAAATTGCACCAGTAGTTTCTAAGGAATAGTCTGGACAAGTTTTGTAATGGACAGACAGACAGATGGACAGACAGACAGACGATGGAGAAGTGATCCCAATATGTCACGGCTGCTTTGTAGCAAGTTGCAGCTACTGTGAAGCCTGCAACACAATAATCATTATTAGGCCAAAACGCCTTGTTCATTCAAGGGCCATAACTCAGCCAAAAATCATTCAACCAAAAAACCTGTTAGATATGCGCAAGTACTTGAGGTACTGATCAATCCTGTAAGATTTCATTCAAATTGCATTAGTAGTATAAGAGAAGTAGTCCGGATAAACTTTAAAAATAAAAATCATTAAAGGGCCATAACTCTGACAAAAATCACTGAACTGCAAAGTGCCGACAAAATGCACAACTAGACTTGGTATTGATCATTTCTGTAAAGTCTGGATGAAATTGCACCTGTAGTTTCTGAGAAGTAGTCCGGACAAGTTTTGTGATGGACAGACGTCCGGCCGAAACTGGACAGAGGGCCTTTTCTTTTGTTATTTTCTTCTGTTTAATAGAGGGCCATTGGCCCCTTATTCTATTGTTTTGGAATGAACTCTATTGTTCTCTTTTGTTATGTTTATAGTTAGATGGCCCGCTATTTCTTTTCGGTAGTGCTTACAGATGGACGAACGGACGGACGATGGAGAAGTGATCCCTAAATGTCGCACTAGTTTGTACCAGGCAACACAGAAATGCCTATTTTTAAGTTACAAAAGGTCATAACTCAATAACGCACAAGCGGATTTTGAAGGTATTTCATGCACATCATGCCCTGTTCCAAATATACATTCAAACCGAGTTTTATTAAAATCTAACCAGTCAATTCTAATATATGGATTTGGACTGAAATTTACCTGTAAAAATTTCTTTTTTTTTTAAGTAACAAAGTGCCATAATTCAATAACACTAAGGTGGATTTTGACAGCATTTGACGTGCATCATTTCCTTATTAATATATACATGTAACCTTAGTTTCATTACAATCTAACCAACCAGTTCTAAAATATGGATCTGGATGAAAGGACATAGACATACAGATGGATGGATGGACGGGCAATGCCATTTCAATATCCCCCTTCTGATTTCATTGATGGGGGTAAATCAGGTTAAAACAATATTTCTGTGACTTCTATCACATGAAAACTTACAGTGAAGCCATGCTGCCTGCCAAGTTCATCAAATGTGTGTCATCAGGGAGTTCTATATATAGATCAACTGAACTACCCACCAAACCTTGCCGTACTGGACTATAGGAAAATGCTGTACAGTAGGATCCAATACTGGTGCGGTGATAAAAATCTAAGATCTTTTTCCTGAAAAATAATCACATGGTTTATCCAGTGCATATACAGCAAAAATTTCTAGACAGTCCACTATGAAAATTCAAACTTCACCTTCTAAAAAGGTCTTAGTTTCAGTGTCCTTTATATGGTGTTAATTTCGTGCATTATGCATCAATATCTGCCAAACAAGTAAAAAGTATATAGAAGTTTCATACATGTTTCATTATATAACATAGATATGACTCGCAAGATTGCAAGTTCTGATGAAATCATTTGCATCTAATCTATCCATTTTGTAACAAACAATGTCATAACTGCATAATTACGGAATATGTACTTTGATTGCCTATAGCATACAGGTGACGTTTACATCTATTTGTATTTCTAAAAGTGTTTATAACTGTATATAACAAAAAGAATATTACAAAAGTGTGTTCTTGCTGATTGTATTCAAGGGTCCTGCATCTCAGTGAATACACAAACCACTCAAACAGATTGAGCCCCAGACATTTTAATATTCAAAAATTGATAATATTCCTTTTAAAATATTCTAGCTCCTGTTATTATAAAACATAAACACAAATTTACCTTTCAGTTGGTGTAAGTGGAGTAAGATCTTGACCATCCCAAAAATCTGTGCAGCACGAGAGCAGGATATCGGCTGTTCCTTGGGAAAGCAGCTGACATGACCCTTAGTGAAAGAAAATATTAAGTAAACAGAAGTTTTAGCCTGATTCTCAAAAAGTATTGGTATAAAATTATTTTTTCCCATTCTTACATGACCAAACTTAAACAGTTCAAATTTTGTACAGCTGGATAATGTTCTTTCCCTAAGTAAGAACTGTGATTAACCTGTTCACATACTCAAAACTAATTTATGCCATTAGTTTCTGATATAAGTTAGGCTGTACAATCAATAAGAAATGGTTTATGAGCAGTTTGACAGAGATCCTTATATATATATACTCAGCCTTACCAGATATTTTTTCTTTCAGTATGACACTGACCATGTTAGGCATAGGTATCTTATGCTGTATGAAAGACTTGGCTCTTTGAAGCCTCTCTTTTGTTGTCATCTCTGCTGACTGCAAAATATGAGTACCACACTGGATGCTTGCCTTTTCAAAATCATTCTATACTGACAATTCTTCACACAGTCATAATGCAATCAAATATATTTGGATAGAACAAATTCACAATGAAAACATTCTCTGGTGTCTGGTCTATTGCCAATTCAAAAATAAAGTTTTAACTGTATATCAATAAAACATAATGTAAGCATAGTGGCTTGTCCAGAAAATATCCTTATGAACTACTTCTTGATAATATAATTCTTTTTCTAAAGAGTATTGAATGTTGCAAAATCCACCCATCCTATGGTCATGGCATCAGACAGAGATTGGAAATGAGTGAACAAATGGTTTTAGTTTGAATCTATTTAAACCTTCATGTAAAAACAATTAACAGAAATGAATAATTTCAAGTTCTGATGAAAACTCTGCTACTTTAAAAAGCAGACAAAGCTTATTTGGCATTCTGTACTATTCAAGGGCCATAACTCTAGAGTGCCAGAAGAGATCAAGTTATCAATACTGGCCAAGACATTATGCCCTCAAGTTTACTGAAGATCGGATGAAAACTGACTTAGAGAGCAAACTAGGCTAATTTTGCTAATTTTGAATAATTAAGGGGCAATTATTATACAGTACCTGGCCAGATTTGACTGGCTATCGACCTTGGCAGAGATATTATATTCAAACACATGCTGACAAAGTTTGACTAATATCAGATGAAAACTCTTAAATTCAGAGAACAGACATAGCTTATTCAGCCTATTTTTGATAATTCAAGGGCCACAACTCTAGACTGCCTGAAGGGATTTGATTGGTTATTGAACTGATGTTATTATGCCTCAAACATTAATCCCAAGTTTAGTGAGGATTGGATAAAAAAATTCTTCAACCCTGAGAGCTGATACTGCTTATTTGGCTAATTATGGACTAAAAGAGCAGAAAATTTACTGATGCTGCCTGACTGTCTGCCAACCCAACCTCCCCATGGGCAGGCATATAAGGAGACTGGATTATTTGCTTTACAATTTAGATAAAATGAAAGCATCAAACAATAAAGTAGACAAAACTGGCAAAGTTTCTTACAAACTCCACGAGCATCTAATTCTTTGAAACAGTTAACAGTCTTTCCAATCCTTAAGGAAAACTAGAGGATTGTTCAATGAAATATCTACTGGTTATTGAGATTTGCTGATGTTATTTACACAATACCTCAGCAGTGTTGCAAATGTTGTCTGATTTTATATCACAAAAAATGTCAATTCATTTCATTTAACAGGCTTTGATTGACATTGTTGCAAGGAATAACCACTGACAAGCCCTTCTGACAATGACTCTTTATAATAGCAATAATCATTGAGGTGAGAAGTAGGAAGCAAGATTTAGTGCAGAAGATTCTGAGAAAATTATGCCATTGTTAGGAACTGTACAATCAATAAAGTTACCACTTGTCTATACATTCCCAATGTTTTCTCAAGACTGAATATGTCCATAGCATTTTCTGAGAAGCCAATCTCTCTTGCCAAGGCACACAAACATCTGAAAACAAATGAATCATCAGTAGAACATATCTTCCAAAACTGAAGCATAAGCAGTGTAACAGATACATCTGATCATAAGCTTTTCACAATATCTATGGTGTAAGCAAAGCATGGGAAACCTTCACAAAGCAATTATAAAATGATAACACTGAAAATTATAAGAAAAATTATAGATTTTAGAATATGAATAAGGAGACATAAAAGATGTATTATTGTCAATATGTTTGTTACCTTCTGTTGACAACTGCTACAGTTTCTTCATTCTGTAGTCCAGCACAAGCAACATGGTCTGTAAACTGTGTGTACCAAGGGGTAGTCTCTAGATTACATGTGTTTGCCAATATGGACAGACCCTAAAAATAATGCCACCAGTGGAAATCATTTTTGTCAATGTGCTTTTTAACAGTCTTATTTTCATGCCTCAACATTTCACCTCTGCCCAAAAGGTGCCATAAGATTTCACAGATTAACACAAATATCAGTGCAGCCTTGGTAACATTTTTTTGTGACAGATCTGTTTTTAAAATCATGTAAATAAAAACAGGGTTGCCACAAACCAGAGGAAACAAAATGCCCCCGACATTTCCCCCAGACAATTTCAAATTTCCCCAACTGGTTACAATGGGATATTTGGTCTTTCTGTCATAAAATATCTACATAATTGAGGGCCATATTTTGACACCGCCTTCAATTAATTAGATGGTGATGTTGCATTCATTAAATATAAGGCCTTAAATCTCATTTTTTTCACAATTCCCTAACCTTGAAAAAATTTCAATTTCCCTGACACATGGCAACCCTGAAAAACACTTTTGTATTATCCGAGTTCCTAACAAGCCACTATTTAAACATAGTATTACTGGATGGTTAAGTAAAGAATACTAGAATCCCAGAAGACAACTCTGTTCTGAATTCAACAACCATAAGTGCACCAACTGGCAAAGCTAGTTCTTCCATTAAAAATTTGAGTGAGTTACATATATATTTATTTACTTATCATTCATAATAAATTATTTTGATTTCTAGGAAGGAAACTGTGTATTGAAACTTGTTTCTATGAAATTTCCTGCATTTAACAAGAGAGCTATATGAGAGAATACAACTACAGATTAAAACTAGAACTATCGCTGAATGCAATTCATACCCCAACCAATTTCCTTGACAGAAGACGACACGGAAAGGTGGTTAAGGGAATAACTTTAGTGGCACAAATACATATACATAAAAAGAAATTATCTCTGGTAAAAAAAAACTAGATGGGTGTTCAGTGGAACACTTGTGTCGCCCTTGGGTACTCTGTTAGAATAACTAAAAAGGTAAACAAGAGCCTGCTGGGGTTGAGGGTGGATTGGGAGTCAAGTACCTATGTATTAAAATTAAAAAAAAACAAAAAAAGTGGGCCCGGGTGGGGGGGTGGGGGGAGTAAAGTACCTATGTTTAAAAAAAAAAAAAAAAAAAAAAAAAGGCGCGGGGGTGGGGGGGGGGGGGGGGGGGGGTAAAAAAAAAAATGGGGGGGGGGGGGTGACTGGTTGGGGGGGGTTTGAGGTTGAATGGGGAGTCAAGAACCTATATATTAAAATTTAAAAAAAAAGGGGGGGGGGGGTAAAAAAAATGGGGGGGGGGGGGGTTTGAGGGTGGATGGGGAGTCACGTACCTATGTATTAAAAAAAAAAATATTTGGCCAGGGTGGGGGGGGGGGGGGGGTGACTGGTTGGGAGGGGGGGGGGTGAGGTGGGGGGGGGAATAAAGTGCATATGTTTTAAAATTAAAAAAAAATAAAAAAAATTGGGCCCCGGGGGGGAGGGGGGGGGGGAAGGGATGACTGGTTGGGGGGGGGGGAGGGATGACTGGTTGGGGGGGGGGGGGTTGAGGGGGGGGGAGAATAAAGTGCATATGTTTTAAAATTAAAAAAAAAATGGGCCCGGGGTGGGGGGGTACTGGTTGGGGGGGGGCAGATTTCCATGCAGAGGGGACAGTGGGGGGGGGGGGGGGGGGGCGGGAGGGGGGGGGGGAGTACTTACCCATCTCATGTCAGTTAATATTTTATTTCTAGGTTTAAGAAGTTTTTTTTCCTATATATAAGTTTAAGCAAAATCAAGTGACCCCGGGGGTGGGGCTAACTGTGACCCCAGGGACATGGGTACCAACAATCTTTGCAGGGGTCTTGCTGGTGATCAAGTATTCCAAGATGGAATGGAATATCCTTGACACTTTTTGAGACATGGACATAAAGAAAAAGGTTAACCAAGAAATTTTAACTTGAAAAAGGGGCATAACATTGCAAAAAAAAATTTGAGGGTTATCTGCCCTTGAGAAATGGTGTTGTCTTAAGTGATACAATTGTAAGCATTAAAACTGGAAAGTTTGATGAAGAAACATTAAGAAATGGCATAGTTATAGCCAATGTTAAGTTTTCATGACAAAATCTAGTACAAAACTAGCTAGTACAAAAAGGGGCATAACTCTGTCAATTGTGACCTTGACCTATACATTTTGGCATCATCACGACCCTGTTGTCGTAAGCAATATAATTTGAAAAGTTTGATGTTGAAATGTTAAAAAATGGCAAAGTTATTCCCAACGTTAAGTTTTCATGACAAAATCCATGTATACAAAGGGGCATAACTCTGTCCAATGTGACCTTGACCTAGAAATTTTGGCATCAACCTGACCCTGTTGTCATAAGCAATACAATTTGAAAGTTTGATAAGATAATGTTTAGAAATGGCAAAGTTATAGCCAACGTTAAGTTTTCGTGACGGACCGCCGGACCGACGGACAAAGCGATCCCTATGTATCACCTTTTCTTCGAAAGGGCGACACAAAAAAACAAATTGTACAGGTAATAGTTTAAATATATATTGTCAAATCATGTTCGAAACAGTTACAAATAACCTTTCATTTTCCCAATCTACTAAAACAAACAAAAGCAGTGAAGTTAAGAAAATAGCATAATTATGTCAAAATGTAATTAAGAGTGGAAAAACTTTGCATACTGAGCTTACTTGTTCTAGTTTTAGAAATATTCAAGTACATGTTAAAATTTCAGAACATTTTCTAAGTCAATTTTTGACCTTCAAGTGTGGCCTTGACCTTAAGCTGGCACAAGGGTAAGATGGGTTCTGCACATTGTTCAGTTGGGGTGAACATTTGAGTCAAGTTTAAAGAAAATCCTTCCATTAGTATATGATTTATAGAGCAGACACGATATATTGTCTATTGATTGTAAGTAAATTAAAAGACCTAAAAAGGGGCATAACTTTGTCAAATGCAATACAGAGTTATGAAACTTGACCTGCATATCTTACTTGTGATACCTCATATATCTTTTAAGTTTTAAGCAAATACCTGTGCTAGTTTCAGAAATATTCAAGTACATGTTAAAATTTAAGAATATTTTCTAAATCAATTTTGACCTTCAAGTGTGACCTTGACCATGAGCCGGCACAAAGGTAACATGGGTTCTGCACATAACTTTGTTGAGTTGAACATTTGAGTAAAGTTTGAAGAAATTTCTTCCATTAGTACAGGATTTATAGAGCGGACACGACATATTGTCTAATATTTGATTGTATGTAAATTTGAAGACTTAAAAAGGGTCATAACTTTGTCAAAATGCAATACAGAGTTATGAAACTTGACTTGCATATCCTAATTGTGACACTAAATATATATTTTAAGTTTCAAGCAAATACGTTTTCTAGTTTCAGAAATATTCAAATACATGTTAAAATTTAAGAATATTTTCTTAGTCAATTTTTGACCTTCAAGTGTGACCTTGACCTTAAGCCAGCAAAAGGGTAACATGGGTTCTACACATCCCCTTGTTGAGGTGAACATTTGAGCCAAGATTAAAGAAAATCTTTCAATTAGTGTAGGACTTACAGAGCGGACACAACATAATGTCTAATATTTGATTGTTTGATATTTGACCTTCAATTGTGACCTTGACCTTGAGCTGACACATGGGCAACATGGGTTCTGCACATCCCCTTGTTGAGGTGAACATTTCAGCCATGTTTGAAGAAAATCCTTCAATTGGTATAGGATTTATAGAGCGGACACGATAATGGAGACGGACGGACAAAGCGAATCCATTATAGCCCCCCCCTCTCCCACTTTTGTGGTGGGGGTATAAAGAAAAGTTGTCAACAAAAATGAAAATTCTTCCATCTATACCTGTCTTAGTTATCTACCCTCTACAAACCAAGATCACCCCTGTGTACTAAGAGTTATGTCATGTACCATAATGTTTCTTATTAGTGCCCCTCCCTCTGTTGCCCCCCCACCCAGGGTATTTTACAGAAGAAAATTTTACCCCTACATATTTAATATCTAGCAAAAACAAATAAGAAAATCCATAAAATTGAAATCACATTTTAAATGTACACAGCAGTCCTGAAACACAACTTTGACATGTGACCTTATTTGTGACTGCAAAGGAAAATTCAATAATCCAACAAGGTCCTGTCATAAAAATTTGGTGACAGGTAACTACCATATGATCTTCAATGATTGTGGGTGCTGTTTAAAATGAGTTTGAATTATTTATTATAAAACTTTTATCGGAATAAAGACTACTAGACAGGTCCTGGGAAATAAAATTTGAATTTTTGTTTTGTTTTTTAGTAACGCAATAACAGCATATTTATTGGTTCTATTTAGTGCCCCCTTTGGAAAAAAAGCACACCCCCTGGGGCGCTAATAAGAAACAATATGGTAACTGTCTTTTAAGTACTTAACAGTAAACACTGCACACAAATGAGCACACATTACATCTGTGGTAATTATTTCCTGAATTTTAATAATTTCACAACCATGCCAGTTTTTGCTAGCTTAACATAAAAACAGTAGTCTCTCATATTACTACAGAACTCAGAATTTTGTTATTTAAAACAAAAAACAAACGCAGACTCTGATTGCTGTTAACGGCAGACAAAAATCAATTATCTCTGACGTCTCCTGCACTTCTCTATTGCACTGCCTGGGACAGGGCAGAAAGGCTTCTATCTATATATACCAAGCTACTGACATTATTTCTCCCGTCAATGTACCAGAGTTTCACTGATGTGTACTTATTTGACCTCAGGAGACCTATATAGTATAACTTATTGTACTCCAGCAGGCAAGTGCACTTAACTATCAGTGCACATCAAATTATCTGAACATTCAGCTGAAGTAAAGTGCACAGAGTGATAAGGAATGTTTCATTTAAAGATCTAGGGGTGTACAAAATGAGAGGGGTGAAATTTGTTCAATTTATGCTGCCTATTTCTAAAACTGTCAAATTTAAAAGCTTTTTTTTATATGAAGCTTTTCCTCTGATTTCAATCTGCTGGAAGTTAATATTTACTGCACCTGTCGCTAGGAAATAATGGTGTATTTTTAGACTAGGTGCACAAGTTAACCTAAAATAAAGTTCAATGACAAATTACATTTTCTCCAATGTCCCTTATAATTAATTATAATTGGTATAATTAAGTGCATATTTATTTTAAGCTCCAGAAAAAGATGAATTTTAAATAAAAAGTTATTTGAGACTTCAAGAACAAAATATTTTGTCTAATTCATATATGATCATATATATATATATATATATATATATAATATATATCATCATTCACACACTGTTCAACAAAAACATTATTTTAAAACAATCAAATGTTACCGATACAAGTATATTTTTTCTATAAATATATACCAGTTTTAAGTTCTCTTATATGCTGCATATCATTAAAATAGAGGACCAAGATTGTCCTGTGTAGTTCACCTGAAACAACCTGCTTCAAGAAATATGCACAGAGATTTTATAGCAACAGCACTTATTTCAGCTAAATTAAAATTTAACCTTTTACCTGCTGGAACCGAAAGTGATAAGCCTTTGCCACCAGTATAGAGCCAGGCCAGCCTGCACATCCGTGCAGTCTGACCAGGCTCTATACTGTTGGCAGCTCCATTTTTGTATTTTGATATTGAAATCCCTTATACTTTGAATGGACTGTTCCAAATTCAAAGCTGGGCAAATCCATTACAAAATTTCAGCATGTTCAGGGTTAAATCCATACATTTTTATTAAAAACTCTCTTTATAAACAGTGACCTTGAAAATTCTGATGAAAACAAGACCTGTCGTTGTGAACGGATATATGCCCCCGAAACCATACAAGAACATGTTTTTCACTGGAAATGAAGGCCAGATAGTACAGGAAAGTGTGAAAGAAGAAGTGTGAAAGGAGACAAGAATATTAACAAGAGGGCCATGATGGCCCTGGATCGCTCACCTCAGTACTTTGGCTGAGGGTCTACTGTTAAGCAAACATCAGATGCCACATTACATTTCCAAGATTTTCAAAGATCTCAATGTATTATTCATTTTCAACTTGTATCATTTTTATGAGCATAGGAAGTAGATGCGTTTACACGCT
Organism: Cyclina sinensis; assembly: GCA_012932295.1. NCBI lineage: Eukaryota > Metazoa > Mollusca > Bivalvia > Venerida > Veneridae > Cyclina > Cyclina sinensis. The sequence continues at coordinate 30,895,485 of JAAONU010000001.1, read as the reverse complement.
GTTAAATTTGTAATCCCATTAATAATTATACTGATAGTAATTTTCATAAATGACAATGAACAACAAAAGAATTAAACATATATGTTGTTTGTCAGTTGAGATAAATGCTCAATGATAATGATAAATTATATTTAAAATAGCTAATAAATTCTTTTAGAACAAAATATTATTATTCATCATATAAAAGTTGATATCAAATAACTTAAAACTGTAAAAGCATATTTTTTCAAGAAATATTTCATGAGAACATCCAAACTAGGCATTCATGAATAACAAAATTGTTGACCTGAACAACCATCAATGTATTTTTACGAAAAAAATTCTTTTCCAATTAAATGTGACATTAACCTTTAAGCTAAAAATCTAGGATTGTCTCAATTTTCAACACATTTACCCATAATTATTTCAAAATCCATCTATGAATAGCAAAAGTTATGCACAAAACATGACCATCTGTTCACAACCATATCACGACTTTTGACATACAAGTGTGACCTTGGCCTTTGAGGTGGAGGCCTGATTCTTGCGTGGGACACATTATCATCATGTCTAAGACATTAATGCCGAGTCATTTTAAAATCCATCCAGGGATGTCAGAATTGCTGACCGGACACAACCATCAATGCACTTTTATTAATAGTCATATAATGACTTTGGACGTACAAGTGTGACCTTTACTTCTGAGCTGAACACCTGATTCTTGCGTGCAACACATCGTCATCATGTCCAACACATTTATGCCAAGTCATTTTAAAATATATCCGGGAATGACAGAATTTTTGAATGGACACGACCATCAATGCACTTTTATGAAGATTTCCTTTCAAGTCCAAGTGTGACTTTGACCTTTGATCTACAAACCTGGGTCTTGCATGTGACACATTATCTCCATGTGCCACACATTTATGCAAAATTATTTCTAAATCCATCCAAGACTGACAAAGTTATGGACGAAACAAAAAGTGGACAGATGGGTGGACAGACAACTATGTGCCTCCCTCTGGGGGCATAAAAAATGCAGTAAGTACATCTTTTTGCTAGCCCCATATGAACACGACCTTTGAACTTGTTAGCCAAAAAACAAAAGCGTTCATCTAGACATAATGCTCCAAAATCTTATAAAGTCTGAGGATTGTTAGTTCAGCTGTTCTTGATTTATTGATCGGAAAGTAATTTTGAAGTACTATAGCCTCTGTGAGCTTAATTTTGACCAGGTCATCTGAAATTCAATATCATCATCTAAATTTATCAAGCCTGATCATCCTGTAAAACATTGTCGGTGACCCCCAGTACATATTCCGCACAACTACATTATGTACCGTGGGATAATTGACTGCTGATTATTCGTCTTCATGAATATTTATTAGCAAAGGGATGTAACTCTTCGTCGAATGAAATGCCGCATTACAAATAGACACTCTTCAGTGTGGAGAGTAGGCATAATTACAAGTTACTTAAAATAGACGTATTTCCCAGGATTTAAACATAGGCGCGGAAGGCAAATTGTAACAAGTAATTTCATTGGCTGAGATTCCGCAAGGGAAATCTTACGGAAACCAATGAAAGTAGGTAATGAATTATTCATGAGTACGAAATTTTACCAGCCAAATGTCCCACGGTAGATAAATAGAGTGAAACGGAATAGATCGAACGGGGGTTTCCGACGATGCCTGTAAAAGGAACTGTGTTCAGTTTTCTTCAGTCACTGATTAGAAACCTTTTACTAAGTACAAGCCCCTGAGAGCTTCACCTTTGACCTTGTGAACCTAAGCTCAATAACCTTCATCTACACATCATGCTTTATCATCCTATAAATATTGAGGGTCCTAAGCTCATTTCCTCTTGAGTCATAAATTGAAACTGTTTTCAAACTGTAAGCCTCTGTGAGGTTGACCTTTGACCCTGTGGGCTCAAGAACAAATGTAAACATTTTCTCATCCTGAATAGTTTGAGAGTCCTGAGTTCAGTCATTAATGAGTTATGGCCCTGTGAGCATGGCCTTTGTTCTAGTGAACTAAAAAGAAGCCAGGGTTTTCTACTCAAAGTGCTCAACCTCTCTACCAAGTATAAAGTGTCCAAGCTTATGTTTTCTTAAGTTATTGAGTTACAGAAGAATCTACTACAGCTTTAAGTAATGCTACATGCAAGATGTCTAAAAACTTTAACACTCTTGTCTAACAATGGTCACTTGCTGAGACAGAGCTAAAAAGTGTTTCTTTTACAGTTTAAAGCACAAAGCACTTCAAAGTCTTAAGACAACTATTGATTTCTACAGACCTAGAAGAATGTCTCCTGGGGTCTGCTTTCTTGACATTTCTCACAAGGAGGGCTGCTTTCAAGACGAATGTAAATTAAAGTTCATGAGAAAATACTGACAATAACACACGAAACTATGATCTTTAAGTTCTCTTTTATTTTTCCAGTTTTTTTTTTGTGCATTGTAAGGACTTCGTTGACCACCAGGAAGGCAGACTGTGGTTTTGTTTTGTCTCAACTTTTTCCACTTATCAGTAAAATAATTTGACAGGTTTTGTCAGTGTGCAGTCTACTCTTTTTCAGTAATAATAACAGAGCAAAGCCAAGCTTCACCTTTTCCTACAATTCAAGCACTCAGTGCACTTTTTTCTTAAACCTGTCTCTAAAAATTAATACTTATGTCAGAAACCTTCACACTTCACCCTGCTTAACTGCTTCAGTGGATGTGTCCATCACAGAAAATAGACGAAACCATTTACTATTAGAGGGGTAAAATAGAAATACAAGGGGTCAAACTGCAAACTATTCAGACCATGATCAAACTATGTGGGAGAATTATAACAGTAAAAGCATCTGTTGCTAAATCTTTTTTCTAAGATACTGTTCAAGTATATTGCTAATATATTTTCCTACCCACAACAAAACTTACCAGTGGTTTAAGGGATGTGATATGCTGCTCCCAAGAGGGGTCATCAAAATGTACACTGAAAGATGTCTGAAAGTAGATAATAGGATATTTGTTTATATCACATATATTAAATCAGATATAAGCTGCTTATGTGAATAATTTAAACGTTGAAACAATAACAATAAATACATTTAAAAGCATGTTGTGAAATGTGGTATATGGACAACTTTTTGACAGCTTGCTTAAAGCATGACATATTAATCAAAACATGCTATGCCTTTTTATAGTGTTGGTGTTGAAACAGCTTATATCGTATGATACACTACTGAAAAATAAGATATGGGTCAACCTTATAACAAAGGTGCCTTTCCTGAATCAGGACTGAAAGACACAGATTGATTCATATGTTACATTACTTACATCTCTACCAAGAATGTGAACGTGATCTAAAACAGATAGCCATTTAATAAAATATATACACAATGTTCTACATCAACACTTTACAATACTTATAAAAAATGTCAATGACTTATAAAGATGTAGATGACCTGAAGTGACCTGTTGTCCTGAAACAGTTACTCCTTATCATACTTCTGTCCAGTATTTAAGCCACACTGAAAGGTTGTTCTTAGTTCTAGAGCAGTTTGCGACATGTTCTTGACCTTAGATAAATTTGTGTATGGAATTACAGATGTTATTGCAAGGCATCTCCATAAATTTTTGTATATGGACAGATCAGTGAACCATGGGCAAGCAAACCAATCAGTTCATTGGACTTAAATGCAATATGAAAGTACTCATGTCCATATTTATGAGTATGTCACCACATGGTTATACAAGTTTGTGTTCACAAAATGGCACAAAAACAACCACAAAATTAATCTGAAATGAGATCTGTCAGTGAAGATGACAAATGCCCCCAAAGATTAATAAGTTCTATAATGCTTGTGATTAGAAGCAAAATAACAAATTCTTACTACTGCTTGTAAAACTGATTAGAGTTTACACTGTTAGGTAAAGAATGAGACTTGTCGGTACACCTGTCAAAAATCAATTAAAGCGCTGCCCAATGTGTTTCTTTCAAACTTCACCTTTTACCTGTCAAAAGTGTCATTCTAGTGTCATTCTGTGTATGAAATGGAAAACCGTTTAGGAAAAAAAATCATATTGAATGAAGATTTCTGGTAGCAACACAGCAACAATTATGACACAGCAACTTTGGTGCCGCCCAGGCACATTTTTTCTGGCTGCGGGTAGATTGCAAGACGCAGTTTTATTGACAGGTATACCTGAGAAAACTGCCTTGCTGTGATTGGATGATCAGTAATGTGACAGTTTAAGCTACTGAAATAAAACATTGAAACATCACTCTTTACCGCTTTCTGGATACGTGAAACTCTGTTCAGTTTTGCAAGCGGTAGTATGGTTTGCTGTTTAACACAGGTTTTGACAGTCTTGCTACATGGAAAGATAAACTTGTCAACATAAATAACTGCATAGCAAGAAGGTTCTTTTTTTTCTTCATCTACATCATCATTGTATATGTACGCCAGCACAGATTTTCCATGATCCAGCAAAGACACACAAAGATGGCAGATGAAAACAATAACAGGGGGTAAGGCTTTGCATTTGCATGGTGTTTTACTTAGAGAATTTCTTTTTATTCTCAAATCAAGTAATAGCTTTAACATAAAACCAATCTCCACATGCTCATATGTGCAATTCTGTCAGATTTCCTTTATTTTGGTGAAAAATCCTGTCATCATATAGTTTGAAAACAATCAAAACATGAAGCAAGACTGGGATCTTCTCCAAGCCATAGTCACATCAATAATTAGACTTAAATATTGTAATCTATGATGTAAAAAATGATAGTCTTCATCCCTGTCTCTCTCACTCTTTCACTCCCTGAAATCAAAAGTAACCCATTTTCTTGGAAGACTGGCCTGGCATAAACAAAAGGCTATCTCCCAATCCTCTGAAGAACCAGAGCTGCAGAGCAGAAATGATCCTCAAAATGTTTTAGACAAGCTACCTCCATGTTATATTTTTTCAGCTATTTCAAAATCCTCTATGTTCCCACTCAGCTGCACAGCAGACATAACATAAAACAGATGGACAGTGGACTTGACTCTCAGGATCCTTTGTCTTGTACATGGCCTGCCATATACACATTATTAACATTATGTGCCAAGCTATCTAAAAATGCTGTCACATATTCAAATATAGAGTGGACATAGAAAAAACTGCATTATTCTATATTGTTTGTTCAATGAAGTTCCACCTTAACCTTAAGACCCAGAGTCATATTCCCTACACTTCATTTCAATGTTATGAAATAAGGCTAAGTAAAAGAGGGAATGAGAATGGTTCAGTCTAGACTGTGCACCCAACCTTGACCTTAACCTCAAGATGCTGAGGGTTGTTAATAACAATCCCTCAACCTGTGTTTAGGTTAGTCAAAAGCCTGCCATGTACAACTGAAATAAACTAGAATAGTCATTGAAGATAACAAATACCCCAGCAACTGCGCACTGACTAAACAGCAGAAGCAAATCTGAACTCTCATAAAGCTATGATGCCAGTATACAATGAAAACTGAAAGACTAGCTTGGTCCACAAGCTACAAGTTGACTTAAATCTGCATGTAAAAATGATTTAAGTTCAATGGGAGATAACTCTGGGATGTCTCGATGGGTATGAATCAAATATTATATCTTGCACATCTACATTGTGCCTGTGCCTGGCAAGTTTCAGTTCAATCTGTTGAAAACTGATGGAAGAAATTTTGCCACAAGACTTGTGGCCCACAAGGTATGTCAAAAGTGACAAACATTCTAAGTTCAAAGGCAAAAATTATGCTTGGCTAGGTATGCATCAGAAATGCGTCTTTCACATCTTCATTGCCTAATTACTATCTCTGTCAAGTGTCATTCCATCAGTTGAAAAAGGAAGGAGTAGTTTGTGCTGCAAGGTATATATTAGTCAAAAATGGGGAAGAGTATAAGTTCAAGGGGCAATAACTCTGCATTCCCTGCATGGATTTGCATAAAAAATGGCATGCACATCTACATTGCCTGGTGACCATTTCAGCCAAGTTTCATTTCAACTGGTTGAAAACTGAAGGAGGACTTTGCAAAACAAGGTATATAATTTACAGACATGGGAAAAAGTATAAGTTCAAGGGGCAATAAGGCTGCACTGCCTGTATGGATATGCATATGCAAAAATATGTCTTCCACATCTTCATTTCCTAGTGACCATTCCTGAAAAGTTTCATTTCAATCAGCTGAAAACTGAAGGAGTTCCCGATGCAAGGTTAAGATGTCAAACATGACAGACCGACTGAACAACCGACCTACACCCAGGGTGATTCCAGGATACATCCCCACTGCAAACTTTGTCTGCTGGGGTATAAACTGCACACTTTGTTTGCGTTGGTACTGTTGGTAGTTTCTATAATTTATGGCCAATGAAGCAGAATCTTAATATGCAGGCTTCTACAAATCCGGTGAAAGAAGAGCTATTACTAAATGTGATGAATACCCTCAAATACTACCAGTAATCATTTTAGGTAGGAGCATATGTTCCAAAGATTTGGAACAATAATGAAGTAAGAATTAACTTTGTGCAGAAGACATAATTTATTACCTCTTATAATACAGTGACTTGGTTCTTTGACCGTAAGTTGAGATACTGAATTATTAGAATTTCTTTAGAAAATGGACATTCAAATATGTTTGCTTGTTAAGTCTGCATGATGTTTTAAGCCCATTTTTAGCTCTTAATACAAATTAAGGCTATCCTATAATAAAACTGACAGCAGGTCAATTTATCTAATTAGGTTACGATTCTTGCCAAGTATTATTAAAGCAACTGACTCACAGATGGACCGATGATGAAAAAAGAAATTGTTCATACATCTAGAAATTCTAGCTGTAATTGTGAAGAACATATCTAGAAGAACATATCTAAACTAAGTTACTGACTCATTTTTTGGTACAGAAAAACATCAAAATACAAAGTTTTACACACTATTATCAGTAAAGAATTTACCACTTTAGTCATGGGGTAGACACTTTTTGACGAATATTGATAACTAGTCTCTGTGGATCAGTTGTGTAGATTGTTGCCCTATATTTACTGACCAAAAGGGCATGGGTTTGAATCCTGATAAAATCAAAATTTTTGTTTTCAGTTTTCATGGTGTATAGAAACATAGTATTATGTTTTTTCCATAGTATATTTATTTCTCTTAAATTTTAAAGAAAAAAAATTCAGCTAAATTCTGTGAGTTCGAAAAAATGAAAAAAAATATTTTATTTTTTTTCTCACCGCCCGCTCCTGTCGTAAAATTTGCACTGGGTCGAAATCGCCCGGTGCGAAAAAAAGTTATTACTTTTGATTGTAATTTATAGTGCAAATTTCTACAGAACATGTTCTTCAGTTTAATACTCAGTTATGCGACGCGATTATCACTATTCCGCGCGGTAGAGACCCGTTACTGGGCGTTGGGTAATGATTTGCTCGATTACCAAATTGAATGTCGTATTTTTGGATCACATCATAAATCAACAAAAGAAAATGGCCTCTTACGTGTTTGTTGTTTCCAGTCGCGAGGCTGATGACAATAAAGCCATTTTTCCACCGACTGCAGTAGAAATACCTCTTAATGCAGACTTCAACGAACTGTTCAGAGCTGCAGCCGTGTATTGTAATTTAAATTTGTCTGGAGCATTTCTCCAAAAGTGTTTCATCTAGCAACTTGAAACTTCATCGGTGGATAGATCTCATTAAGGAAAAGTGCAGTGCACAAGAAACGTAACTCTTATTTCCATACTTTCTGAGTTGTTGCCCTTTGATATTTTTATGCATATTTTTTTTGTCAGGAACATAACTAGAAAAGTATTTGAGATAGAAATTTGAAACTTCATAGGTGGATAGATTGCATTAAGTAAAAGTGCATTGCACAAGAAAGATAACTCTTCCATTTATAATTTTCTAGTTACTGCCCTTTGTTATTTTTCATACTTTTGTTCATACAGGCGTTATGTATTAACAAATTGTGTTCACATGTATAGGCAGGTTCCTTTTAATATCCTCTAACATTGGGTGCAGTTTGGGTCACTAGGGATCATGGTCAAGGGTAACAGTTACTAGCAATAGATTTTTACAATTTTTATGCCCCTGCCATAAAATGGCAGGACGGCATGTAACATTTACCCTGTCGGTTGGTTTGTCCATCCGTCTGTCCGTGTCAAATTTTGTGTCCGCCTCATATCTTTGTTATACATGATGAGATTTCGGAAAAAAAAAAGATATAAATGATCATAATATGAAGACAATTTGTCGTGTGCATGAACCATGTCATTTGCTCAAAGGTGAAGGTCACAGTGGACACTTAAAGTTTATGCGTAGATGTTAGTGTCTGGCTTATAACTTTGTCAAGCATGACGGGATTTTAAAATAAATTGGCATAAATGATCATCATATGAAGACGACGTGTAACTGGCATCTTTATCATTATACTTGATGTGCACTCTTCTTATCTGTTTCTAACTGAATTGTTAAAATACATGTATATATGTAGAGCTGTTTTTCTCAAAAAGGCTTTGTCATGTTTAAATCATTCTTTTGAAATCGATAAATTAAAAGTGGTTTAAACATACTCATTAAACGTTATCATGGTTTACATTTTTTTCTTCGCTCTTCGCTTGCTGCACTAAATGACTGATCAGAAAAAAAATATTTTAATTTTTTTTTCGCTCGCTCGCCCCATATTTTTCTCAAAAAAATCCGAAGAACAAGATATTAATTTGGTGTGGCCTAACAGTTGATGAGAAACAGTTTGGGCAAACAAATCAAATGGCCATAACTCAGTGAAAAATCTAGGAGTGGAATGGTGACAATGATATGCACAATAAGACTTGGTACTTGTAATTCTTGCAAAGTATTATTAAAATCTGAGTAACAGTTGCTGAAAAACAGTTCAGACAAGTTTTATTTACGGCCGGCCTGCTGGATGGACTGACTGACCAATAGACAGACCAATGCATGTGAATCTAATATAGGTCCAAGATATTCTGTCTAGGGGTATAGTAAGGCCAAGTTACAGACAAGAATAGTACACAGACATCAATTAACAAGTTCAATTCCAGTTTACCTGCACACTGGAATTCACAAACCACTACTGGTAAACAAAATTATAAAAGCAGTTTGATTCTATTTATGTGAAATGAAACACTCCTTCCCAGGTATGTTTCCAGTGTGGTCTAATGTATAACTGTAATGAGACAGTTGCCAACAAAACTTAACCCAGTTCAGCCTGACAGTTCAGAGGACAATTGTTACAGTATTAGATTAAACCTAAGTTCAATTAATTTCTATAAAAACAGATTCATCAGGTGAAAAAAAAATGGTAAACTGAAACCATCTTGGTATTTATACATACATCAGGATATGCTGAAGCCTAGATAATAATGGTCTGAGACTTGAAAATAAATCTGTCAAAAATATAGGACATATACTACACAGAAAAAATTAAGGATCACTATTAGTCTATAATTAGTGATATTTAACTACTGTGAACCAAGAAACTTTGCAAATACAAAATTTCCTGTTTTTCATACAGGTGACGATTTTCCGGTGACATACTTTCGCAGAAAAAAATATCTGCTAATTAAACGAAACTGAAGTCGTAATAACAAAAACACAAACCTGCCAATGTAATCGCAAGAACTGATCTTTAAATTTTCTTTTGATATAATACACCAATTTTTTTTCAGACATTCATTAGAACAGAAATCACAGACTAACGTGAGGAATAATGTTTGCTAAATTATTACAAACATCTCAGACTTAATTACATTAAAACATTGAAAGTATATTAATGCTCTATCTAAATTTTACAGTCATTCACAACTGCTAACAGACAACTGTATAAGCCAGTACCATTAAGTAACAGTTTGCTGTTTAAACACACAGTGTGTCAAAATAGGTATTAATCAAAAGAATATAAAAATAAAGACAGAACAATTGTAATGTGTCACTTAATAAATTTGTGCGAAATTGTACTCTTCTATACAAATGTTCTTGTATATTTAAAGTAGATTATTCTATGATAATAACAATATAAACTAGAACAGTCATTGATGATGACAAATACCACTGCAACTGCACACTAACTCAACAGCAGAAGCAAATCTGAACTCTCATTATATGATATATATGATGCCAGTATACAAAGAAAACTGAGACTAGCTTGGCCTACAAGCTACAAGTTGACTTAAATCTGCATGTAAAAATGATAAGTTCAATGGGAGATAACTCTGGCATGTCTTGATGGATATGTATCAAATATTATGTCTTGCACATCTACACTCTGTAGTGACTATGCCTGGCTAGTTTCAGTTCAATCTGTTGAAAACTGATGGAGGAGTCTGTGGCACAAGGTATTTCAAATGTGACAAAAATTCTAAGTTCATGGGCAATAATTGTGCCAGGCTAGGTATGCATAAAAAATATGTCTTTCACATCTTCATTGCCTAATTACTATCTCTGCAAAGTTTGTGCTACAAGGTAAATATAAGTCAAAAATGGGGAAGAGTATAAGTTCAAGGGACAATAACTATGCATTACCTGAATGGATTTGCATAAAAAAATGTCATGCACATCTACATTGCCTGGTGACCATTTCTGCCAAGTTTCATTTCAATTGGTTGAAAGGAGGAGTTCTAGACATAAGGTAAATAATTTACAAACATGGGAAAAAGTGTAAGTCCAATTGGCAATAACTCTGCAATGCCTGTATGGTTATGCATCAAAAATATGCCTTGCAAATCTACATTGCCTAGTGACCATTCCTGAAAAGTTTCATTATAATCAGTTGAAAACTGAAGGAGGAGTTCGCGACGCAAGATTAAGATGTCAAATGTGACAGACTGATCGACCAACCAACTGACTGACCAACCGCCAAGGTAACTTCGTTGACAGGGGTTTAATGAAATGAGTAATCAATATGGCTTTATATATGTAGCTGATTGCAAATAAACAATATAACGTTGTTTTATGGCATACCCCATTTGTAAAATGATAACTTTTCTCTGCTTCTATGGGTTATTTTCTACTTTACAGTAATTTCAACTAATATTCAACAGGCAATTTATTTCATTTTCAACCATATGTGTTATTGGTCAGCTTGGGTTATTAAGCTAACCAAACTTATATCAAATGAACCAGACTCTTCCCTCACTTCCTCCTTTAAAAGCCAGCCAACATCATAATCAGCTAAACTTCTAAATATTTCTTCATGCAAAATCAGATTATTTGATATTACTTAAATTTTGGTCCACAATTTATGTTGATAATTTTCATCTGAAGTAAGGGTAGTATTGTTTTACAACGTGTATATGCATGTATTGTATGTAATATAATAATAAATATATTATACAATAAAGGTTCTTAGAAATATTTTGCAAGAACTTACAAATGCCTCCCTGTTGTAACAATACAATTTTACTGTCATTGCTTCCAAACATAAACCTTTACTTATTGCATGAAAAAAAACAGGAAAAAGAACATAGCAGAACAGATGCAATATATGCCCATCAGCTTAGGCTGAGAACTGATGATGCCTGACATTTCACATGGCACTGCACAAATATTTGGAAATCATCAAATTAGCAAGAATATTTTTACAGCTCTATTGAAATGACACTAAAAGATTCTTATCAATATACCATAAAATATCTATATACCAAAAATGGTTTAAGAGGGGAGTTAATTCAAAAATGAGACCTGACAGAGATATATTTCTTGCACACTGCACTTCTACTTCTCACCACATGTGTTTATTTATGGTTCAAGTCTATCCCTTTCATAATGATCAAGTTATGCTCCGGACAAAAAATCATTATAAAACCAAAGAAATGAAGATAACTTAAAACTGGATAAGGTAGAGTTATGCTCCTTGGGCAATGCACTTCTCCTTGTCACCAGCTATCTATATCTTAAGTTTCACATAAATTCACTTCATAGTTTTAAAGCTATAGTCTGGACAAATATTTATAAAGAACGGAGATAATTCAAAAATGGGAACAGGAAGAATTATTCATTAGACAAAAGTTAGACAAAAATTCATTACTGAAATTAATGAAGGGAAACTTACTCAAAACCTGGATAAGGAAGAGCTATGATTCTAAGGCACTGCATTTCTCCTTGTCCTCAGCTTTTCAAATTCAGTTTCACATAAATCAACTTCACATTTATAAAGGTATGCTCCAGTCAAAAAATTTATTAGACAGGAGATAATTCAAAATTTGGACTTGGTAGAGTTATGGTTTTTATGTAATGCATTTCTACTTCTTATCATCTATCATTGTTTTAAATTTCAAGTCTATCCCTTTCACAATCTGAAGTTATGATGATGACAAAAATGCGTTATAAAATTAGAAAAAGGGAAATAACTCAAAAACAGGAAAAGGTAGAGTTATGCTTATTGGGCACTGCACTTCCCTTTGTCATCATTTATCTATGTTTTAGATTTCACATTAATTTATTCACTTCATAGTTTTAAAGTTATGCTCCGGACAAAATAACTTAAGAAAGGAGATGACAAAATAATTTAAGAAAGGAGATAATTAAACAAGAGGGGATGGCCCTATATCGCTCACCTGAGAATCATTGCACTGAAACATAAAAAAATCAGGATGTAAGTAAGTAGGTCAAGGCAAAGATCATCCACGGTCAAAGATTTAATCTGCATGCAAAAGTATATAATGTTTCATTGTTGTAGCTGAACAGAAGGTCTTCTAAGAATAGGCCCTGTGACCTATTTTTTGACCCTGGATGACCCATATACAATCCCGTCCTAGATTTTATTAAGACAAACATTCTGACCAAATATTAGGAAAATTGGATGTAAAATACAGCTTCTATCGCATACACAAGCTTTTTTCTAAGACTTGACCCTGTGACCTAGTTTTGATCCCAGATGTACCATATTCAATCCTGACCTAGATCTCATCAAGACAAACATTCTGACAAAATATTAGGAAAATCCAATGGAAAATACAGCTTCTATTGCATACACAAGGTTTTTCTAAGATTTGACCCAATGACCTAGTTTTTGAACCCAGATGACCCATATACAATCCCAACCTAGATCTCATCAAGACAAACATTCTGACAAAATATTAGGAAAATCCAATGAAAAATACAGCTTCTATCGCATACACAAGGTTTTTCTTAGATTGGACCCCGTGACCTAGTTTTTGACCCCAGATGACACATATACAATCCCAACCTAGATCTCATCAAGACAAACATTCTGACAAAATATTAGGAAAATCGGATGAAAAATACAGCTTCTATCGCATACACAAGGTTTTTCTTAGATTGGACCCCGTGACCTAGTTTTTGACCCCAGATGACCCATATACAATCCCAACCTAGATTTCATCAAGACAAACATTCTGACCAAGTTTCATAAAAATCACAAATACAGCCTTTATGGCATACACAGGGCAAATGTGAACAGATGACAGACGACAGACAACGGACATCCAGCGATCACAATAGTTCACCCTGAGCATTCGCTCAGGTGAGCTAAAAATAGTGACCAAGTAAAGTTATAGTTCTTGAGCACTGCACTTCTATTTAAGTTTCAAGACCATGTCTTTTAAGTGTTCAAGTTTTGCTCCTGAAAAAAATTCATTTCAGAAATTAAAGAAGGGGAGTTAACTAAAAAACTGGAAAAGAAGGAGTTATGCTTCTTTAGCAATACAGTTCTCTTTGTCACCATCTATCTATATTTTAAGTTTCACACCAATTCACTTCATAGTTCTTAAGTTATGCAATGTACAAACATTTTTTAAGAGGTGTTTGTAATTCCAAAATGAGAATAGGAAGAGTTATGATTCTTTTGCAATGCTCTTTTACTTCTTACCATCTTTCTTTGTCTTAAATTTCAAGACAATCCCTTTCATAGTGTTCAAGTTATGCTCTGGACAAATTAAAAAAGGGACAATTACACAACATCTGGATAAAGTAGAGGTATGCTTCTTGAGCACTGCATTTCTCTTTGTCGTCAGCTATATATATTTTACGTTTCACATCAATTCATTTCATAGTTTGAAAGTTATGCTCTGGTGAATTTTTTTTTTCAGAAGGTTAAAGAAGGGGAGATTACTAAAAAACTGAATAAGGTAGAGTTCTTGAGCACTGCGCTTTTCCTTGTTGACAGGTATCTATAATTTTAATTTCACATCAATTCACTTCACATTTATCAAATTATGCTTCAAACAAAAAAAATTAAAGAGGGGAGATAATTTAAAAATGAGATCTTGTGCACTGCACTTGCAAGAAAGCTGCACAGTAAGTTTGAAGTCAGTCAGCCAATTAGCAACAGAGCTATGGTCTGGACCAAGACTCCGGAAAACCAAAAATTTGTTGTTCTTTACCAAATTTCAGCTTCCTGGTTTGAATTTTATGTCCAAAACTTCTTAAAAATTCAGTCCATATATTTTTAAAAAAAAATCAAATTTAAGTAAAACTTATCATTAAAACGTCTAAATTTCACACCTAAATCCCTATCGGTCCCTAATGCAGTCCTTCACCACTATAATAAGCACATAAAATTGCCACTGTGACCAGAGGTCAGAGGCAAATATCACCAATTAACTGTTTAACTAATCAATAAGTGTGCTTAATTGGCAGCAAGTCAATGTATTATGTTTACTGGTGTTGAAAAATTACAACCTTGTGAAATTTGCACTATTTCGTTTATTTACTTTCACTCTGAACAATAGGTTTTTTTGGCATTGTAAACAAACCAGTTAACATAAGTATTATATTTTGATTTAAGTTGTCCGTGACGATAAATTGTTATTATTTTTCCCTTGGAAGCATATATTAGGCATACTTCCATTAAACATTATGTTTTGGATGATTTATTTTCATATTTTTCAAAGAGGGTGTTTGGGGGAAGTCTTGGACCGATTGGGATTTGAAAATTTCCAGAGACCTGGCCGAACAAAGTCTGGATGCAGCCCACCTGCCCACCAAAGGGTTTCCCATAATATGGCAGTTTTTCTATGGGCATATAAAAATGGATAAATATCCCATTTAAATAAATAAGTGAAAAATATAATTTGAGGAAATTTTCCATTCAAGTGTCTTTGTATATAGCTCTGATAACCTACATCATTATTCTGACAGACATTGCAGTGTATGTAAGTAAACACACAACAAACAGAAAACTCACCTTTGGATCTGATGTAACATCAAGTACTTCTACCAAAGTTGTCAGACTAGCTGTAATGAAAACAATAAAATAATTCATCCCTTTTCAAAAATCAGTTAAAATAGGTTTTAGTACAATATATCAAATAGGAAATACTTTTCTCAAGAAATCATACATGGTAAAACCAGTCAATCATTAGAGAAAAGCAGTCAGTTTAAAACACAAAAGCTCACTTTTGAAACTTAAACTACGCAAACTCTCGGACACTGCAAAAATGTTTTCACATTTGAAATGATCTGTGAGATCATGACTTTCCAGTGTATGTGATGCCTTGTATATCATGGACAATTAAATTTTCAGATAATTAATCTGGGCCAATTATCATACATATTTATCACTTATTTGTTTCTCAATGTGACATAACCAGTACATATTTTTGTAATATAACTGCAAAAGTAGCTGAGCAAATTCACTTCTCATTACAAAATGCTTATATGTTCTGTAACTTTCTAAGTTTGTTTTGTTGTTTGCTGTTGTTGTTGTTCTTTACATACAGATGTTTCCAATTTAAGTTTTTAAATTTTGACACTTGACTGGAACTATTTTCTTTGTGCATGTTTTTTTCAAAGTTGCTTTAAAATTTACTTAAACAGAAATATTTTAGTTGAAATAAATACAGACACGGTCAAACCCATTTCTATGATGTTTTGTCAAGTGAATAAAAAAATCTGACACTAATTTACATATCATTAGACTCACTTTAGTCAGTAGATTTATTCTCTTTATAAAAAAGTAACAGTAATTCTAACATGCTCAAAAAGCAACTGAGTTACCTGTTTTACCTTGCAAAAATCTAGCATCGTTAAAGTACACATTTACATCTATGAGATACCTACTATTTTCGGAATATTTAGTGCCAGATTCTACCTCCAGCTCAGCCTCAGATACAACAGTTGTGTCAGTTGTGGTCCTTGAAGTCTGATGTTTCAGGTCCCTATGGCCCTTTCTGAGGAAGAATATCTTCTCTGGTGTGGGATTTGGGTATGACAGAATACCCTTCTTGTCTACACAACACAGTGACTGAAAAAGTGTAGGACTTATTAAATAAATTAGTCTGTTAAGCTATTTGAGCAGAACTGGTATGTTTGTGTCTCGGTTTTTAGAAAGGTACAATGTAACTAAATCATTTCCATGGGGAAAAAATGGTTGATTTACAACTGTTTCCCCTAAATTAGACACTAAGACAAAATAGCATAAACCTTTGCATCACATATTACAAATGTCTTCCCCATTTCAATGATAGTCACAAACTTATTTTTATAAAGACAATATAAAGACCATCTTGACAACTGAAATAAAGGCATTTCCTAACTCTCAACTAGAAATACTAAATTTTCTAAGACATTTCAAAATAACTTTACTGTGGTAAAGGGTGTGACAGATCATCTTGACTGTGGTAAAGGGTGTGACAGATCATGTTTACTGTGGTAAAGGGTGTGACAGATCATCTTGACTGTGGTAAAGGGTGTGACAGATCATGTTTACTGTGGTAAAGGGTGTGACAGATCATCTTTACTGTGGTAAAGGGTGTGACAGAAATGTTTACTGTGGTAAAGGGTGTGACAGATCATCTTTACTGTGGTAAAGGGTGTGACAGATCATCTTTACTGTGGTAAAGGGTGTGACAGATCATCTTTACTGTGGTAAAGTGTGTGACAGATCATGTTCAACTTCCATTGTGTACTGTTTCATTGATTTAAATCAGAGAAAGAATGTTTAAAAAATAAAATACTTGGTTTTCTTCTGAGTAACACTACATTTCTAAAACTAAGTACACCTGTTTTTCAAACTGCTTTGATCTCACATAAGGGATGTCTTTTTCAGAGACACTGGATCTTTCTATTACTGACAGAAGTTTGTAAGATTACAGATATTAACTTACAGTGACAGAGCCAAATATATGGGTTATATTGATTCTTCTAGAAATCACTTGGACATGGCCCATCAGTATACTTTTAAACCAGTCTAAAACATGTCTCCAGTAAAGATCAACTCGAGCCTCATCTGCTGAGATAGAACTGTCTGTGTCAAAGCTATGATCTCCCAGGGACTGTAAAAATATTTGTATAACTAAATTGCATGTATTCTATTTCTTCTATTCTGTATTGATATAGATGTTTGGTATAACTGTTTGATATTCAAATGTGTATTCACTCCTGTTAACAAGGTATATCTAAATGACATGTCAAAAATTAAAAACACTATTTAAAACTACAACAAAAATTAACTTTACTGTTTTTCAGCAACAGAATTATTGCTTCCCAGGTAAATCTACCAGCTGAATTAAGTTTAGTCACTGGCTATATGAAATTTTGAACTGGCAAGATAATTCCAACTAAAATAAAGCCTGAATACTGTATCTATTTCCCTACATTCATACTTGTTGATTTTTGGTTTTAATGGTTTTCATCTGGTCATGAAAATACACTGCCTTGGGCAAAAATAGCTTGGCTCTAATTCTGGAAAAGTGTTTAAAAAAGATGATTTTTATTCATAACATAGAATCTTCATCATAGATCATCCAAGGTTGAAATTTATTAGCTTCATTGGTCGATTAGATGCTGATAACTCTTTTCTTTCTGGTTTTAACGCAGGATTTTTTTACATGAAGGATCTTTATTGACTTTTAAACAATTAGCAAATATTAACAATGATGACTAACACCTTTTTGTAAATAAAAACAACTTACTTATTGATAAATCAATACATTTGCCAGTCATGTACATTTGTGTCTAAGTGTGACTGTGTGTTTGTATGTGTGTGTGTGCTTATGTATCTGTGAGAATGAGAGAGAATAAGAAAGCCTTCAATCCATGCACAAGTCTATCTAGCATAATGAACCTGAATTTGTAGAGTATCCAAATAACTGATTGTCCGATTAATGGATAGGATGCCAGTAAACTGAGATGTTCATGAATTTCATCATAAGGGCAAAATACAATTAATGAATAATCACTTTTTATCTGAAACTTCCTTAAATAACAGCAAAACACAGTAAACTCTCAAAGCCATTTATACAGTATTATTAAAATCATAAATAATTCGAAAGTTAAAACAACTGGCAAACCTTAGATCCTTTGCCTGCCTCAAATGCTGTGAATACACGTGCCTGTCCATAGAAGTTGATCAGAAGATACATGGCTGGTATAATCAAAGGTACTAGAGGAAATATTGACTGCACCTGAGAAATACATATATGTAAAACTGTATCCTTAAATACTATATTCTACATAACCAAACAACAAAGCCTGAGCTGCTTGTAATAACAAATGCAAACACTTCAACAAGGGTTAATTGAGTTAATGAGTTAATTGTAAAATTTACATGACAATAGGGTGAATAAAATGAAATTACATGTATTTCCTGAAAAAAAATCATTAAAATACTATATCTGAACAATTTCTGACCCAAAAACTACTGTTTAAGTGGAGGGCAAAAAGTTCATCATTTAGAACTTGCAATTAAATCCTGTTAGTAAAATATGACCCATCTTCATTTTTTTCATTAGTCGTAAACAATAGTCATAGCCTCGGCAGCAAGTCATTAAAAATATTCCAGGTAATTTACATGAACTTGTCTCTGCTACAGAAAAATAAAATGTTTTAACAAATACAATTTCTGATGAAAGTTAGAACAACACAGCTCCATCTAACAAACACAGATAACTAATTTTCCAAATTAAAGCTGCAAAAAACAACAACAACACAACAGTGTCTCCTCACCTGCAAAGTGACAACCATTTCAGTCCAGTGTCCAATGTGACCCTTCATATGGAACATTCTCACTATGTTGACTATTAACATCAAAACCTAAAAGTTGAAGTCAACAGTATCCACTGGAGTTATCACAATTTAAAGTATAATACATGTTTTTATGTAAAATATTACAAAAGAAACAAGAGGGCCATTATGGCCCTATATCGCTCACCTGAGAATCATTGCACAGAAACATCAAAAATCAGGATGTTAGAAAGTAGGTCAAGGCCAAGATCATCCACGGTCAAAGATTTAATCTGCATGCAAAATAATCTAATGTTTCATTGTTGTTGCTGAAAAGAAGGTCTTCTAGGTGACCCATATACAATCCCATCCTAGATTTTATCAAGATAAACATTCTGACCAAATTATAGGAAAATCAGAAGAAAAATACAGCTTCTATCGCATACACAAGCTTTTTCTAAAATTTGACCCCGTGACCTAGTTTTTGACCCCAGATGATCCTTATACAACCCCAGGTTAGATACCATAGAGACAAACATTCTGACCAAGTTTCATAAAGATCCAATGAAAAATACAGCCTCTATCGCATACACAAGGTTTTTCTAAGATTTGACCCTGTGACCTAGTTTTTGACCCCAGATGACCCATATTCAATCCCAAGCTAGATCTCATCAAGACAAACATTCTGACAAAATATTAGGAAAATCAAATGGAAAATGCAGCTTCTATTGCATACACAAAGTTTTTCTAAGATTTAACCCCATGACCTAGTTTTTGACCCCAGATGACCCATATACAATCCCATCTTAGATACCATAGAGATAAACATTCTGACCAAATATTAGGAAAATCGGATGAAAAATACAGTTTCTATCGCATACAAAAGCTTTTTCTAAGATTTGACCCCATGACCTAGTTTTTGACCCCAGATGACCAATCCCAAGCTAGATTTCATCAAGACAAAAATTCTGACTAAATACTAGGAAAATCAAATGGAAAATATAGCCTCTATTGCATACACAAGGTTTTTTTTAAGATTTGACCCCGTGACCTAGTTTTTTACCCCAGACGACCCATATACAATCCCAACCTAGATACCATAGAGACAAACATTCTGACCAAATATTAGAAAAATCGGATGAAAAATACAGCTTCTATCGCATACACAAGGTTTTTCTAAGATTTGACTCTGTGACCTAGTTCTTCAACCCAATTGACCCATATACAATCCCATCCTAGATTTTATCAAGACAAACATTCTGACCAAATATTAGAAAAATCGGATGAAAAATACAGCTTCTATCGCATACACAAGGTTTTTCTTAAATTGGACTCTGTGACCTAGTTCTTGACCCCAATTGACCCATATACAATCCCATCCTAGATTTTATCAAGACAAACATTCTGACCAAATATTAGAAAAATCGGATGAAAAATACAGCTTCTATCGCATACACAAGGTGTATGACCTAGATTTTGACCCTAGATGACCTATATACAATCCAAACCTAGATTTCATCAAGACAAACATTCTGACCAAGTTTCATAAAGATCCAATGAAAAATACAGCCTCTATCGCATACACAAGGCAAATGTGAACAGATAGACGACGGACAGACAGACAGACAACAGACGACGGACATCCAGCGATCACAATAGCTCACCCTGAGCATTCGCTCAGATGAGCTAAAAAAGCAATGAATAACCTGTTTATTGCTGTTATCGAAGTTCCACTCCAACATACCTATCTTGGTGGTATGAAGCTCGGCTTTTGCCACTGTTTCATATAAGATCAAAGGTTTGAATCTCAAGGAGAACATAAGACAAAATTCTATGGTTCAACAAATCCATCAAGCCTTTTGTGGATATAATATCTTATTTATTACATAGTTAAACATAAAGAAATCTTGAAATAACTTCATACAGTAGTTAAACATTTGGGAAGGTTCTATCAGAGGCTCAAATAACATTGTTATACATATCAGGAGAATAATGTAACCCTGCATTATAAGAAAACATACCAGTACAACAGGAACAATCCTACGCTCTACCCACTGGGTCATCACAGTGAATTTCTCATGTTCTACTATACTGGGTGGACGGTGTGTATCTTCAAATATTCGCCTTAAATAGACAAAATGATGCTTAGTAAAAACATCTGAGGCTGATTTTATATACTGCTCTTAAAATCATATAAACTTCTAAAATTCACTGTGAAAAAATTACCAAGTCAGCAGACATCAGCTTTATAACCAATGTTATGTCAAATCTTAAAACTGTTAGTCTTTATCAATATCTACCACATGCTATGTCACATAATAACAACACAGTAGTTCCTTGAATGAGTTCAGAGCTTGTAAAAGTTCCTTGTTCTAGTTAATTTCAAACTGTAAGGCTAAAGGACTGGACACTGTTTCCTTCTAATTCGTCCCAACAATCTTGTCTTGTTGATGCAAATATACATACAAACTATAATAAAATACCTCAAGCACTTAACATATGGTGTTTCTAGCAGCATAAACTTCTCTGACTGCTTGGGTTCTCTCCCTTTAGGTGTATTATTCACTTCGTCACTGACAAATTCTGGGTCAGGTGAGAAAACCTCGCCTTCCTCCAATATCTCTGTTTGAAGGCCTACTCCAAGTTTCTACAAAAATCATTTAAATTTATTTCTGTTCATTTAAGTTTTAACAATCATTTCAAGTTGAATTATTATTAATATAATGAGATGGAATGTCCACATCAAATCTTAAAAATGGTATTCACTACAGACTTTAATCATGTTGAGTACCACACAATGCAAAATATACAATGTGTATTCATATTAACTGACATTATACTGTAACTGTAATAGAATGACCTGATACTATCATCATCATCAGTTAAAACCAAAGTTCAAAAACAGTTCTTTTTTTACATATCTTTTGTTGTCATTTAATGAAGTCATATTGTCTAAGATGACACACTTATCTTTGATAACATTTTCAACATCTTAATGAAACATGAGATGTTTTATCTCACTAAAAATCCAAATGATGGCAATTCAATATTTATGGGTGTGCTGAAATTAGCTACCATTCTGCTACAGCAATAACTTGTTAATTGTAATGGACAATTTTATCAGTAATTTCTATAACTCTACCTGCAATTGTTTACATCTGGCAGGAGCTGAATGTCCAGGCCTCAGCAAGATAACATCTCCTTTAACCAGCAATGGTGTGGGCATGTTATAGATGTATCCTTCGCGCAAGGTCCATACAAGAGTGCAACATGGAGAGAGGGGAGAGTCGATTCCAGGGAAATATGTTTTGTTCCATGTGTTATACTTCATACAAGCTACAAGAACAGTTAATTCAGCACAATTACCCATCTGTAGTATACAACTAGGTAACATGGCAGCAAGTCTATTACATTTACAACAGTCACATTTACAATAAAGAGGATATATCACTTATCATTCTGCTTTAAAATCACAAACTTGGTTGTGTCTAGGACTGGCAAAACAAAAAAAGCAAAATGTTCAACAGTGTAGCACGCCTTTTTCATTCATACTGACTTACAATGGTACTACACTAGCCATGGATAATACATTCATGAACTCCACTGCCACTTTCTAAGCCTCATCAGATAATTTTTTCCATCTCGGCACCAACCATGTAATCACAATATTGCTATATGCCATGACAGTACCTATACAGACATATAGCAATATTGGTAAGCCTTGACTCACAGAGAAATTCCTTAGTTACATGTACAGACAGAAATGCAACTGTTGGGTGCATGGGGTCAGTGCTTATATTAAAGTTGTTGTAGGTAATGACACACATGCAAGGGTATGACTACGTATTGTCTGGATAAAGCTACCTACATGATGTACAGTCCGATGATATCAATAAGTTTATTCAGCACTCTTTCATAAGGTAAGTGATCATATTAGAAACAGGACAAATAACAAGAACTTCATACAATAAAATTCACAGGACAGTATGTACTCCTTTCTATTGTGATGAAGAGATCACAGTCATGTTACAAAGCTGAATTACACTTGAACACAATTAAAATTAGCACACTGAATTTGATATGATGTGAATGTTTCCACATTTAGGTTATTATTAGGAATTTAACCTACCAGCCAATCTCTTCAGTATTTCTTGCAAAAGTTGACAGAACTCATATCTTTCGTGTGATGCATTGTGTAAAGCCAAACAAATATTACACACAACAGATGCCAGGATAATACAGGATTCTATTACGATCCATACACTATCATTGCTGCTCCTATATACAGGAAAAATAGCATATAATTTATTATGTAAACTGTAACTGTTAACTCTGCATCATGTACTCAGTTCAAAAGCGGTAAGTATTCTGGTGCAAATACTGACACAGATCTATTTTAAATATGTAACTTTCAAGCTTATGTGTTATGCCGATTATGCGATATATATTTCTACAAAAGACTGACAGCTGCCTAAGAAACTGAATCCTGTTGACCAATTATTATTACTATAGATATTTTAAACACTGCCTTAAAATATGAGTACCACAATATTGCTTCCAATATTCTTTCTCTATTCACTATACGGATTGAAACTCTACAGATTCATCATCAAAAGAAGTTTATAATATCAAAGATCTTATCTGATAAAGATTAATTTGAAAATGAGCTAGGTAACTACAACCATGGACATTGATAACAGGAAGGTGCAGAAATTAAAAAAATGTTTACTTGGTTTCACAGAAGCCGTAAGCAACAAGCAGGGCAACAGCTAAGAAAAGAGCCAGTACTGCGGTGGTCCAGTGATACAAAGTTCGTACAATATTGTGATGAAATACAGTGAGCCATCTCTTGACACTTCTAGTTTGTTTCTGACTTGATATGTATGTTTCAAGCTCAACTGTCAGTTCCTCATGCAGTAATTCAAGTGCATGTGACATCGAATATGACCCCATCTCCTCCTCCTGCAAAAAAATTATTGTTTCATATGAAAAACTCCCAGATTCTATTGTTTTAATTAATGACATCATCAAAACAAAAGGGCAAACTCTAAAGAGAGCTTGAACCTGATGTAACATCAAACATTTGAATGTAGAAAAGATATATGATAATTTTCTTGATGAGTAAATTCTTTTCTTGTTTTAACAAATTATGTTTATAGATAGTCTAAAATGTTACTTATCATTACAAATCATTTGGAGGAAATTAAACAGGCATACACTAAAATTGAGATTTTTCCATTTACTTCAAAATCATATAAATGTATGTGTAGCTGAATAAATCATTACCCCATGTCAAGGTGTAAGTCAAAAATTCTAGTTACACAGTGTTGGATCCATAAATTCACAACAGGGAGGACAAAAAGGTTAGTGTTGTTTTATTGAGCTGTTATATTCTTAACATTATTACAAGCATGTGATATTATTTTATTATAAACATTTAACTCAACACTCAAAACTTGACAACATATTAACATAAAAGGCATTTGCTATGCATTTCTGGAGTTGTAGATGTACCAGAGACACTTCTACTCCAATGCCAATCAGCTAGCTTTTATGGCGACGTGGTAGAGTGTCTGCTTAGATAGCGAAGTTACCCGAGTTCAAACCCAGCTCGGGACAGGTGGATTTTTCCGGGTTACATTTGGCGCCCAACATAAATAACTCACAAGTTTCAGTGTGATAGCACCCTTAGAAAGTCCCATAGACATTCAGTACTACAAGAATCTGAGGACGAATTCTAAGGAGGGGGTGTATGTAGCAGAGGCATAATACGGCACTTCTACTCCCTTGCCTATCAGCTAGCTTTTATGGCGATGTGGTCGAGTGTCCGCTTTGCAATCAAAGGTCCCCGAGTTCAAACCCAGCTTGGGGCATGTGGATTTTTCCGGGTTACATAGATTTATCTACTAGGATGTTGTGGGAGCACTTATATTTCTTAATATAAAATGGTGCATTACCACATTCATGTATCTAGAGCAATGTGCCCCTCCCCTGTAAACACCACTGGAACTGCAGATAACCTGAATGCTATACTCTAACTCTTTAATTTGATTTGGGTTTTTGGACAACAGCCATTTATTCTTTACATTGTAGTAGAGGCCTGAACATCCATCCTCCTCTGGACACTAAGCTATTGCTTCTTTGGCCCTTTTGACATTGTTTTCCCTTAGATATATCTTCCACATTACTAGTCTCAATATTTCGACTGCAAGACCGACCGATTTACAAACTGATATTACATAGATGTCGGCCTTTACGTCTCAACCAGTTAGATTCAAAACTGTGTCGGAAATCGAACTGATTTAAATTTCATTTTTTTCATTACAACATGAAAATTTTCACACTGGCATGTTCATTTGTTGATATAAACCATAATTAGTCCTCAAAATATTTATAAAATGACAAATATTAACTTAAATTACCTATTAAACCCAATTAGGTACCGATTGTTTACATGTGGATGTGCAAACGCTGTAACCAATGAAAACGTTTCTTTTAATTTAAACATATTGGTACACTCCGGAAGACTGTACGCGTTAAAATAGCACACAAAGCGCTTTATCGTATAGACGTAATACAAATTTTCTGGGTTTTTTTTCTGAAAATATAAATTTGAAACTTTTGTATTTACTCCATTTATTTATTCTACATTAAAACATACATCACACATTCTTAACATGTCACAGTTTTGATTTTGTGATTTTTATTGTAAAGATAGGATTTAATAAACTTAAATTGCCACCAGTCAAGGACACGATTCCTAATGTATGTTGTCAACAATTTTGTAATGTCAAGTAAAATTAAAATTTGCTATTCCCTTTCCTGTATATTGTTTTTTTCTCTTTAATGAACATTTAAATATAAGTTGATTTTCGTAGCGTCTAGTATTTATTTAGTGTAATCAGGCCTGACATAATAATATTTTGAACCTAGAGCCGTTTATTTCACCTATCCAAATTATATCATCTTTACTTTTTAAGTTTAAACTACAATATCCTATATCATATCATCCATATTGAGTTATAAAGACATTCCATATATGGTTTGTTTCGCTTATCCATAAATATTTTTCTAAAGATGTTTTCTAATTGCGTGCATGCCTTCAATACAAAAATTACGCACAATACGTATAAGTTATTTGTCATATATCAAATTTTATGGAATTTATTGCGAGCGAAGACCAATAACTTGCTTACAGTTTGTCATGTACGCACGTCGGCAACGTCCTCTAAAGTCTTGTTAAGACCGCCCTTTCATTTTGATTGACACCTCTAGCTTCCAAAAAGATGTTGATTGCCTGTCATTCAAGTTGTCACAAGGCTTTTTTCTATGTTTGTTTTTTGGGGTTTAACGCCGATTTCAACATTTGTTATATCTCGGCGGTCAGTCCACCTAACCGGTTTTCCTGGATAACTAACCAGTAATTGCCAATTTCTCCGCAAGTGACTGACTACTGTTCCCACATGATCTACTCTGAATCAGCGGTGAGAGACAAATGGACATAAGACACAATGTCTGAGAACAATTGTCACGGAGAAATTTTGCCCTGCCCAGGGGTCGAACCAATGACCGATGGATTACTAATCCAGTGCTCTACCTATTGAGCTACATGTACATTTCAGTTTATAATGCCCGTATGTTATTCTAGCTATTTTGCATAACTCCGCCCACATACCACATGTCACGCGCTGTTCATATCAAAGAAAATAAGTCACTTATTTTTTCATACAGATTATTTTATGCGATATATTTTTCAAATTTAAACTGAATATGGCCTCTCTGATTGGATAAGAAACTAGGGCAAACTGCAAACTCGATTTAATTTCAATTCCTGCTAAAGTAAAGGTTATTTTGAGGCCAAGTGATAAACATACAGCTTTGCTTTTATCAAATGTTTGAAATTCTGATCGATTTTAAAAATAAATTTTTGAAAGTGCTTGTTTCCTGTGGACAGTTACAAGTAAATTTTACGGAACGTGGAAATAGATAAGGCTTAGCTATTCAGACAAGTGACCGAAAAGAGAGGACAAAATATTGAACATTACGTCCTGGAATTATAAGATGTTAAGTCATTTTATTCAAAGTGGTTTACAGGCACTACAACATAAACACATTGTACACACACAAATTGGACATTCCTTTTATTCACACCGTAACCTAACTCTCGAAAGACACGGAAAACTGACCGGCGGATTGGGGAATGTGATTGACAAGATATATGGCGACCTGACAGATGTGGGGAAACGCCATGGAAAAGAGAAGATCTCAAAAAGATTGGAGAATTTGGAATTCTTTGTAGATTTTCTTCGAGAGGAAAATCTCACGTCCGAGAAAAAAGCCAGGTCGGGCCTTTCAAAGTTTTTCAAAAGCCAACAATAACATTAAAGTAGATATTAAAAAAAAACTGTGCCAGAAAACCAAACAGTGCTCGTAAAAACTAGACAGGGCAAAGTGTGTTGCACAATTATTGAATGGCGTTGGCTAGAGAAAGAAACAGCTTAATTAATATTAACCTAGGACGTTTACTTGCCACTTTCCATGCCTTTTCGGAATATCAGTATGATAATGCGCAAAACCTTTGACGCTATAATAATACAATAAAATGATGTGTATTCTGCAACAAAATTCACGCGATATAAGGCAGTATGTCACCTTGAAATGTGCTAAAGTTATACAGATTTATACGGAACTTAAGCATCATAGCGAGGTTTAGCAGTCCTTTAATGGCGGACGATCACGTGACCTTCGAAATGGGGGCGGTCAATTTATCAATTATGGAAAGGTCTATAGTCAGCATTCACAGTATATGGGATCTTATGTGGGTATAACTTGAGTGGAAATATCGTTAATTTTTCTAAGGCGCTTTAATGTTTAAAATTGCAAAAGTTGCAATGGTGCAGTAACGTCGTTTTGGCAAACATAGCTTTTGTTACATTGTTGTTAAAATGTTTCCATTTATGGAGCAGAGTTCTTTGATAATGCAATAAATTATATTTACTATGTAGTACTGTGTTGTAAATTAAAAAGAGTGCTTTATAAAAAAAATACCTCCGTCCGAAATAACCCACATATGTTGTTCTGAATTGCCATTATGGTAAAATGCAAGAGATGTTTTAACACATTGTACTGACTTTTGCCTGGTACAAAAAGAAATTTCCCCATTTACTCTGTGCAAATTCAATATAACGGAACATGGTCTCAGAAAATCTCACAAAAATAATGAACTTGCGGCATAATTAATCGCTGATACAGATTTTAAGTGTATGACGCTTTTATATCTTCCTATAGCTCTATGTGAATATGTATACATTCTATGTATACAAATAAAGATAATTCTCTTTGAAAATAACATTATTAACGACTCCCATACATGTATTTAGCTATCCAAATATACATAACATGATTAAGTTTCATTCATATCATCCCTTTATGCTAACTAAAAAAAAAAATCTTGTAGAAACTACGGTAGTCCCCTTTACAATTGACTGCGTTAACAACGGATTTCCCGCAGTACATATTTCAACCCGTTGAGGTTTAAAAATAAAACCGATCGATAAACTGCCGTCAGGTAGAGTTTTAGCGGTGTCCAACAAAAACATGTTGACATGTGTAGGGTTTATAAGTGTAATGCATAAAAAACATAAATTTTTCTTATCTATTTTCTCTTATATTGATTCAGTTTGGAATAAGCTTTACAGCTATGTATTTTATTTCAAGAAATATTGAGTGTAACTATACATTTGAAGCCGTCAAAGTTAGCGACGAGATTCTGGTCGCTGGCATATACACATAGAAGAAAAACTTTCCGCATTGTTTTGAATCGTAAGTGGGTTGTGCGCGAAGGGCGACCATCTATATAATAAAGAGCCCTGGCGCACAATTTGTTGGGCTACCACATTACATGATAGCTTTTATAAAAATATCATTTATATACATCACACTGTTAAAATTTAAGACCACCAGTTCCACAGTCTCTTTTGCACTTATGATTAATTGAAGAAATTTTGTACACTCACACTAACTAATAAAGTTGACCAAGGTTAGGACTAGTAGGGACTGTAGCATTTAGCTTTGAATTTAATGTCACCTGTCCAGTGTCTATTTAGCTTAGCTTCTTAGACTTAACACATTCTTATTGTCTAAGTGCTTTATGTAAAAAAGAACATATCGTATTCTTTACATCATAAATTATTTTTAATAAATTGACAAAGGTCTGCATAAATTTATATGCAAATAAATACTGAAAACTGATACATGGGTCGAAAACTTAGAGGGACGAATTAAATTACAGTTTCAACGTGAGATTCAGAGCACACGGAAAGTGTATAGGCGTGGTTATTACCATTTTTGACAACGCCCTCCTATTGTTTCATATCTGTGGATGCCTTTTAAATTAGAATTAAAACTCCAAACTCTGATTTCTGCAGTTGTAAAGGGAAGTAACTATCACCCAATTTCTTTGCGAATGAGCCAACGGAATTTTAAAAGCCTCAAAGAAAAGAAAGTGACAGAGGGTTCGTTTATAGACTGTCGAAATTCTAATGTTTATTTTAAACCTATCTTAGATCTGATACCCTTTTTTAGAGTTTGGAGAAATTTTGACATAGCTGCCTTCAGTTAAAATATAGATCCTAGCCTATATTTATATATCCTTTCTGATTCACATTTTCCTGTGCCCAAAATATATATATATCTGATGGGGACAGGAAAAACATCATTTCTATCTTTCTTGAGCACGTGTGCGGATAGCTCAACATAGTCGTCACATATGGCACCGTGTTTGTACATGCACAGGAAACTGATATTCAAAAAAAAAAAAAGTTTCATGAAAAAAAATCATACCTTCTATATATAAAAAACACCAGGAATGCAATGCGCTCTGTACCCCACCCACTTCTTTTATACAAGTCATTTCGTTCAAACTGATTGACAACGGAAATTTCTGGCCCAGACAGTCAACAGGAGTAAAAAGCAAACATAATCTATATTCAGCAGTTTCCGAAATACGTACTTACTGTCGTTATTTCAATTGTTTCGCGTCGGTTTCCAACTCCGGCTAGCCATTGCGTGACGTCACTACAAAGCTGTCACGGGGAGAAGGTATATATGTTATTTATTCTTTTTAAAATTTGTTTTATGTTTGCAATGTTCTTTAATGATTTTTCCAATAATAAATCTGTACAATTCATTTCAATTAATAATTTGTTTCAATAAAAAAATTTCAAAATCGTTTTGGAAAAACCAATACAGGCGAAGTTACTCTTACACCAAGTACTGGATCTTTCTAAGCGATTACACAGGCTACATCGACTGCATTCTCCCCGTGGCATTTTCGAAGTGACGTCACGCAATGGCTAGCCGGCGTTGGAAACTGACGCGAAACAATTGAAATAACGACAGTAAGTACGTATTTCGGAAACTGCTGAATATAGATTATGTTTGCTTTTTACTCCTGTTGACTGTCTGGGCCAGAAATTTCCGTTGTCAATCAGTTTGAACGAAATGACTTGTATAAAAGAAGTGGGTGGGGTACAGAGCGCATTGCATTCCTGGTGTTTTTTATATATAGAAGGTATGATTTTTTTTCATGAAACTTTTTTTTTTTTTTTGAATATCAGTTTCCTGTGGTACATGCTTGCATTAGTGCGTGCATCCAGATTGCCTTGTCCGGGCCATAACTTCTCTGTGCATGGAAGGATTTTGAAATACCTTGGCACATTTGTTTACCTTGACGAGACGGTGTGTTTAGTGCAAGACCTAAGTTCCCAGCTAAAAGGTTAAAGTCACAGTGCCAGGTCAAATGTCCAAACTTTTGATGATAGACCTTGCATGGAAGGATTTTAAAATACCCTGGCACATTAAATTTGTTCACCTTGATGAAATGGTGTGTCATGTGCAAGACCCTGATTCCTAGCTCAGAGGTCAAGCTCAAAGGTCCAAAATATTAATGATAGACCTTGTCTGGGCCATTACTTTTCCATGCAAGGAAGAATTTGAAAATACTGTGATACATTTATTATGCTCCCTTAAAGTGACATCATATTGGTCTGCCTTATCCTTCCATCATATGTCATTCTGTCTAGTGTGGGGAAGAACTCCATAACTAAAGAAGGTAAGTTTTCCCATGTCCATTATATAGTCCCATTCTATCACGGACAGTCCACTAGTTGTAATAACTTCCCACAGTTTCCATTTCACTGTCCCATCCCCATAGGCAGCTTTCCATTGGCAGGATTGACATGCTGCCCATGGGCATTCTAGTTTTGTCATTGTTATGTTTGAAACACGAGGTTGGTGAAAACAACATGCTTGCACTAACGTTCAGTAATTGTTTTCTTAAAAAAAAACCCCAAAGTTTAGTCTATCTCTTCTGTATAAGCTAATAAACACGTTTTGTTGGATGCTTTTTTCACTGTTCTAGCCCTTGCATGAATATTGGGACGTTGTTAAAGAAGATACTGGAATGCACTTGAATCTTGTTTTTGTATTAAGGATTTCTTTTTTCTTGCAAAGTGGACTTTTTCTGGCCAACATGAGTGTGTTAAGCTGTTTTTAAAACTCAGAGACATAAGTATCAAGTACTTTATTAGACAAATATTTCCTTTTCAACAAGAAAACATTGTTTAACAGTATGGCATATAACAATTGTAAACAGTAAACACAAACCAATCATTTTTGCTAATTTTAAACATAGAAAAATGAAAATAAAGTAGGAGGAAGTACTGCTTAAAGTTCCTAATATTTGTTCCTACCGAGAATATACACTACAACTTAATAAAATGTTAAAGCCAATTTCTACTTAATTCAACTTTAAAAATGACACTAAACTTTGCATTTGAATTTTAAAAATTGAATTTTTTTTCTTGAACTTGTGTATTTTGCATAAAACACAACGAAACAGAACAGCAGTTTACTGTGCGAACATTCTGAAGTCACTTCCAATGAATTTAACATCATCTTAATTAGATTCAATAAGAACAGGTAAGTTAAAATAAATAGTTTATCGATACCTCCCACAGTGAATTTGGAGCAATAATTTTTTATAACAAAGTGAAAATACAAGTACCTTTCATTATAATTCTGGGAAAATTCATCAATTTCTTGCAGAAAACAGTAAAAGCAAGTTGGGATACACCAGTACAATAAGTTCATCTATTCTATGATTGGTAGCACACACTAATGAACATGGAGATGATAATGACAGAAAAAGCTAGAAGCTAGTTTAAATTTTAGTAAAACAGACTATACAGTAGCCAAAATTGATTCTCCTGCTGAAGTCACCAAGTGCAATTTTTAACAAGGAATATTTCAGTTAGTGAAACAGACTATAGCCAAAACTGTTTTATTTTTCTGCAAATGAGATACATGTATGCCTGCATGATCTCATAAATGACATCACCTAAATGCTTGATATGCTTAATTCTCTGATATACTTTAAACAGATAACTTTAAAACAGACTATAGCCATTTATTTTTTTGTTGCAGAAAGGGGTTAGGGATCTGACATAATTTAACTACAGTGTACTTAATATATATGGCCCCATTACAAATGATACATGACTAGAAAATACATCTCAGATACCGGTATTAGCTGAACAGAAACATATAGATGCAAAAAATTACAAAGAAGAAAAAATATGAAAAAAGCAACATAAAAAATATAGTCCAGATAAAAAAATTAAAATGACACAGTTTGATTACATAATGAGTACATCACTGTATTGAGCCTATATGTGCTAAAAATAGTTACAATGTACTTTATACATGTACTTATCTCGATGCATGCATATATTTATTCAAGATGATATGTATAGATATATAAACAAGTAAGTGCACTTAATGAAAAAACTGTCATAAAGTTAAATGTATACACACCTGTGTTTTTTACATTTAACTTCTCATGCCCATTTAATAAACCTCAACCAGAAAATGAAGTGTTGTATTCATCTGTAAAAGCTAAATGTGGTCATCATAAAAAATGATTCAACTATACATCTTTATATTTGAACAGAACTGTTATTATTATAAAGAAACATCTACTGTATAATCTTAAAGACTGTAAAATTTTGAGTTAGATTCTGACCTGTCATGAGCAGGATTTTTGTTACTAATAGTTTTGAATTGGATGTCTACACCTACCTATGTAAAAAAGAGAATCCACTATTAGAAGGTAATAAAAAATCCTAAAATGGTAATCTTTTAAATATCTTTTTCTGAAGCATCCCCATCTACAGACTATTAAAAACAAAACTTACAAAAGATGGAAGGACTTTCTGATACTAAAAATGAAGAATACATCACAAAGTCATTATGTGTAATTTCTTTTCATCTCACATTTTCTCATAAGACACTGGTGAAAAGGCAATAAACAATAAAACAATGAAAATAGTTTTTACAATTTTTTTAATAAACCCTAAGCCTTTAAAAAATGTATATACAAGGATTTCATAGTGGTATATGCTGCAACTCTGGTAACAGTTACCTTTAAACCATAAACATCATTATAAGCTTACCATTGTCTATAAAGTATGTTAATGGAAAATACACAATTCACAACCTTCCATGCATCAATCCAATACAACTTGTCCCCTTTTTACTGCTGAGGATAACATATCACAGTTAAATCTATTCAGCTGGCATACTAACATTGCCACATATTATAAACTATAAAAAATTATACCACTTGTCTAAAAATAATGGTTTGAACTTGCTGAACCAAGAAAAAGTATACATGGGGTAAGAATGTTTACAACATTAGAATTTCACCTTAAGTCCAAAAACATGTAATTTCTGGAAGTAAGAAAAAGAACTACAATCATACAATGTATATAAACAAAATATCAAAATCAGAACAGATCTTTTGTAATTCTACAATATTTCTGAAATGAATCACAAAAAGATTCTTTAATCACTTACTACAATTAAATGCCTGAAGACAATGAATAATGCCAAGCAATAAAAACTAAAGCATGACTGTTAAAAAACATGGACATTTTAATGGTCAAATGCAATACTATTGGAAGTGAACTTAAATAAAGAATATTATAAAGAACTGTTCTGGGTCATTGATTTGTTTACAGCTGACCTAAATCTGATGGTTAAGCATTTAATGCCAATACATGTACTTCCATAGTTGACAGAAGTAAATACATGGAAACAAATAGAAATTTTGAAAATGAAAGAATTTCTGCTTTCATCAACAATATTCTTGCAATTCTTCAATCCAATTATATCAAACATATAGATCTAGTAAATTCCATGCAGAGAGAACAACCACATCAAACCCATGTATATTACATGCAAACTGAAGGTTTAACTTGCTTCTTATTTACTCTTTGACTGTCTTTTTTTACAAGATATGGGATAAAACAAATGACAGCAAATGAGGTGTACAAGACAGACTGCAAGTGTTCGCTAGAAATGTAACAATCAAAAATTGAAATAGTAAAGTTCCACTACTGAATAAAACCTGTTAAGCAGTCGTATTAATCTACCGATCCTGATAATGAACCTTATTTATTTTAAATTTAAGACTTTGGTTCTCTCTAACTGGTAATTTTTGCATGATTTTAAATAACAAAGTTGGTCATATAAGTGGGTCTTTATGATCGATCAAAAATGTAATCAAACGTGAACCGACTTACACATCATTAACAAGAAATGCTGTAAATGCACCAATCAACTCACTATGACAGAAAACGTATTATGAACATTCAACCCATGAACACATGATTGAGAGAAAAAAAGCAAATAAACAGTTACTGAAAAATCATTATAAACTTTAATCTATAAAATGCTTCATTATAAATACTACCTTTAAAGTCTAATTAAAGAGACTAAAGATAAAGTAACATACTGACACAATAAACTGTAAAACATTAAATACAAAATAATAAAAACAAACAGTAGATTATAAAAATAGCAGAGTTATGCGGATTTTGATTTCTTGTTTTAGATAAGCAGCCCTTCTATAGTTAGATCGAGCAGTTAGACAGATATCTTTTCTTCCTCTAACAGGAGAGCATTTGTACAAATATTGTGTACAAACACATGTATATATATATATATATAAAAGCGCTGTTATTGTTCAGGGTTATAAGCTAGATTTACGATACATATCTTAAAATCCTAAAATAGAAAATTCATGCTGTAACATGCTACCTACTTTCATAAAAAAACAATATATACATATATAAAGTAAGAAACATACACATGTTTATCGACTTCAGCTGTTCTTGTTTTACACTGAATTTAAAACCAATGTTGCCTCTATACCTACATCTATTTTACATTAAAAATAAAAGCAATGTTGCCTCTATACCTACAATAGAACTTTGACGCTGTTGTATGTTTATCCCTTCATGATTATAAAACAAAAATATTCTAATAAAAAGCTAGCATCCTTTTACTAAAACATATCCTTCAGTCAAAACAGAATTGAAAAATCAAAACTAGCGCTAAGACAATGATAAAAAGTTCACATACCCAGGGGCGTAGCAAGGGCTTTTGAAGGTGTACGCAGAATCGTAGGGGAGTCAGGGGGCATGCTCCCCCCGGAATTTTTTTTTTCTGTAGATCGACTCAGGAGCGTTTTGGCGGGATTTTGGCATAAAACAAGCCATATTTTTTCACCAATTTTACTCGATTTTTGTTTCACTTTTTCTCATAGAACATCTACTAACAACTATTCAAAAAGATTTTCTGGACCAATGTGTACGCAGCTGCGTATTCTGCGTACTGGTAGCTACGCGCCTGCATACCCCTTACTTCTAGTAATATCAAAAACCCTTTTTCCTATCAGATCAACATGTTTTACAAATAATACTAACAAATCCAAATTTCAAGCAATACAACCAACAATCTAAACATCTTTGAACAACCTAAGTTTTATCTCTAAAATTGAAATTACTGGCATTTTTCACCCATCTATTGAAAACTATTAACTGCTAAATTGCAAGTGCCTGCTGCTGTTTTTGTTCCATGTACATCAAATTGTCACACACTGATTTATAGCCTTTCTTTTCACACCAAATACATGCACATAAAAACCTGAAACCATATGGCAGTACATCCTGGCACCTGTTCATTTGAAATGTAAAAATAGGTCAGTTGTTAAAACAAGTGGATTTCCCTGTTTCCTCCCCTCTTGCCATGTTATTCATTTATTTCCTAGCTAAACCACAATAGTATTCTATCTCATTTGCTCCATTATTCCATTTAAAAAGTGCTGATTTACTTAATTTAAAACATAATACTTAAAGAAAGGATCCCTTCATTTTCATTAAACATGCACTATGCAAAGTTGAAACTCTAAAATAAAAATTATAGTAGGCTACAATGATGTGCTTTCTGTCCGTCTATTCTGAAACAGTTCCCAGTAATCTGGAGGATCACATGTTTGACCACATGGATGTAATAATTTCTCCCCACCTACCACTGTGATTGGCTTTTCCTGGAAATATACAGAAGTTTAATTATATTAAAAGTTAATAGTAAACAATGCAGTCTGATTGTATTTCACATGTACACTGAGTTCACTTACAATATGGAACAAGCTGGAACTCTTGCAGGAAGTAAAGCATAATGTTTCTGGCTTCAAAACACTGAGCAAAATCAAAACTTTACCAGCCAATCATTTTGAATGATTATGTGAAACTCCGATTAAACAAGAGCTATCACTAAAGGTGATGAATACCCCCAGATACTGTCTTTACACAGTAGTTTCTACATTTATAGTTTGTCTGCCATAATACAAAAAAGAAAACTTCTGTGGAAAGTTTACTCAGCAGTATAAGTCAACCATATGAATAAACACAGCAACAACAACCCTTGGTATTCATCATTCTTGCAAAGTATTACTAAAATCTGGCAAATAGTTGCTGAGAAATAGCACAGACCAATTTAAGTATTAAAAAAGAATCAAAGGTCCTAACTCAGCGAAAAATCATCAGAGTGTGACATGACAATGATATGCACAACTAGGCTTGGTACTTATGACTCTTGCAAAGTATTATTAAAATCTGACAAATTTTGTCTATGGATGGCTGGACAGACCGAACAAAGCACATGAATCCAATATAGCCCCAAGATTTTCTATGGGGGGTATAATAACCACAAGAATCATCTCTCATTTGGAAACAGAAATCTGTCAACACTACAAAACAAGAAGTTTGGCTATCTTTTTGTCAATGATAGGAGTAGTCACTCGTATGAACATTTATACTTCATAGATTTACTATGCAAAGGTCTTTTTATTCTTTTACTGAAAGCAGATAAATGTAGCTATTTCAGTAAAAAAAAAAAAAAAAAAAAAAAAAAGTACCGGTACATTAAATTTTATTTCTAAAATAGGCTGTGTTGTAGCAGAACAGAATAGGACTCAGAACTAGGATATTGCTGATGTGAAACTGTCAGTGGTGTTTAACCTTAAAAGCAAAGACAGCATTTTTTCCTTTACTGATGCAAGTACTCATCTTCATTTCAGTATTTGACATAGAAAACTTTCTCTATAAATAATGTAAGAAAAATAACTTTTAGCAAACTGTAATTTTACCTGATGATAGTTGACCAGATCTGTAATACTGTTATGATTTAATTGATTTGGACCAAAGAAATGGTACTGTTCCTCTGAAGCATCTATCAGAAAGTGTTTACATCTGTCACTTGCACGATATGAGATTGTGTACCCCCAAACCTTCTCACTGACTCGTACCAAGTATGTGCCAAGAGGCTTATCTATTAACAACTTCTCTGCATCAAATCGAGATATCACACCTGAAGGAAATGTGAGAAACTTTCAAATTTAAACCTTACAATCTTTTGTTAGACTTAGCTATAAATTCTTCAGAATACCAGAAACAATTATATCAGGCACTTTTTTCAACAAAGTGATAATAATTCAATTTAAGTCACATAATTGTGTGCAAAAATATAAAACAATAAAGTAAAATATGCTAATAAGGCCCCTTTGATAATCATGAAAGTTTTAGCAATCTGAAATAACATAATTATAATGTACATTCTTTTATTAGCATCATCAACATCACTGAAATTAAGCATAAATCAACTCTGGGAAAGATTTTTGTTTTTGAAGAAGTAAATTTGTACCATGGAACCAAACATATGGCTTCCCAGTTGAGCTATCGGCCACAGTCTTTCTACTTTTCTCTTCTTCATGGAACCACGATATGACAGCATCACGATTAGGTGGTCTTGGTGGACGTGACTTTCTACGCTGTTCACGTAACTGCTTAGTTTTATCTAAGACAGCACTTGTCCTGAAAATGTATTTAATAATCACACAAATTTTTTAAAAATTATTAAAAATGCACGATTTTTGTTTTGTTTTGATTTTCAAAGGTGAAACTGTCTTTGAATGAACTTCCAACAAAAACTACATAACATGTAAGTGTGTTCTTGATAAAAACATCTTGTTTATAAACCATACCAGTAGCCTAACATCAAGTATGAGAACCATGGCTGTAAAGGTCCAAAAGTTTCCAGCATGTCACCTGCAATCTGCTAAGGATACAGCAGGATACTGGATGTAACAATTTAACAAAAACATCAGCCATAGACTGTCAATAAATCATGTCAATTTAACTGTGATACGAATATATCTAAATCTGTTATACAAGCAGAGGGAACCATATTCAGTTGATCAGTTTAATTCTTTAAAATGGATCAATTATCATTTCAAACACTAAGTCTATTAGATGGAACTTCAAAAGCAAAGTATTAAATAAAATGAGCAGCGTTAATTGGAA
The DNA here is from genome assembly GCA_012932295.1 of Cyclina sinensis. NCBI lineage: Eukaryota > Metazoa > Mollusca > Bivalvia > Venerida > Veneridae > Cyclina > Cyclina sinensis. The sequence continues at coordinate 30,856,815 of JAAONU010000001.1, read as the reverse complement.
AATAAAACAAAAAATACAATATCTTATAGCGTTAAAGAAGCATTTTTTTAAAATTTAGTATGCTATGATTCACTACAAAAGAAGATCTTGGTAACTGGAATTCTAGAAGGAATACTGTGGTTAAACAATACTATCCAACCAATACTAACTAATACTAACTACTTGACTTTATTCTGATTTCTCTTTTTCCTGTTAACACTATGCCACTTCTATAACAACACTGGACAATCTGAGTTTATTTCAATTATGAAAATAAATTGTACTTAAGCAATGTGTAAGATGTGACTGAATCTCTCACTAAGATAACCTTTGTAATTTACCCCGGTAATCTAGGGAAATATTCAAGCATTTTGTTCTATTTAAAAGCTTGTATTACAATTTAGCTTCACAATGTAAAAGAAGCCAAAGAAAAACTTACTTATATTCACATCTTTGTCCATTAACAGAAAAAAAAATCACTTTACATTTTGGAAAGACATTAGCTAGACTAATGATAAGAAATGCAAACGTTCAACAGAAAATCTTGTTGCAAAAATTTCCTGACTCACAAAGTTACATGTCTCCTTAAAACACTTGGAATAAGCCACAATACTTAAAACAGATCAAACACTAGGGTCTAACAGTACCTACCCTTACATTCTTTGGAGTAGAAGCTGTCAGAAGAATAGATATAGATATACAATATGGGGGGGGACACAAAGATTTCTGATTACATACTACAGTCTATTATAGTTTACACATCAGTCAAATTTTACAAGCAGTAAGGGATGCAAGGAGGTGTGAGGCAGTGAAAGAACTGCTGCCAACTGGGATATCAAATATAATATGATGAAGTAAGGAGTAGTTTTACAGCTATTAACTCATTAAATCTAAGATATGCTATTTTCACTATATAGTATACCTGTTATCGGTACATTTTGCTATTTTCTACATAAAGGTATTTGGTATTGAGACGGTTTCGTCTCAATGACCAAACTGTAACTAGATTCTGATTGGTTGATATATTCATGAATCATCCATGATGATATTAAATGCAGTGTTTAAGTGTTATGAAAAAATAAGAATCTTACCAGTAATCAGAGGATATTTAGATCAGACAGAGGCTAATGACAAGCTATAACACGACAAAAAAGGGCACTGATTGAAAAGGTTTTGCTATGATTTTTTTCTATTCTTCCCCTCAACATCCTCAAAATATCACCTGTTACAAGCCAATTAAGCTGTTTTGTATCCCTTCACTCAACATGAAATACCAGCTGGCACTCAGTTACAGGATTACTTCAGAGGTGAAATTACTTCCACTATAACTATTGTTAATTAAAGGCCAGAATTTTCCTTACAAAGAATCATGCAATTTATCCTGTCTACATACCTATCACGTTCCCTGAATAGGGATGCAAAAAGCATCATTGTTAATCATGAAGCCGACTTTGTTTCAAAGATAGAATCTAAGCTCCACTATTTAAAAGCAAATACTGTAAAGATTGATGCAAAAGCTTTCCATGCAAAAATTCTAACTAGTGTATAAACTTCACAGAGTATCCAGTTTTTATCTTCAGAAAATAGAAATTAGCTAGTATAGAACTTTTCAGCAGTAAATAAAATGAGAAACTTTGAAAAAATTATCTTATGCTAACTGTTTATAGGAACTGTATCTTACAAGTTGTTAGTATGAAGAAACCAGCAGTAAAAAAGTTTGATAGTTGCAAAATTTTGATATAGGATGCAAGAAAATTTCAAGGAAACAATTTTCCAAAAATTATGACAGAAATCTAACTGTTAAAAGTAGGAGGGTCTGCCTTTTAAAAAATATCTCTGCTAGCACCTAGATTCTGGCTACAATTTTAACATATATATATATTTCTTTTTATATTCCTTTACAATAAAGCACAGACTTAAAGAACCATCTTAAGGTAAACTGTTCCTTACTTTGGAGGTAGTGGTGGTTTTATTCCCTGTGAGAAACGATTTGCATTCATAATCAACTGAGCAGCCCGGTCAAGTGAATGACGGTTCTCCTCGCGAGCACGCTGAGCTATCAACTTCATCTCTTGCTCCGCCTCTTTTGCTTTCTTCTCTGTAAAAGTCAAATTAAATATATCGGGAATTCAATTAGTTTAAATGCAGTGTTAAAAGTTTCAATATATTTTTCTTAAGTACCCTACTGCCTGTGTTTTTTTTACATTTCAGTTTTTATGAATATACAAAATTTACTGGTAAAAATTTAGAAAAAATTGTCATCCTTTTTTAAAATATAGAAATCTTGTTATCATTTTATTCTTAACCCTTTACTCCTTAGATACGTGTTTTAACACATATGCGACCAGTGCAGATCCAGATCAGCCTGCACATCCATGCAGTCTGATCAGGATCTCCATTGTTCGCTTATATATCCATAAAAGTATTTCTGACTGAAAAGCGAACAGTGGAGATCCTGATCAGACTGCACGGATGTGCAGGCTGATCTGGATCTGCACTGGTCGCATATGAGATTTAACACTTAACCATGTGGTAAAGGGTTAAATTGTACGAATTTTTTCTTAGAAAATTCTGGCAAGCTCATAACTCTTATTCCTTTCAATATCATGCACTTAGAAAAATTTACAATGCAATCCTAAACATTTATCCAAGCAACCACCTCTTCTTAATTTACTTGCATTTTTGAAAACTGGCCACCACTTGACAGTGTGCAACTCTAACAGTAGGTTTAAAACACAAGAAACTTGAAACATTTAGGTGTGATACAGCATGGTGTTAACTTTTTGCTAAAGGTAAAAATGTACTCTATTGCAAGTACTTGACAGAAATGTCAGAGACCTCCTATGAGATTTAAACGAGACCATTATGCCAGTTTTAACTGGCAATTAAAATTGGATTGGCCAGTCAAAGCTGTCCAGTAACAAACCACTCTGTATGATTTTCTGCCAGTCATTAAGCTTTTTATTCAAAGGGTGAGGACAACAGTTATTTTTATTATCAGCTAAGAAAAATTTAGAGACAAGTTTTGGCAAAGTGTGGCTCCAGACCAATTGTACATACCTTGTTCTAACCAATTCTTCTCCACCTCTTTACTTGCTTCCTCAGCAACCCTATCTAACTGACGACGCATCTCTTTCCATTTAATGTATATTTCATTGCTACGGCGTTTCTGTTTCTCATTTATCTTGGAGTATGATCGTCGTCTCTCCACAGCTGCTACCTCCTGCAGAGGAATAAAAGTGTTAAAACAGTTCTTCTGTAAAAAGATAAAAGATGAAATCTGGACTAAGCTGGATAAGAAATAATAGGATTCATCTTTGTAATCAGTCTCCTCGCAGTGATTTCCCCTTCTTTTGATGAAAAGATTTCTGCAAACACGGTTAACCTTAGCTGAATTTCAGCTATATATACATGAATGAACTTTTTTTAAAGAATTATTTGTTTTTGTTTAGTTACAACTGGAATTGCTTCGATTAAACACGCCTTGATGAAATGATATTTAAAAAGAGTACCTTGAAAAAAAGTTTAAAATTTTGTTTATTCATGTGACATGCCTGTTGGCAGTGATTACTGAACTGCAAGTATGAAAGGGAAGTAACCGCTGTGTGGAGTTTGCTTTGAAATAGTTTGATTTCCATAGAAAAAGTAACAACTTAGAACATTCAAAAAGCAAAATGACTTTTAACATTGTCTTTAATGTAGAGCCTTATCAAATGACTATTATGTTTGATCTAATGACATTTTTTTTTCTTTTTCAAGTTGATAATCATGTATTTTAAGCACAGTTATATAAGAAATTAGATCTGAAATCAAAGTAGTACTTATCTGTTATCTAGTGGAAAACCTGAATTACTTTGTGTTTTGTTAGGGTTTTGGGAGGAGAAAACTACAAAACAACAAAAGACATTCTTAGGTATTTGTTTGTACATGTAAAAAAGGTTTGTATATTTGTAACCTGAAGTTCCTTCAGTCTTTTTTGTTCTTCTTCCTCCCTTTTTCTTTTTTCCTCTTCTGCTTTTTGAGCCAAGAGACGAGCCTCCTTGATCGACTGGTACAAGGCTTCTTCTTCTAAGCGTCTGAAAATAATACAGAAATGTATGACTGAAAATGAGACATGTCTACTCGCACTAGAGAACTGAGCACCACAATATCCACAATGTCAAAGTTGCATCAATATGGAAGCACTGTTGATTTACCTTTTAAATGTCAGAGAAGTTGCAGATTTTTTAATCAACGGTAATTAGCTGAATTTTAAGGTAAGCCTGACAGTGACCTGAGAGGGAAATTATATCCTATTGTTGAATATTTATTTACTAGTACCTATAACAAAGATAAAGGACTCAAGTTGACCTTTGATATCCCAAGGCTAATCCAGTTATCAGTGCATGAAAAACATTTGAATTGATTGATTTTAACATGAGGATATGAATACAACTTGATTTTTCTGACAATCAACTTTTTCTGAAATTAAGTTGTGAGACAAAACTTACTTTCTTTCTTTTTCTTTCTCTTCTTCAAGCTTTCTCTTCTCTTCTTCCATTTTTCTTTTGATTTCTTCTTCTTCCTTTTTTCTGAATGAAAAAAAGCACAAAACAGATGAAAAATGTCGTAATAAAATTTCCTTAATTTTGGACATCATACATGAAAATATGCAATACTTTAAAGAAGAATTAGTGTCTTAAAACTCTAACACTAGCAAAACTTTTTTCCCAGAAACAATTTGATGCCTTAGCTGATAAAATGTAGAAATGCAACAAACCTAGTAATAACAGCTACCCATATAAAAATGTAAATCAGTTTAGTCAATATAATCATACAAATATTAATATATCTTAATAGTATTTTTTACCAGAAGTTATCATTATGATACCACTTTTACCTTATATGCAGTAACTCTGATAGACACTGGCTTGGTTATGCTTAGCAAGGATGTCACATAAATAATGTGGTGGGACAGCATAATATTCAATATAAATACTCAGTCAATTTCTTCAACTTTAACTTTCTCTTGGGGATTATCTTTTAAACAAACCAGCAAATTTTCTGTTCATTTTTAACCCTGGTTACAAACCCTTCCCTCTAACATTTTCCAGAGCTTTCCATTGTGTCTTGAACATCCTAGCTTACCTAATCTCAACTCATACCTGAGATTCTCAGCTCCTCTTCAGCCTGGTCAACCCCTACCTAAACTACTTTTCTACCTGTTCAACCTCTACCTGAGCTTCTTGGCTTCTCTTTCTACTGGTTCAACCTCTACCTGAGCTTCTTGGCTTCTCTTTCTACCTGTTCAACCTCTAACTGAGCTCCTTGGCTTCTCTTTCTACCTGTTCAACCTCTACCTGAGCTCCTTGGCTTCTCTTTCTACCTGTTCAACCTCTACCTGAGCTTCTTGGTTTCTCTTCCTACTGGCTCAACACCTATCTGAGCTTCTTGGCTTCTCTTCCAACTGGTTCAACCCCTATCTGAGCTTCTTGGCTTCTCTTCCTACTGGTTCAACCCCTATCTGAGCTTCTTGGTTTCTCTTCCTACTGGTTCAACCCCTATCTGAGCTTCTTGGCTTCTCTTCCAACTGGTTCAACCCCTATCTGAGCTTCTTGGCTTCTCTTCCTACTAGTTCAACCCCTATCTGAGCTTCTTGGTTTCTCTTCCTACTGGCTCAACCCCTATCTGAGCTTCTTGGCTTCTCTTCCTACTGGTTCAACCCCTATCTGAGCTTCTTGGCTTCTCTTACTACTGGTTCAACCCCTATCTGAGCTTCTTGGTTTCTCTTCTTATCTGTCAGACCACTACCTAAGCTCCTTGGCTTCTCTTCCTGTCTGTACAACCTCTACCTGAGCTCCTTTGCTTCTCTTCCTGTATGTTCAATCCCTACCTGAGCTCTTTGGCTTCTCTTTCATACTGTTCCACTCCTACCTGAGCTCCTTGGCTTTTCTTTCTACCTGTTCAACCTCTACAAGAAATCCTTGGCTTCTCTTTCAGCCTGTTCAACCCCTATCTGAGCTCCTTTGCTTTTCTACCTACCTTTCCAAACCCAACCTGAGCTCCTTGGCCTTTCTTCCTACCTGTTCAACTGCTACCTGAGCTCACTGGCTTCTCTGTCTACCTGTTCAACCCCTGAGCTCCATGGCTTCTCTTTCTACCCGTTCAACCCTTACCTGAGCTCCTTGGCTTCTCTTCATACCTGGTCAACCCCTGAGCTTCTTGGCTTCTCTTTCTAGCTGTTTAAGCCCTACCTTAGTTTCTCTGCTTTTAAGCCTGTTCAACCCCTACCTGAGCTCACTGGCTTCTCTTTCACACTGTTCAAGCTGGCCTAGCTAGCTCAATCAGTAGAGCATCGGATTGTTCCAGGTTCGATCCAGAACAATTTCTCTGTGATAATTGATCTCAGACAATGCATCTATAGGTCATTTGTCCCTCACCTCTGAAGCAAGTGAGGAAGTAGTTAGTCACTTGCAGAAAAATTTAGTAAACTTGTTGGATACCCAAGAACATTTGTTAGGTGCACTGACCACTGGGAAAAGACCACAGCTGTTAAAATTGGCGTTAAACCCCACTTACACTAAACTAAACTAAATTCACTGTGTTCAACCCCTACCTGAGCTCCCTGGTTGCTCCTTCAGCCTGTTCAACTTCTACCTGAGCTCATTAGATTCCCTCTCTGCCTGTTCAACATCTACCTAAGTCTCTTGACTTTTCTTTCTACCTGTTAAACCCCTTCCAGAGCTCTTTGCCTTCTCTTTCTATCTGTTCAATCCCTTCCTGAGCTCCTAAGCTTCTCTTCCTACCTGTTAAACCCCTACTTGAGCTCCTAAGCTTCTCTTTATACCTGTTAAACTGCTGCCTGAGCTTTTTGGCTTATCTTTCTACCTGTTATACCCCTACCTGAGCTCCTTTGCTTTTCTTCCAACCTGTTCAACCCCTTACTGAGCTAACCTGGGCTTGAAGCCTTCTTAGCTTCTCTTTCTACCTGTTCAACACTTACCTAAGCTTCTCGGCTTGTCTTCCTACCTGTTCAAACCCTAACTGAGCTTCTTGACTTCTCTTTCTACCTGTTCCAGCCCAACCTGAGCTTCTTGGCTATTAAGCCTGTTCAACCCCTACCTGAGCTTCTTGGCTATTTAGCCTGTTCAATCCCTACCTGAGCTTCTTGGCTTCTCTTTCGTCCTGTTCAACCCCTACCTAAGCTTCTTGGCTATTAAGCCTGTTCAACCCCTACCCGAGCTCCTTGGCTATTAAGCCTGTGCAGTGTTCATCCTCCACCAGAACTTCTTGACTTCTCTTTCTATCTGTTCAACCCCTACAGAAGCTTCCTGGCTTCTTTTTCTTCCTGTTCAACCCTTACCTGAGCTCATTGGCTTCTGTTCCTACCTATGCAGCCCCTACCTGAGCTTCCTGGCTTCTCTTTCTTCCCAGTCAAGCCCAACCTGAGCTTCTGAGCTATAGAGCCTGTTCAACCCCTACCTGAGCTCCTTGGCTTCTGTTCCTACCTGTCAAACCCCTACCTGAGCTTTTGGGCTATCAAGCCTATTCAACCCTTACAAGAGCTTTGTGTCATCTCTTTCTTCCAGTCCAATCCCTACCTGAGCATCTCGGCTATTAAACCTGTTCAACCCTTACCTGAGCATCTCGGCTATTAAGCCTGTTCAACCCCTACCTGAGCTCCTTGGCTTCTCTTTCTACCTCTTCAACCCCTATCTCAGCCTTTTGGCTATTAAACCTGGTCAACCCTTGCCTGAGCCCTTTCTTCTCTTTCAGCCTATTCTACTCCTATCTGAGCCTCTCAGTTTCATTCTACCTGTTCAGGCCCCTACCTGAGCTCCTTGGCTTTTCTTTAAGCCTGTTCAAACCCTGCCTGAGCTCCTTCGCTTCTCTTTCTACCTTTTCAAACCCTACCTGAGCTTTTTAGCTATTAAGCCTGATCAACCCTTGCCTGAGTACTTCCTTCTCTTTCAGCCTATTCTACCCCTACCTGAGCCTCTCGGTTTCTATTTCTACCTGTTCAAGCCCCTACCTGAGCTCTTCTGCTTCTCTTTCAGCCTGTTCTAGAGCTTTTCTCTGAGCTTCTTCTTCCATTATCTCTTCTATAGACTTATCATCTTTGTGGTCCCCCATCACCCACACCCAGTCATTACCATCTGCACCTTTCATGAAATTAACTTTCTTGCCCCCTAAAAAATAAGAATTCTTTCATTTATTCATGACAGGGCAGGAAGAAAATACGAGATAACAAGAGGAAGAAAATACGAGATAACAAGCATCATAAATCTTAGTGTTTATTTTCACAACAATCAAACCTACATGTTATTACAAAGTATGTATAAATCAGTTTCAAAGACTAGTTTAAGACCTGTGGAAGTAGATTTTACTCATGACAATACTTATGTGTTGTAACAGTATTTACACTGCTGTTTCTGATATGAGATTTATTACAGAAAAACAGCCACTTCACAAAAGCAGCTTTTTCTTAACAGATCATTTTTTAAAAAATAACCTCTTCTTTATGAAACATTAAATTACCAGGTTTTCTTGGTTTCTTTGGCTTCTTCTTCTCATCTTTGTCCATTTCCTCGTCTTTTTCTTTCCATCTTCGTACTTGCTCCTGTTGTAGAACAAGCAACATAGAGACTTATATAATCACTTAAACCAGCATACCTGTCACAGTTTAAATGAAAATATACAATATTAATGACATGTTTTTGTTGCTCAGACAAAAATCTACATTGGCAGAGCTTTTATAACCAAGGGCTTTTTTCCTCTATATTTTTTGGCACCATTAATAGAATGCTAAATTAAACTATTATATACATTCTCTTTCATCATTTAAAAACATCTGCCTATATGACTAAGGTCTGAATATTGAACCACTAACAGTACAACATGAAACTATCTCCTTATTTAAATAGCAATTCTTTTAAAACTGTATTTCCCCTTTTTTCTATATTTATTGTAAATGGATTCTTCTTAAAAAAAAAAAATATTTATGAAAGTCATTTAAGAAAATGAATGAAGTAAAGGCATACTTTTAGAGTGCACTCAACAGAAGCTCTGGTGTTACTTAAAACAATATCTTCACACATTGCTTGAAATTACCATAAACTGAACAACTGTAGAAAATTCGGTGGTTTTAGGAGACCCTCTAGTTTGTCTTATATGTTTTATTTTGAATTTTATACAAATAAATTACCAGGACACCGACATGAATTTCTGCCTTGAGTTTGTGGTTCAAATAACCTGAGGTTTCAACTGCTTCTTGTCAAGAATACCTTACATGTTTAAACTTACAAATATATTTACATAACTTTAACTTACTGAGCTAATAAAGACATCCTTTATTATGCTAGATATAGATGCAAAAAGTGGGCATAAAAGCATTAAACATACTTAAAGAAACGACTGAGTCCGATTTTTTTTTTTTTTGCCTTCACATTTAATGTAAAACCACAGTCATTGTCTGTGTTGATAAAAATTCAAGTTGACAATATTTTATTTTTATTTAGATAAAATGACAAAAAACTACAGTCTTTAAAACTGTAGGTGACCTTTGTACTTTAATAGTCAAACTTGACCTGTGGACCAAGTAAAGGCCTCATAACTGAAGGAGTAAAAGAGTCAAAGGGTAGATAATTCTTGAAGATATATTCATTGTCATTTTTCAACATGTAAAACCAGTCTTGTTTGTTTTTTCATTTATTTGATATCTTCTTTTACTGTCTTGATATTTAAAGTGAGTTAGACAAAATCCCAAAAATAAAACTAACAAGATAAGGCAATTAAAAACCAATTCTAATGAAGAGCAACTGTCATTGTTTCATTTCAATCTTTTTTTTTTTTACTGAATGGTGGTAGGGGGAGGGGTTTGAGGTGAATGTTTGGTATTTCCATGTTTATCCAGATATTGACAAAGTTGTTAACAAGGAGAATAACAAAATAACTCCTAATCCATAAGTTTTGTCTTTTGTACCCTTCACTCATCAATACTTTACATCACATATGAATCCCTTTAAATTGCCTAATAAAATTTAAGAATGATATAAAGTCTATCACTTAAAGAATGACAAAGATACTAGTGTCTTGTCACTTTTTTGTCTTATTTTATAATACATGTAGTGCAAACTAAATTATAATTCCTTATACTATGTAAATTATTTCTATATTATTATGATTATTACATTGAAAGCAAACTCACAAAAACAAATATAAATTTTATTTGGCCTTCAAATGAGTATGATGCAGTGACATGGGTCATTCCTGTGTTTCTGGGTTAAATAGGAAAGTTTTCTTGCATTAATTTAGATTAGAATGTTTAAACAACCCCATAAAACAAGGATCAATGTCTATTACAGTGTGAATCACTCAGTATCCAACAGCATACTAACTTCATATCAAAAACCAGATCATAGTATCTAGATGATGAAAAATGAAGGGTTATTTTTCAATTAATGAACTTGAAGTGAGGGAATACTCAGGGTTTCCATTTGACCCTTGTAGAGGGGTTTTGACCCCTGATATTTCATAAAGACCTCATTTTGACCCTCAGGTATTTTGACTGAAGGGTCAATTTGCCTTTAAATAAGGTATATTTTAGCTTAAATTCAGGTATTTTTTACTGCAATTTGGTAAATTTAGTTGCATCGAATGAAAAATGACCCTTCAGTTTTTGGAACTAATGGAACCCCTGAATACTTTAGTCATGTCATTTATTTTCATTAGACAATCTAGTTATATTTGAATCTATGCATTCTATCTTAAAATTAAAAATGGGGTATTTAATGTCTTTTGTTCCCTAATGAACAGATGGTAACTTTTTTAATAGTCAACATTCAAATATACCTACATAATTATATTTTGCAGTAAAATTTAGTTGCTATTCAAACTGGACAGGCTTTTTAATAATTAGTAACTTTATTTCTAGCTTTATATTAATAAACTTCAGTAAGTTATCAATACTGTTTCTATTTCACAGCACATAATTAGGAAAATTTCCGTAATAATTTTGCAAAACTTAAAGCTGAAAAATGATTTTGGTTAAATTTCTAGCATATTAAACATGTGACTAAAATTTACAACATGCAAATGAATGGACAGGCCATGTTGATATGAAATTCCAGTTATTCTAACTAGGAACTCGTCAAACAAGATAACTGCAATGTGTTTGTAGTTTGCTATTTGAAAAGGAAAAAAATATTTAATACCATTTTTCAGGAAACTATCTTAAAGAAAGAGTTTATGCAAAATTTACTTTTCAAACAATGAATTATGAAGGGAACTTAATCACAGCTGGTTTGTGTAGCTTCAATTTCTTTTTATATTGCCTGAAGACTATATGAGCAGGGAATTTATAAGACAGGGTTGGGTTTTTTCCGGCAAAAACTAGTTTTTTCCTTGCCAGTGGCAAAAACTGGAAAAAACCGGCAAAAACTGGTAAAAACCGGCAAAAATGGCAAAAACCATGATAGCTTATATTTCACCTAAGTTTAAGAGAAAAGACAAGGCTTGAATAATTCTTATTAGTAAATTTTTATTAATCAGAAATCACTTATAAATAATCACATTTTTAATAGCATGATAATGCACTTTTGAATAGCATACTACTATAATAAAGAAGCAACATTGGTCAAGTAACAGTGAGCGCATTTTATCTCTACCCTAACTTCATTTCTTAACAACACAACAACTACTAATTCTCATTCACTTTTCAATAAATAGCACCACATACATTTTTAAAAACACTTCACTCAATAGTTACTTATAATCTCTACCCTAACTTCATTTTCTTATCAACACAACAAACACTTTTACTGGCTTTTCCATTCACATTACTTTTTCATTAAATAGCACCACTTACATTTAGGACAATATGACACTTCACTCAATAGTAACTGATTCTGCACACACATTTTCTCAGTACTCAAGCTCCACTGAGCCTCTTAACATTCTGTAACAGAACACTAGCTTGCCTGCCTTTTCTATTCCAAGACGGTTTCTGAGTTTTGACTGGATCCTTGTTTCTACCACCCCTGGATGACATTTTTTTTCTGTTGCAATATCTTTGCTTTACTATTGGAAATTAAGTTGTTTGGAATATGTTTTTCAACTGAATGATATCAATAGATTTTGGAGTATATATAAAACAAGGTCTTAATTGACACTAATTGACAAGTTTACAGTACACAACACCTAGTCACTATTTTGGGACCATTAAAGACTTAATTGACACTAATTGACAGGTCTACAATATACAGCCAATGTCCACTGCCATGCCTTAAGTGTGGACCAGTGAAAGAGATTAGCACCTTTAAGGCTCTGACCATGTATATTCACACCTTTTCAAATGTGTTGTTCAAGTGTTTAAACATTTATTTTTTTTTTAGTTTTTGCCAGTTTTTGCCACTTAGTTTTTTCCTTGCCGGTTTTTTTCCATGGTTTTTTCCACCCTCGGCAAAAACTTGCCAACCCTGTTATAAGATCATGATCAAGATCAGCTTGCACCATTCAATTTGGTTACTTCCTGGTTATAAATTTGCTCTGCCCCTACATCATTTGCAAGCAGTGTTTTGTATTCTGTTGGCAAACTCAACATTTAAACACAAATTCTAATAAAATTGTACATACAAACCCTCAAGAAACATGAAAACTTATGACAATGATTCAATGAACTCAAACAATCAGACACACGTGAAAGTTAAAACTGTCCAACCAAACTATAGTTACAACTGAAAACAAACCGAATGATTTTTGTTTAAAAGCGAAAAATCATTCAGTAATACTGTATTTGATCCCATAAGCAAAAACTTCCAACTATTCATGACATAAAACACAAAAAATATCATATCAAAGATAAACATCAAAGAGTCTGACCTCTCTCATCTTCAAGAAGAGTATTTGTTTCTGTTCATCCGAGAGCTCTAACAAAAGCTCTGGCTCTATGTACATATCTTTCAAAATCTGCTGTAACATCTTGGCTTAACTCTGTCACAGCCTGAAAGCATTAGCAAAGAAAACAAAAATAATCACAAGTGTAAAGCTTGACTAGAGGCTGATATTTTTACAACAATAAGAAATTACAAGTTAACCCTGAACATGCTGAATCTTTGTAATGGATTTGCCCAGCTTTGAATTTGGAACAGTCCATTCAAAGTTTAAAGGATTTCAATATCAAAATACAAAAAAAAAAAAAGCTACCAACAGTATAGAGCCTGGTCAGACTGCACGGATGTGCAGGCTGGCCTGGCTCTACACTGGTGGCAAAGGCTAATCCCTTTTGGTTCCAGCACATTAAGGGTTAATCAGCCTTTTCTTGTGCAAGATAGATTTTAGATGATTATTCATGCTTCACTTTAATGAAATTAACATTTAATTTAGTAAGAATCATCAATATCTCTTTCTCTCATTGGAATCTTCTTTCAATCTCTGATTTAGTTAAAGATGTATTCACATTTGCTGGAACTTTTGAAGCTTCTACTCCAGATGAAATAATACATGTATGAAACAATGAACTTCCTATTTAATGAATGCAGAAAACCACATGTCAGTTGACCTATGAAATCTAACAGTAGACTCACAATAGTCTACATTGTTATATATTAAACACAAACTAAGGCCAACTGATACATAGCTAAAGAAACCAAAAAACAAAAAAAAAGTTTATGTAAGAAAACCTTACAGGAAGATACTGAGCTACATGATTGTTTTCAGTGAATAGACCATTTCCTCTTTAAAAGGAAATGATAATATATTTTACCAAATACAAACTAAGTATCAACAGTCAAGTAAGAGTAAAAATGTATAGACCTCCTATAATTTGCTTGCTGCCTGTCTTCTACAAAGCCACTTTACTAAATATAGTTTAGTTGTGTCAACATGAGTATTTCTTTCAAAAGCTTTTTATTATATATAAAACTAGCAAAAACTCAGAAGTTTTAGTTTTAGCAAAAATTGCGACTGTCTGACATCTCAGCAGATTTTCCCGAGAGCAGTGAGTTGTCCTACACCATCATGATTTCACTCATTTATTAACCTTTCCAATTAAGAACATGACAGCCCTTTACCATCTTAAATGTTAAATAGCACTGCAGTAGTAACTGTAACATTCCAACAAACACAAATTTTGACAAAAAGTATTGATTCTGGTAAAAGCTTTTGCTAGAGAAAAAATCAGAACAATGCAGAAATAAACTGCAAGGAGTTTTAAAGTTTTCTTTGATTCTGCATGAGAAGTTAGCACACACATTTATCTCTACTAAAATGTTTATTTGTTCTACTGAAGGGTCTAAGGACTTCATATAATTAATATTAATTTGACTGTGATAGCTTAAGATGTGATGTCATAGAGCATACTTAAATTTCTATTTTCAACCTAAGTCTTGATCAAAATCTTAGTCTCTTTACTGTTTTTTGTTTTTTTTAATTCTCCCTTGTTTTACACATCATTTTTTATGCTATGGACCCCATTGGAAATAAGCTTTCAGCTTAATGGGCTATCCATAGGTACCTTAAACCGTTTAGTTATTTTATGATAAAAGTTTGCTCTCCTTATTAGATAGTACATGACATTTTATAGTATGATTTATTTTTATTTAGTATGTGGTACTGTTTTATACAGTACACGCAGCGCGGACTTTGTCAACGAACACCCGTCCCCGCGATTTGACTGTCCGCTTTGAAGACCAAAATGACCACCGCGTCGAGTGTTCATTCGTATAAAACGCGGTGGTCAGCACGGCCGTCCGCGGTGATCATTACTGCGCCATGTCGCGGTGTCAGGTCGCGGGGGGTTGCGGTGTCCGGAAAAACCAAGTCGCAACACAATTTTACTTTCCCCTATTTTTTTTTCAGAGTTACAAAAAAAAACATAATTATTACCAGTTGAAGTTGTTTCTTTTTCTTTTTAATAACCCATCCGGTGTATGACTGAGGGTAACACAGCCGATTATGAATAGATTTACACACCTACATGCCATCTTGTTAACTTTAATTGCTGCAATTAATATATTTTCAAGTCTTCAATCAGTGCCGCTCTTGCGTTAATCCACTAGCAAATAAATTACACACAAATAAATTACTAGCGATCATCAAACTGCGAAAAGTTAACAGATCTAATTTAAACTTTCAAAATTCGAACAAATCCACTCTAATTATGATGCATTTACGAACTCTCCTTTTTGTTTACGCAAAGAATGACCATTCAAAGCAGTTGCTTCCGGAAACAGCTGATCATATTTTCAGAAAATGAATTGTCTGTGTTTTTAGGTCAACACGTGTTTAACTTCTTTCGACATCTGTATCATCTAGGCGCTTGGCAAAAATCATTGATCGATTTTGCTATCTAGTAACAAGCGTTTTTCAAAAATTCCAAAAACTAAAGTACACAATAAACCTACACCGCATATGTACTTGAAATTTGGTTTTAATTTGACAAACTGAAGTTAGCCACAAAATACATGTTAGTAAAATAAGAATGAGTAAAAAGAAAACCACGTACATGTACTGTACGCAGAGTATGTTTAAATGCAGTAATCTCCAAGTCAGAACATGGCGGGGACGCGCGGCGTTCTGTCACCGCGACAGGCAGTGATCATACCCCTCGGCGGTTGTCGCGGTGGTCATTTTAGCAGACACCCGAAATTTCGGGTGTTCAGTCCACCGCGACTGGCCACCCGGAGACGAAACCGGCCCTTGCGACAATGTTAACAATGTCAAACTCCGCGCTGCGTGTACTGTATGTGCTATGTCCTTAAACTTAAAAGAACAAATAAATAAAACACAAAAAGGTCCAAATAATCAGAAATGTTATTATTTTGAATATCTGCAATAGATCTTTGCAGTTTTTTTATTTTTTCCCATGTCCTATGTAATCTTATTTAAGTTATTAGCAATAGTTTTCACATTATAATCCCTGTTAAAATGTAGGAATAAAAGTCCTCCACTTCTTCCATCTTTCCAATTGTGTTTGCAGACTGTTGCCATTTGCATCTAAAATGTTATTAATTATATTATCAATATGAAATTTACTAACTGAAACGAAGTGGTATAAACACTAACTCAGCAGCTCAGTGGCACCTTGTTCCCACAAGTCTGAAAAGGGAAGGGTCCACCTCAGGCTCAGGAACCTGACACAATATTATTACTTTCAGAACTAGTAGCACAGATTCAGTACTGCAAATATCAACCCTTGTAAACAAATAATCACATACCAATGATAAGCAATTAAAATCACTCGATGTATTTCATACTCAAACAGTTATCAAACTGGCTGATTTACCCGGAAGTAAAAGATAAATAAAACGGTGTAAACATAATTTAATATCCCTGTCTATTCGTCCTACAAGCGTTTTATGTGATACAGAACATTGTTTACAAAATGCAACGTGACACGCAAACAGTGGCAATTTTTGATGTTGATGGAACTTTGACGGCTCCTCGAAAGGTAAGCCTATGGGCTTTTAATGTTTATACTCAATTAATTTATGTTTATTTCTTTCTTATGCGCAGAAAAAAAGGAAATGTCAAATTGCATCATCTCTAGTGGGAATGACCCACAGATTAGTAACTTGAAATATCTCAACGTTCACAATATAGTAGCCTGGTGTTTGAATGGCAAACGGACATCTGTCCAGCCATTTACTAGGGATATCCGATGTCCACTTCACTTCTTCCCTCTTTAACCTACGGGAGCCAGGAATCAAATGTACAGCTTCCTACAGAGTATACAGCGAACAGCAAAAGAGGGCTTCTAAAAATTTTATTAAAATCATTATGATAATAACTTTGCTTATGAACATAAATGTATTTTACAATCTAACCTGCCCTTATGGTCACCTTGTGTCAACAGTTGTTTCATGACGTTCCTGTCAAAAATCCTTCCTAGTTACATTTAATTCAATGGTCACTTTACGTCTGTGGCCAGCGGCCACACTAATTGCATTCAATTTGGCAAAAATCAACCAGATTCAGCAGTCTCGTATCATCTGCGTAAGGTGTGAATATATTTTGACAAGCCAAAGAATAAACCCTGGAAGGCAAACACGTGACTATACACAGTGCTTTGATGTACAAGTGAATCAGTGTGTAAATTTGGCGACTACTTGTTATGCATGTATTTCAATTTTAGTTACAAACAGTAACAAAAGACTCTCAAAGTAAATGGTCTTTGATCTCATTAGGTGTTGAGAAGTTTGTTTTATAATTACAAAAGGTATTGATTTCAGCGGTAAGTAGAAATTAAAATAAATATAAGCACCTAAGAAACACGCTTTTTAACTTAAATATGCTATGGGAGTAAAAGAAAAGGAAGCTGAAGTATAACTATGCCTTTTCTTTAGAGAGGAGAACACCTTGTATGAATTATCCCGATTACATGAAGGGAAAGGCGATTGGCCTTAAAAATCAAAACAATATTAATCTTAATCATTTAAGAATGTTTTGTTACTGTAAACTTAGAATAAAGAAATTTTTAAATATGCCATTACTTCAGATAGCACTCAAGAAACAATTGATTTTACTTACTAGGACAAAATACTGAGACCGCTCATGTAGTGATAATCATGACCACTTATCTTAATAAATCAAGTGGATGTTGTAAGTATTTAAAAGTCCCGAAGACACTGTTTTTTTATAAATACTAAAATACGACGGGGTCGCGGAAATATTTGACAAACGGAATTTATCCGAGATTCTTACTCACTGCTTCGTGTTTAATGAACTAAATGTTTGCTGGAATTTCTATTTGTTCAACTTGTTTTTAATTTACCAAAATACTGAGACCGCTCATGTAGTGATAAGGAAGTTAGTAATGATAGTGATAATAAGTAAAAGACTTTAAATGATTGTAAGATAACATGTGTATTATATTTTGAACTTCAATTATCACATTAACAAAATAATAAAGATACATTTGTAAACAACAATTGATTAAGTGTTATAATTGTGTTCAAAGTAACCACATGCCTAGTAGTACTAAAGAAAGCAAGCCAACATTAATTACCCCCTTATTTGGCGGTCACCATGCTTAAGCAGCCAAAATTACCATTTCCCTTGGCTAGCTGCTTAAGTAAAGTTGGACTGTATATAAATTTTCTTATTTTATTTATTATTCATTTGATTATATGGTGCCGCGAATAATTTTTTCATACCCTTTATAGTTACCTGGCCATTGACATCGCAGTGCTCCAGCTAGGCCTTTTTGGAAGGGCGCCGCGCCCTCCCCTTATTTTCTGCCCAATTTTCTAACGCCATGCCCTAAAAACAGTAAAAAAAATTGTCAAAGTTTTCGTGTATTGGGGAATTCCCATTACTGCCGCGTGAAGAAAATGATTATCGTCTGGGCGTTATGCAAGCATCAACAACAAAAAAAATCGATAGGAAACCAGTCACATCAAAATAACACAAGTGTAGGAAAGTTACATTACCACACTTGTTTACAACCTGTCTTGTTTGTATATTGCACTGACACCTGGGGAAAAGTAGCCACAAATAAAGATGGGACATCGGTTACAATTATGAGGTGTTAATTATTTGATTTCTACCGACGTTCGGTGCCGTTCGGCGCCGATTTTAACCGTGGTATTACAGGGTTCTCACGAGGGGGCGAAATGGGAGAAATCGTCGCCCAAAACTCCCTGACTTCGCCTTTATGAAGCATCAAAGCGATATAAACTTCGCCGAAAATGTTTCATCTGCCGACATCAATAACTTGCTTTGCTCCGGTTATGGGCGGAGCCTATACTCAGAAACGGCGATAAATATGTACTACCTTCAAAGCATTGACCAATCAGAGTGCATTTTGATAGTTTCATTGATTTAATCCTGTGTGTTGACACTTGATACACAATTAACACATTTAGCCATCAACAGGTGTTGAATTGGGTCAATAAATCAATTGGGGATTGTACACAAAGTAGAAAGCTGTTGTGTACGATAGATTCTACAAATTTTTAAAGTCAAACAAACTTTGTCTTAACAAACTTATTGAATGCTTAATTGTAAAGGAAAAGGCAATTCTTTACCAATGTTATTCTAACCTTTTAAACAGTGTATGAAAAGGCAAAAATACGTTTTGGTACTTTTTTAATTCTCGGATTAATTTACAAGAAAAAGCCAGGTAGATTAAAAACAAGTTGAACAAATAGAAATTCCAGCAAACATTTAGTTCATTAAACACGAAGCAGTGAGTAAGAATCTCGGATAAATTCCGTTTGTCAAATATTTCCGCGACCCCGTCGTATTTTAGTATTTATAAAAAAACAGTGTCTTCGGGACTTTTAAATACTTACAACATCCACTTGATTTATTAAGATAAGTGGTCATGATTTGATAATAAGTACCTGTTTTTCATGTAATTTTCTGTAATACTTTATTTCTGTCGTTGTTACTTTTGAAAGCCACAGTTGTAATGAATCAAAATAATGTACAGTTTAACATTGTAATTTTGTTAAAAAAAATCTGGTTTAACTGGAATTACATCACAGACTTTTCACCAAAAAGATACTGAATTTTGTTGCCACATATATATATTAATTTTTAACAGTAAGTTGAAATAAAAATCACTCCACATATTTGATGTCTGTAAAAACAAATACATTTGTAAATATGAATATTATGAGAATGTCTTATAATTAGCAGATAATTTTTAGAATATGAGAGAGAGTCAGGAACATTTCTTACTTACGCCCCCACCCCATGCCCGACCAGCCACTTCACGACTCCTTTTTGCCCTTTTTCACTTACCAGCACCCTGCCCTTTTTAGATCCTAGCTGGAGCACTGACACCGGCTTTGGACACCCATCCAAGTACTAACCATAGATAATGTTCCCTAACTTAGCAAGTGTTCCAGACATGCTAACCATGTTGCTAAAGAGCTAGCCCAGCAGTGAGGCTGTTGGAAGTGCCTTTATCAATTTGGTGTCAACTAAACTCCTCCCCTCTTTAACCTTCAGGAGCCAGGCATCTTTTGTGTAACTTCCTGCAGAACCTGTTTCTGCTACAACCGTGCAACCAGACTTAATCCTTGCACTTTCAGTGCACACAGGCACTAACCAAGGTATTACCACTGCCACCATTATAGAAATCTGGCTTTGATGATGTCAGCTTTGGACACCCATCCAGGTACTAACCACAGATAACGTTGCTTAACTTAGCAAAAGTTCCAGACAATCTAACTATGTCGCTAAAGAGCTAGCCCAACAGCAAGGCTGTTGGAAGTGCGTTTATTGATTTGGTGTCATTACACCTTTATCTGAGCTTCAATCACGGAATAAAAATGATCCAAAGGTCAGCCACTAGGGATGTTCTAAATGACTACCACTACACATGCAGCATAGCAAGCATTATAAAGAAATTAAAATGGTCAACACTCTAGCAAAGGTGAAACCAAGTCAGCTTGGTCATGCTATACAAAAAAAACAACAACACATCAGTGTCAATCGTGATCATCTCACAAACAAGAAGCAACAAATTCCTCATCCCGCAGTAAAAAGCACAACATCACATGAACTCATTCTTTCCATGGGCAATACGACTCTGGAACAAATTGCTGCCTGAGGTCACCCCAACTGTATCAGCTTTGAAAAATGGACTAAATAAGTTTTATGGCTCTTTGACACATTATTTATAAATAAATAAGAACAGCGTTATGATCTCCTACACCTCTGTTTAATCAAACACCGTAATATATTAAAAGAATGTAATGTCATAATCCAGTTACTGGTGTGTCATAAATTATTATTATAATTAAAAAAATGGGTGGGATTTAATTTTTTAATATTCTACAATGTATATACCATATTAAAACATGTAGTTTTTTTCCAAATAATAGACTCCAAGAAGAAGGTTATACTGTTCAAGGGTAAGAATCAACAGGAGCTTGCTATTTGAAAAAATCTCAGTTTTGTTGGTTTTGTTATAGGATTGCTATCCCTGCCCACTTTAACAGAGTTTCTCTCGCAACATCCCTTTTCAAAAAATAAAAATGGTACACATATGATAACTCTTAGCAATAATTGTTCTCATACAAATGTTCCTACAAAGCTGTGAATGGTGAACAGAGGTTATAAGATATTGTTTATTTATGTAAGTAAAAATTGCTTTTTTTGAAGAAGTAGTAAAATCTGTTTTAAAGAGTCAACTGAGAAATATCTAGCAAAAACATCTTTTAGTATGGGTAGCTGCTTAAACCAGATGATCTAGAAAGAAAATACTGGGATATACTTTCTATTTAATGTGACTGCATTTTGACCTTTTTGTACCTTCTCTAGACTGCAGATAGTTGTGATGCATTTGTTATCATCTACAGATTATAGGTAGCGACCAGGATTGTGTCTTCAGCTGGTTTTGAATATCCACTAAAAGGGAATAAATATAGGTCATTATCATGGTGATTAAAATTGGGTATAGTTGTACATTTGTATGTGTTGTTCATGTCTTTAAATGGAAAGTTATGGAATTAAGAAATATGGTAGTAATTTTTGATGTTGATACTACTTTAACTCCTCATAGAAAGGTAAGTTGTTATGGATAATCCATTATGCTGAGAGGAAATGTGCCTTATAGGTCAGAGGTTAAGACTTTTCCTACAGGTCCTTGGTTTCAATACCAGCTAGAGCTCAGGTAGTGTTAAAGTTTGTAACCTTTGACCTTTTGATATTTAACTCTGAGAACATGCTCTGTGCTAACACTATGTTCCATGTTTAGACTAAACATGTTTATTCTGTACGTCTATTCCAAAACTTGTCCGGACTACTCCTCAAAAACTACTGGTGCAATTTCATCCAAACTTTACAGGAATGATCAGTACCAAGTCTTGTTGTGCATATTATCAGCATTTTCCAGTTCAATGATTTTTGTCAGAGTTATTGCCCTTTAATGATTTTTTTTAGGTTTGTCCAGACTACTTCTCTTCTACTACTAATGCAATTTGAATGAAATTTACAGGATTGATCGGTACCTCAAGTACTTGCTCATATCTATTAGGTTTTTAGGTTGAATGATTTTTGGCTGAGTTATGGCCCTTGAATTAAAAAAGGCGTTTTGGCCAACAAACTCTCCAGTCGCCTCTCAATACAACTGTTTAATTGGCTGTCATCAGGCAACACATGTTATCACTGATTGCCCTTGTTTTATTTCTTATGCTAACAAGTGAAACACTTCCATTGTTGAAATTAGTGAAGCATGAAAAAAGTTTGATAATCCCAGGTCTGTTACCTGAAGTAACTCAGTCCACCAAGCACTGAAAATTTCACTCCTCATCATGTTTTACAGAGGGTGGAGCCAGACATGGAAGAGTTCTTGCAGAAACTACGGAACAAAGTGAAGGTGGCACTGGTAGGGGGCTCAGATCTGGTTAAAATAAAGGAACAAATGGGTGAAGAAGATGGTAAAGTATAAATATTTTTTGTACTTATGAACTGTGACATAAGACAGAAATATTTGATTTTAATATTTGTTTTATATACTGCTTAAAAGTTTGCCTTCAGGAAATGTTAAAATAGTTAATTGGCCCAAGGCATAGTGATACACATATACAACAAATTAAGTCCATGATAATATTACATACATAATAACAGTATTATATGAATTGATAAAATAAGAAAATATTTGAGATTGATAGATTAGATTTGTTATGATAATGGTATGTAATAAACTGCATGTAGAAAGAACTGTTATGTAGTTTTTAGCTCACTTGTAAAGGGTTCACCCTCCCACCTCTCTAAGGTGACATGTGAGAAATAATCTCCTGTTTCTATGTGCACAAAAGATGGACAAGACTTCATTTTCCTCAGTTTATGAATGCTTGAATTACTAAATTAATGTAATTATGTAATTTCCCCCCTCCCCCCCCCCCCCTAAAAAAAAAAAATGTAAATCTGCCTTTCAGCAAGTTGTTTCAGTGTAGAATCTTAATGCAGATAAAGGAAGACTTACTCACTTAAGCTGATAAAGTGGTTTGTTAAGTTATTCTGTTTTTTTCTTTTCAGTGGTGGAGAGGTTTGACTATGTATTTGCTGAGAATGGTCTGGTCGCATACAAGGACGGGGTGCAGATTGGCCAGCAGGTTGGTTCTTACACATAGTGTGTTATTAATTTGAGAATAAATGTAGGAAACATTGTAATAACAGGCTTATGTGGAATATATTATTTAAATAAGATAGCATTTTAAAAAATGCTTTGTAACTATGCTTCAGGTATGTGTTTTCATGTTCCAGTTAAAGCTTAATTAATGAGCACAACTATTACTATGCTGTATATATATACACACACACAGTAGAACACCGCTAGTTCGAAGTTACTGGTATCGAAAAAAAAATTTGGATTGCTAATAGTTCGGATTTGAAATGAGTTCTGGTCCTGTCTTAAAAATGATGTCCTGTGTAGATCGCAGTCAGGCGAAACTTAACAATGCTATTCTTTTTAAATTAAACCAACTGCATTCATGTAATAACTATGAATAAAACTTAAATGCAACATAAACATTCTAAAAAAATTTCATAATATATATCATACATGGAGACATTTGATCAAAGGAAATAGCACTAGGCACTTATGAAAAAAAATATACATGTAATGCATTTATGGTGCGCATTTGACTGTTACTAGAACATTAATATTTATTGACATAATGATCACTTATTATTTCTCAGATTGCTTGGCAATGTTCTGTATGAAAATGAATATTTCTGATTACCATGTTTTACTTTTCGAAAAAAAGCAACTGAGTCAAATTGAAATTTACAAGAGAGCAGTAGTTCTTATTAACAATACCAAAATTAAATCTATAGGCAACTTGTTTGGAGCACTTACACACGTGTTACTAGTTAGTCAAATTTTCAGTTTAATTGTGGCATGGCCAGTTTAACTGTTTTTTATTCAACCCTGCTGAGAAGATGCTGAAAGGTGTGGAAAAAAACGAGACATTGGAAGCAGTTAACAGTAATTACCAACTTAGGATTACTGACTGAAATTAATGAGGAAATTGTTATGTAGGGACCAACAATTTAGTATCGGACTACTGATATTTTGGATTTTACACTTGAGATTTCACCATGTTTATTAAAAAGATGCTTGTTTAAGTATTCACTGTTATAACCTGAGTACTTTAAAGTGGTAGGTTTACAAGTATTAACAGTTATGATTCATGTAGCATTAGAGAAAGAAAATTTAGGGTTTGCATTATGAAGAATGTAATTTAAAGAATAAGTGCTTTTGGTGTACTGATTTATATAATTATCTTACTTCATATTTAGAATTTGCTCAAAAAGATGGGAGAGGAGACATTACAAAAAGTGATCAACTTTTGCTTGCAATATATGTCACAGTTAAAACTTCCAGCTAAAAGGTAATATCTGTAATGTTTGCTTATGTGTTTAAGCTTGAAATATGATCTGAAAAAATATAATGTATTTGTTTGGAGTTCCTTCCCCTTTCACTATGATATCAGTTTGGTTCTTAGGAAACCAGACTCAGAAAATGTCTGAAGTACCTTATTACCATGCTGTTAATTTCACAAATTAAATGTTTTAAAATTCCATCTTCTTAAAAAAAATATAGGGTTTGCATTGTTCAGGTATTGAAAATTGCTATTTGCTTTTATTATGCCCCCCATCGAAGATGAGGGGGCATATAGTTTTGCAAATGTCCGTCGGTCGGTGGGTAGGTCGGTCGGTCCGTCGGTAGACACTTCATTTCCGATCAATAACTAGAGAACGTATTGACCTAGGTTCACCAAACTTGGTATGCTGGTAGGCCATCACCAGTAGATGACCCCTATCGATTTTGAGGTCATTAGGTCAAAGGTCAAGCTCACACGGACTTGCATCTTAAAAATGGTTTCCGATCAATAACTAGAGAACGCTTTGACCTAGGTTCACCAAACTTGGTATGCTGGTTGGCCATCACCAGTAGATGTCCCCTATTGATTTTGAGGTCATTAGGTCAAAGGTCAAGATCACAGAGACCTTCATCCTAAAAACGGTTTCCGATAATTAACTAGAGAACGCTTTGACGTAGTTTCACCAAACTTGGTATGCTAGTTGGTCATCACCAGTAGATGACAGGTCATTAGGTCAAAGGTCAAGATCACAGAGACTTTCACCCTAAAAACGGTTTCCGATCAATAACTAGAGAACGCTTTGACCTAGGTTCACCAAACTTTGGTATGCTGGTTGGTCATCACCAGTAGATGACAGGTCATTTGGTCAAAGGTCAAGATCACAGAGACTTTCATCCTAAAAACGGTTTCCGAGCAATAACTAGAGAACGCTTTGACCTAGGTTCACCAAACTTGGTATGCTGGTTGGTCATCACCAGTAGATGACAGGTCATTAGGTCAAAGGTCAAGATCAAAGAGACTTTCATCCTCAAAACGGTTTCCGACCAATAACTAGAGAACGCTTTGACCTAGGTTCACCAAACTTGGCTTGCTGGTTGGTCATCACCAGTTGATGCCCCCCTATTGATTTTGAGGGCATTCGGTCAAATGTCAAGCTCACAGAAACTTTCATCCTAAAAACGGTTTCCGATCAATAACTAGAGAATGCTTTGACCTAGGTTCACCAAACTTGGTATGCTGGTTGGCCATCACCAGTGGATGACCCCTATTGATTTTGAGGTCATTAGGTCAAAGGTCAAGGCCACAGGGACCTTGATCCTAAAAAGCGTTTCTGACCAATAACTAGAGAACGCTTTGGCCCAACCACAAGCAATTAGGTGGGGGGCATGTATGTTTTACAAACATTTCTTGTTTTCTAGATGACAAATATATTCTATGTTGTAAATTACTACTACATGATCATTTTCAACATGTGTTTATAATTCCATATGCATGCATTTAAGGTAATGTATGTAATACATGATTATTTTACTTAATGAAGTTCAAACAAGTTTGCCATTTTGATACATACATTTACATGTGATATGTACAAATACTCCATGGGAATGTATTTCAGGGGTACATTTGTGGAGTTCCGTAGCAGTATGCTGAACATTTGTCCTGTAGGCCGTAGTTGTTCTCAGGAAGAGAGAGATGAGTTTGCTGCTTTTGACAAGGTAATTGCTTCATTCTTCCTTCAGTAAATATTTTCTTGTAATTATTAGGCAACAGTTTTCAGTATTTCGTTAATTGATTTTCTGTTTATAGAAAAAAACAAAAAACAAAAAACCCTGTAAAATTGTAAATATGCACCGCTCACAGCATGGTGTCAGTGAAATCTCTATGATATATTTCCTTCTAAATCCACCTTATTGAGAAGACATTTAGTCACTGACTCGTAAACCTTCTACTTTAAGAGAGATGATGGCCACAGAGTGAAGCCCAACTACTGTAGTTACTTGGTATTCCTGTCAGGAGGATAGGGTCAGGTTTATCCTAACTCACAATTACCATGTGTTATACACTTAACTGCAAATTTTATAATGCAGATTTCTTACATTTTTAAGCAAGGGTCAGAAAAGAAGGAGAAAATGTATGTAGCGCGGTAAAAAAATACAACACTTCTTAATTTCAGGTGCACAACATTCGTCAGAAGTTCAAAGAAGCATTAGAGAAGGAATTTGCTCACTGTGGTTTACAGTTTGCTATTGGTGGACAGATTAGCCTTGATATATTCCCAGTTGGCTGGAACAAAACATATTGTCTACAGTTTCTAGAAAAAGATGGATTTAAAACTATGCATTTTTTCGGGGACAAAACTGCAGAGGTAACTTTGTTAGATGCAGTTTTTTGCGTCTGTTATTCAGAGTTTATATACAAGACTTGTACCCAGAAATTTTATCATTTACATGTATTTAGAAACTACAGTCTGAAATTCCCAATGCAAAAATTTGTAATTAAATTATGATGTTTTATAAAATGAAACATGGCTTTAATTTCTTGAATTTAAATACTTTATAGCACTAAATACTTTTAATATTTACGCAACTGAGTTTATAATTCTAAGAGCAAATATTCCATTCACACCAAAGAAAAATTGATCTCTTTCCACACATCTGCATAGGAGGTCTCTAGTATTTAACATAAAAAAAATTAAAGTGTTTAATAGTAGTTTTCAGCAGTTTAAGCAGAAAAATGTAAATGAGTAATAGGTATTTGATGAGTAATCTAAAAATATTTCATGTTATAAGTTACTATTTTGTAAAGAAATGGAATAGCTTTTTA
Organism: Cyclina sinensis; assembly: GCA_012932295.1. Lineage (NCBI taxonomy): Eukaryota > Metazoa > Mollusca > Bivalvia > Venerida > Veneridae > Cyclina > Cyclina sinensis. The sequence goes on along the minus strand of JAAONU010000001.1, from coordinate 30,829,690 downwards.
AAAGAATGCATTGATTAGCTGATTCTAACTCTGTGACTTGACAGAGTCACAATTTGAATGCCCTTTAACTAGTTAAACTGAAAAATATGAAACTAGATGAGTTAATTACTGAGTCTGTACTTACGTACGTATACAATCAAGAAACTGGGGCCAGGACGTAACTTATCTCTGTAAGACCACAACGTTAACAGGCTTTTTTAAGATAGAAATTATGAGAAAAACTAATAGGGAATTTACTGGTCAGATTCCAGCTCTGATTGGCTAAAATAAGCCAGACTTACCAACCACAAGGGATTTGACATGTTTCTGTTGCAAATCTTTAAGTCTGAGAGAAGTCAAAATAGATGTCTAGGAAAGACCAGTTTAAGAAGGGTAAGAAGATGTCACATGTCAATGGGATTAGGGTAATATGATCATTACAGGTTTCAGTCAATGCCATTGTTTTCTGCATTTGTCTGTTGTTTTTTCTTACAGAGTATTTATTTTGAAATATTTTGTCTTTCAGGGTGGAAATGACTATGAAATCTTTGAAGATCCAAGAACAATAGGGCACACAGTAACCAGTCCAGCTGACACAATTAAACAAGTCACAGATGTCATTCTTAATGGACTTTAACAAATGAAGGCATTAGGATTTTATATTTAATTTATTACATAATCTCATGCCACTATACATTTATTCAGCTGGTCTTGAACTTCTAGGGTTCTAATGATTTTATTGAAAAATAATGCAGCTATGGTACCAGTTATCTAAATTGTGGGAAATCAAAAAAAAGTATATTTATGGTGTTAATGTTTAAACATAATATTTACATGTATGTGTAACCAAATGTTGGGAAATATAAATGGGAAATCAAAATGTAAACTTCCACTTAATACTGCCAAAAGTCAATACTTGCTATACTAGGCAGGCACATAGGTGTTATATATATAATATATCAAAGGTGTTCTTATTAAAAAAAGTAATATGATATATGCTTACACATTGTGGATAGTAATAGATGTAAAGTAACAAAAAATAAAGTGACATACAAAAAATGCATTGGCTGCTTGATGTAAAATGTTTGGAAAAAATTTCAGGGAATGTAAATGTAATTTTATTTATCATTCTCATAATTTACTTAAAAGACTATTGCTTTGTGTGTCAGCACATAACACATATTTGAAATTTATGCTGGAATGCATATCAGGTATTATTGATTGTTTTGGGTTAGAGTAAGAGACAGAAAGTTCCAAAGTTAGAGGGAGTAGCTCAGTTAATTGTACTATGAACTGTTCAAGGGAAAAGTACATGTAATAGGGAACCATATTGTTGCAATAGTACCATTGGTACAAGGGGCCTTGCACACTGCAGTTGTCTTCTGTTACAACAATCTTCTTCTTGTGTAGTAGAAAGAGTATTTTGGGATTTTGAACTTATCTGAGATAACTTCACATTGAAGGTTTAAAGAATTATTACAGCGCAGTGTGTTTATTAAAAATGTTAATTTATGTGATGTCACAATTTTATGTAATGCCATGATAGGGCCAATATTTCTTGTTAAAATGTAGTTAAGAGTCATTGTCATAAGATGTTGATACACCCTTTGTACATTTGAAGAAAATTTAATCGTTAAGAAGTTTTTTTTTGTTAACTTTTTACAAAAACTGTGGGTATTCCTTCCATATGAAATGAACAGTTTATTTTTGTGAAATCTGTGATTAGGGCAGGTGAAAATCTTTTCAACAGAGGTAGTTGGCTTAAAAATACACAAAGCATACCGGTAACTCTTTTGTTTGAAATTCAGAAATCAAGGAAAAACCTGAAAGGAATGCTAGATATTTCTTGCATTTCTGTTAAGATAAAGTTCCTCATTAAAATACATGTATACTGTGGGATGACATGCAGATAAAGAATACAGAAGTAATCATTTTATATAGCACAAACCTATTCCACTGCATTGTTAACCCACTTACATTTGGAATAGAAATGTTTTTTTTATGTAATACTCATTTTGATGCTGAGCATATAAAATTATATGAAAATAATAGATTAGCTTCACTGTTAACATCTAAAAGACTGGTCTCAGTTTCTCTCATACTATGTATGATAGAAACTTTATTAAACTTTTCAGCAATAGATTTGTCGATTGGGGCATCTTGAGGGAACTGTTTTTTTTTTTTTAACAAATGATTGACATCAAAAGTGTCTGCTTTGGGCAACAGCAAGGCTGTTAGTCATTCTATGGGTGCGCAGTCATTGTCAGTGTCTTAACAACTAATCTGTATCAAGGTCTTTCCAGGAGTTTACAACGTTTGTTGATACTCATTCATTACACATGCTTGTAGAACTTAATGATTTACATGTATAACTGAATATTTCCTTTAGGGCATATGGCTATACTGCTGTGAATCAAGCAGGTTAAAGGTATTCATATAATTTGCAATTTCTATGATTTCAGTAACATTGTAAAGTTGAAACTGTTTTTGTCTACTTCGTTTTGGTTTGACTTTGTACTTGGAACATTCCATATTATTCTACTTTGTTCTGTGCAGAAATCCATTTGCTCTAGTTAACATGGAAACTTGTGGGTTGTATGTCTTCATGATGTAATAAAATGTATGGAAATATGAAATGTTTTATTCTTCTCAGTGCTGATGGTGAGTACAAACATTTAAAGTGTGTTGGAAGTGTCTGTATGTTACACAGAGTTGACACTTGTTTAATGAGTCTTAATACTTACTCTGGCCTTACAGCAGAAGCCAAAGGCCAAGAAATTTTGTTTAGAAAGATAGGTGAAATAAAAACATGTCAATTTTTAAGTACTAACAGTCTCAAATCGAAAAATTCTGTCACTACATAGCTGAGTAGACTCATAAGCTGTCAAAAATGACCACATAGCTGCCAACCCTCAAAATTTAATAAAAGCTTTCCTAGACATTACTGGAAAAAAATAGAAGTGTTCCATAAAACAGAGCTTTGATACTAAATACATGTAGTTCAGCTTTCCTGAGCACAAGATGCTCTAGACTGAGCCTTTGTGTGAGGTGGCTATCTTTTATCAGAATACCAAACTAGCATGTGGAAGGAGTGAGTTTTCCGTTTTCCATTTTTATGCCTCACCTCTTTTGGGGGGTATATAGATTTGCCCTTGCCCAGCTGTCACAGTTTCCTTACGTAGACTGGTTTGTGTGGCATGTAACTCCAAATGTATAACTGCTAGAGCCATGAAACTTTCTGAGAATAGTTGTCAGCATGTGAACTTAAACACCTGGGTATTTTGATGCAAATTTATTGGAGATCAACAGAGTTATGCCCCCTGATAAAGCAAAAAATAGCATTTTTAGACTCTTTAATGTTAAGGACAATGTTTATACACACCTGTAATTGTACAGGATTTTTTGTGATAGTACAGCAGAATGTGGGGGCATTAGTGTCCTATGGACACATTCTCTAGTTTTGATAATCTGGTCAATTGTTTTTTTTCAAATAATCCAAAATTCCCTTTTCAACTCTGAAAAAAATTTCAGAAAAACTCCTGTATGTGCATATGATGTATTAAAGGTTATTAAATCAAAGCGACCCTGAATGTTTAAAATACATCAATTTACACTGATGAGTACACTTAACAAATCAAACATTGGCAGTCTTTTATCTAAAATATGTTCTCAGAGAAAAGTTTTACTCCGAGAAGAGCTGATTATTGTGTTTTTTTACTGGCTCAATGTGTTTAAATTCACAATGATAAGGGAAGGTATGTTTTTGCATTTATGTCTCTTAGAAGAGAAAGAACTCTTCATTGCTTTTTATCTACTTGATTCCTAAACATGCACTGTGTTTTCAGCATTTGTTCTGACTCTATATAAATTGTTTAAGGTTAAAGTTATTTAGCTCATCATAAAAAGCAACAGAAATGTATTTTCAAGTTATAATGAAAATTTCATCCACTTAGAGAATGGAAAAAGTCATGAATGCCATGAATGTTTATCAAACTTGGCCAAGATATTATCATAAAGTTGAGTGAGGAATGTACAAGAACTCTGACTTAAGAGACTAGACAAGGCTGTTTTTGCCATATTTGGATAATGCAAGGGTCATAACTTTATAGTGCCTAGAGGATTTCAACTTGTTTTTGTGTTGGGATACCATGCCATATGATTTTATGAAAATTTAATGAAATCTCTATGTCTTAGAGAGCAGACAACTTGTGTTGTGAGCATTCTCATAATACATCCCCTCTTTGACAAACATACAATAAATCATTTTAAAGTCTATAACTAGATTGGTGTTCAGTGGAACACTTGTGTCACCCTTGGGTACTCTGTTAGAAAAACTAAAAAGGTAAACAAGAGCCTGCTGGAAAAGACAGCATGCTAGTCCAAGTACAAAAAGAGGCATAACTCAACTAAATGTGATCTTGACCTAAAGATTTTTGCATCATCAAGACCCTGTTGTCATAAGTAATATAATTTGAAAGTTTGATGAAGAAATGTTAAGAAATGGCAAAGTTACATGTATAGAAAATATAAAGTTTTCGTGACAGACGGACAATGTGATCTCTATGTTGTAAGGGATACCATTGTAAGCATTACAATTGGAAAGTTTGATGTAGAAATTTCAAGAAATGGCATAGTTATAGCCAATGTTAAGTTTTTGTGACAAAGTCCAAGTACAACAAGAGGGCCATGATGGCCCTGTATCGCTCACCTGAGTATGACTGCTTTTAACAAAGTTGCTATGGACCTGGTTAATTGACCCTAGATGACCAATATTCAAACTTGACCTAGAAATTATTGAAACAATCTCTTTGACAAATTTCAAGGTTATTTGTACTGAAAATGTTACCTCTAGAGTGTTAACAAGCTTTTTCCATATTTGGGCTCTATGACCTAGTCTTTTAACCTAGATGTCAGATATTCGAACTTGAGCTAGAAATTATCAAAACAATCTCTCTGACAAATTTCCAGGATATTTGAACTGAAAAAGTAGCCTCTAGAATGTTAACAAGGTTTTTTGATATTTAGGCTCTGTGACCTAGTTTTAGACCCCAGATGACCCATATCCAAATCTGAGCTACAAATCATCAAAAGAACCTTTCTGACAAATTTCCAGGACATTTGGACTGATAATTTAGCTTCTAGAGTGTTTACAAAGTTTTTTGATATTTGGGCTCTGTGACCTAGATGTTTCGACTCCAGATGACCAATATTCAAACTTGACCTAGAAACCATAGAATTAAGCTTTCTGACAAATTTCCAGGTTATTTGGAATTAAAATGTTACCTCTAAAGTGTTAACAAGGTTTTTCCATATTTGGGCTCTGTGACCTAGTTTTTGACCCCAGATGACCCATACTCCAACTTGAGCTAGAAATCATCAAGCCTGTCTGACAAATTTCCAGGATATTTGGACTGAAAATGTAACCTCTGGAGTGTTAAAAAGTTTTTTACATATTTGGACAAAGTGACCTTGTTTTTGATCCTAGATGACTCGTATCCAAATCTGAGCTAGAAATCATTGGAACAACCTTTCTGACAAATTTCAAGGACATTTGGACTAAAAATGTAACCTCTAGAGCATTAACAAGGTTTTTCTACTTTCAGGCTCTGTGACCTAGTTTTTGACCCCAGAAAACCTATATTCAAAACTGAGCTAGAAATCATTGATAGAACCTTTCTGACAAATTTCCGGGTTATTTGGACTGAAAATGCTACCTTTAGAATGTTAACAAGGTTTTTCCATATTTGGACTCTGTGACCTAGTTTGTGACCCAAGATGACCCATATTCCAATTTGATCTAGAAATCCTTAAGGCAACCTTTCTGACAAATTTCCAGATTATTTGGGCTGAAAATGTAACCTCTAGAGTGTTAACAAGATTTTTCTATTTTTGTGGTCTGTGACCTAGTTTTTGAACCCAGATGACCCATATTTGAAATTGTGCTAGAAATTTTTGAAGAGACCTTTCTGACAAATTTCCAGATTATTTGGGCTGAAAATGTAACCTCTAGAGTGTTAACAAGGTTTTTCAATATTTGGGCTCTGTGACCTAGTTTTTGACCCCAGATGACCCATATTTGAACTTGACCTAGAAATCGTCAAAGCAACCTTTCTGACAAATTTCCAGGCTATATTTGGACTTAAAAAGTAGCCTTTAGAGTGTTAACAAGATTTTTCTATTTTTGGGCTCTGTGACCTAGTTTTAAAACCCTGATAACCCATGTTCGAACTCGTCCGAGATATTAATGAGACAAACACCCTGACCAAGTTTCATGACAATTGAGGCAAAAATGTGACCATAAGAGTGTTAAACTAATTGTGGCTGGATGGACGACGGACAAAAGGTGATCAGAAAAGCTCACTCTGTCACTACATGACAGGTGAGCTAAAAAGGGGCATAACTCTGTCACATTTGACCTTGACCTGAAGGTTTTGGCATCGTCATGACCCTGTTGTAAACAATATAATTTGAAAGTTTTATCAGGAAATGTTAAGAAATGGCAAAGTTATAGCCAAAGTTAAGTTTTCGTGATGGACAAAGCGATCCCTATGTATCGCTGTTTCTTTGAAAGGGCAACACAAAAACCAACACTGAAATCCATTTCTCAATCTTTTATTTCACAGTATCTCATTCTTTATTTTGTTAACATCCAAAGAATAAAATGTTTAACAAGGACAATATAATCACATTTCAAACAAATAAAATATCATTTTACATACTAGTTTACCAACTAAACATCAGTATACAATGTACATACACACTTAAACTTCACACGGCTATTTTAATTGTAAGAGGAGCTAAAGATATCAGTTCCAGCTAAAATCTAGTGCTATCTGCCTGATAACTTATAGTGTGCATATATATTTCAATCTCCTTTCATTTATTAAAAAAATAAAACAAAGTTTTCTTTCTAACACTGGACATGCAAAAAATTATAAAGCATGGAAAGAATTATATAATTTACATTAATTTGTATTTAGAGGCAAAAAAAATGTGTTATTAATGCAGAGAATGCAATATTTTGGCACTTGATAACTTCCTTCACTATGCCAACACCAACCCTTAAAAGGTATTTCTAATAGGTTTTTCAATTGTTGAGAATTCAAAAGTTTTTCATACAGTACATCCCATAACATATAATCATGTTATTAAATGTTCTCCATAAATGTTCTCCGGAGGTAACTCTAACACTTCCTATTGTAATTAATGGAGCATCAGCCATACATACTTTATGCATACCTTTTCATTTTTACTGCACTAATCAACATAACTCCTTTTCTGTTTTTTGAAAAAATCACTACAGTCTGTCATTCTGGCCTTATCCTGTAAAAAAAAGTCTTAACACCACACAAATAGTAAATGCAAAAAAATTATTTCTCAAAAAAATAACAGCCTTGAATCTTGGAAAACTTCATTCAATGCAAAACGACCTACTCTAAATATTTCCACAAAACTATCATTTACTTCTGTATATCTTCTGCAGTAAAGATCTAAGCAATGGAAACCCAACTGTCTTTTAAGATGAAACAACAGCAAGTAAATACAAAATATAAATTCAAGACAATATGGTCTAGACAAGAGAAAACTACTCAGACACAAACTACTCAATCATAGCAGTTTAGAAAAATGCTGAAAATTAAGACAAAATAACTCTGTTGTCATAGAACATCTTAGTGCAAATTCCAGCCTTATTTTTAATAACTTTTTCACTTTTCTTAAGTACCTCATTGCAAGTGAGAATAAAACATTTCGTATTTCTTTCTACACATTCGATTTTTGTTTTTCCTTTTTTCTCCTCATACTTCAACTATCACTGTTTAAACATTTCACAATTCTGGGAAAACAATTAAGGTGCTAATTAATTCACAAAATTTTGACTGAAGACATATTTCGCAGAAAGAAACTTAGTATTCTGTACTACTATAATTCACAATGACAGACTGAAAAGAAAAGGCTCAAATATACTCTGTACAAAGCAAACCTCTTCAGGAATATGCAAAACCAATGAATTTTGAAGTTTTCTAGCTTCACACCTCAGGAGAAATTACCAGTAAAAAAGAGACTTATTTTGGCTGTTCATCTTACTTTTTTATGTTTTATTTTTGCTGTTTTGAAACTAATCTTGGTATCCATAAACTTTTCTTAAACTTTCTAGACTTTAATAAAACATCAAACTTAATTGCATTTATGTATTATTGCTATATTAATAGTTTTTAAGTGCTCACATTATGTTATTTTGTCTGTCAAGTAAGATGAAATATACATAAAGTATTTCTAGCATTTACATGTACATTTTATAGTCCTCCTAAAAACAGGAATAGTAACGTATTTTATAGGGATGTCAACGAATACCTAAAACGGTATCCGGATACTCGTATAGACTATCCGGATACTATCCGGATACTCGTATAAAATCGACGACTAGATAAACTCAATGTTCCAATTCCTAGGCTTAACATTTGATGTATGTTTTACATATTGTTCTGGTAGTCATATTACAGGTGATAAGACAGTTTCACAAAACAATAACTGTTTTTGTATCTACGTGTAAATAAAGATGATAATACAAAGACATGTTGTTGACCGTTTTTAGTTTCCTCGTGGCCACTGAAGTATATTTTCCCGCCAATACGCATGTGCGGCAAGTCTTAGTTTCTAACGAAAACGTCATTCGTCCGTTTATTGTTTCTTAATTTTTTCCATGGTCTGTCCTTTTTACTTTCTAAATATGATATGTCATTTAAACTATTTTAAAGATATCATTTTAAAATCACTATAGATCAAAATGTTATTTTATTAATCTATTCTTTCATACTGGTATTAATGCAGCTTACGGTACTATGTGAGCGCAAACAAAATGCATGTAAGACAAAACAATGATTTCAAACATGTTTGAAGTTTTAATAGACTTCAAAACGTTTCTGTCTGTTTGTTTTTCGCTGTTTTGCTTTCCGCTCGCGTGAAGTATTTCCACACGTCGGATGCTATTTTAGGAGGCAAGTTGCTGAGAATGGTTCTTATTTTTTCAATATAAATGCTTTGGAATTCTAGAAAAGAATGATTGTTTGACACATTAAAATTATAACGCTTGTTTTAGAAAATCATTGATTGGATACATCGTTTGAGTACTCACATTTTGATTGGATATTCTTTTAGTATTGCGTTAAAACTATTATAGGATTATTTGCGGAAGTTACCGTGTGCCCCATAATTGCCATGTTTGACACTGCTAATTGATTTACAATGGGGCAAGGTATTCTTATATAGACTCTATAAACACAATGGATTAAAGTAATTGAAACACAATAGGGTGTCGCGTTGTATCTTAGCAGTTTACAAGACGAATACACGGCGTGCGACAGACAAACTTTATCAATAAACCAATTAAGTGATATGCCGCGGGCAGTCAATACGATTTTGTTTAGCGTCATGAAATTGTCAAATTAATTTTGCCAGTGTTTGATTTTTTTCTATCAAAGTTAAATTTCACTGTTATTTTTATTTTGTATACGAATATTCGTATAGAAAATTAGTATCCGAATACCAACATAGTATCCGGATATCCGAGTACTCGGATACTCGTTGACATCCCTAGTATTTTATTATGTCAAACATAAGCATAAACAGCGGACCAGTTCAAGTCCTCGTTACAATTACATGTTTCAAAACCAGCTACTGTAAAAATATTATTCCAACTTCATACCAACCTTACAAAAAAAATACAAAAATGTTCGCACAGATACTATGTTCACATCCATTATAGAGTGCTTTACATGTATATACAAAATATTTTATTGCACAAATAAATAAAATCAGGAAACAAATATCACAACTAAATCACCTTTACAACAAGGTTAAATGAAGCATATTCTAATCAATACCATGTGAATGTTTATTATACATGTATTCTTAACAAAGGATAAAAGCTGTATAAATCATTATATTGTCTCTAGGATAAGTGGCAAAGGAACCCAACATGAACAAAATATAAGGAAAAGGACTACAAGTGACGGTGCTTAAACTGATGCAAAAAATACTATGTATACTCAAGTTATGTTATGATCTTACAACTGGCCACATTTTCTTGATAACTATATATCTCAAGATATGATAGATGACAATTCCTTTTTTCATTTTTAAAATAAAAAATCTGTTGAGTACAAATGTAATTTGTATGTGGAATGGAACTTGGCTTAAACTAATGTTTACAAAGTGATAAAAAATATTAATATACAAGAAAGCCAAAAGCAAAAAAATAAGACTGGCATGGAAATGTGACTGTAATCCTCCTGTTAGAAATAGATGTCAAACAGTGATGAATTTCTTCTGTAAAAATTAGTTTACACAATCACTGAAGTAAATACTATATCAACAGTTGCCAAGTAAGGTAAGGTAACTGTTCTAAAAAATGCAACACTTCCCTTTTCTTTGTGACTTTTCTTGTCCTGCAATGTCATTTGGCATGATGAAATATTCTTCTATACAGTGGTTATATGTACTGATAGATTAAATCTGGTGAATTCTGTTCATTGGGTAGTTTGTTAGTGCCGGATCACGTGGAACTGAACTCCCATGACTGCTAGTGTTAGCCTGACTGGTATGACTGTGAGCCATGTGGACTAGACTTATATGACCTGGAACTCCATGAGTTGAACCAGTGTGACCTGGAACCATGTGAACTGAACTGATGTGACTCGGAGCCCCATGAACTGGATCTGTGTGACCTGGAACCATATGAACTGGACTGGTGTGATCTGGAACCATATGAACCGGACTGGTGTGTCCTGAAGCTGCATGGTTTGGACTACCACTAGCACTGTTCAGTATGACTGGCCCTCTGTTATCAGACTGGATGACTGGTTGGCCTCCGACGATTTGGGCCCCGTCTGAAACAAATTCAAAACTGACATTTTTAGTAGAGTTTATATTCTACAGTAATATGAACCATCTTCCCAACAGCCAGTGCATTACTCACTTCCTGCAAAAACAATAAACTTGTGAATAAGAGGGTAGTAACTGAACTTTATAGCTGATGAAAATGTTGAATTAATGCAAGTATATAGCAGGCTTTTTGTAAAAGCTAGATGCAAAAAGAAAAAAGTTAATATTACACTAGCATTTCTTTTACTTTTCAAAGCATCATTAAATATTAAAATAATCTAAAAGGGGGCACTGGTTTTCATACACTACTCACATTACAGAAAGGTGCAAATATGTAATCGTAGATTTTATTTCAGTAATCCCTCACATGCAAACCCTTCCAAGCTATGCTGTGTGAAACCAGTCTCTTACTTTTTATCCAGAATAACACCCATATCATTTTACTTGGGTCTGAAACTTTTCTACAGAATGTAAAATGTTTAAATATAGCAGTTTTATATGTAAAGAGATGGATTTTTTTCCACAACAGTGCTTATCTCCACAATAAAGCCCCCTGTTTCACCCTATCTTATAAAAAACCCAAAACAAAACAAAAAAACTCAAGTGTTTTATAGAATTGAGCCAGCTTGAACTTGCAATGCTTCAATGATTTTGCCAAACTGCAACAACCATAGGATGCTATCACAGCATAACATACTACTTGTTCTTGAAGGCCACCAAATCAAGTTACATGTACATGAGATTTAGAGACGTTGAGATGACAATCTGCACTGTCTTCAAAATGTAGCACATTCTGATAAATGGGTTTAGTAAATCAATCCCCCATCACTGATAAGTTTTCCTTAGCATTTTAAGTGCTCCATTGTAAATCTCTATACTTAAATTTTAGTAAGGTCTGCACATGCTTGTGTAAGTCTGGGGCATGCTTCTGAATGTAAGGAACACAAAGACACTTAAGTTATGTCTAGCTCTGTTGAGAAACTGAATAAAGAAAATCAAAAATTATTATTCCCATTTCCTCTTCAAACTAAACACTATGTTCAAATTTCTATTCATCAACCAAAAGATGAAAAAAAATCCAAAGCAAAAGAATATTATTACTGGTAATACTATTTAACATTTCAATTAAAAGTTTAATAATTACCATCCCCTAGACAGTAGGAAATGATCACCCAAAATTTGGAGAGCAAGAAGAGGTATCCCATAAATGAAGCAAAAAAATGTACCTTATAATGTTTGTACAAGTAAAAGTTTAAAGATAGACTGAATTCATGGTTGTATTATGTCTGTTCTACAATTTTCAGTTCATTAACACTTTTTTTTAAGGTGTCTGAAAAGCTGTGCTGGCATCATATCAATTAACTACATAGTCAATTTTCAGGACACTTCACAAATAAACTTTAATAATTTTCTTGTGATCTGGATTTGAAATGTTTACAACTGTAGCTGCCAGGCTTTCTCAATTTTAAGACTACTAAAATGTATCTTTAAAATAAATAATAAGGCCTTTACTGTTTCATCATGTCTGTTGTTTACAAAAACGGAACAGTCCCAAGCATTACTTTATTACAATACATGCCAGTTAGATAAAAACAGATGGGGTTTCCAGGAAAACAAATTAACCACTTACATCATGAAGAAACATATACAGTTATAAAAAAATCCAATACAGAAGCAAAATTTTCAGCACAAATATACCAATATCCAGTTAACTGATTGGATGATGTTTTACACAGGAGGTTTACTACAGATGTTTTGACCCCATTTTCATTGATAACAGGGGAAGTTAAGTATTTATCATAGAACTAAAAATTATTCTGTAAATATTTCATTTTCATACTTTTTACAATAACAAAATTATCATGAAAAGATACCACTATCTTCCCAGTTATATGAAGGAGTTAAGTGTATGTAAGATAAAACCAGGAAAATGTCTTACAGTAAAAGTCTTTCCTGTAACATAAATTTCTACAAAATATAAAGTTGCAACACTGCTGACCTGTACTGTCAGAGATTCAAAAGCCTGTTTGACTATTCTTCCACTATAAGTTCATCTTACTCTGCTAAGATTCAAACCTTCTGCTGGCAGAGGGGAAACTTGTGGAATTGGAGACATACAATATGCTTTAAGTATTGTCAGAAACATGTTCTTTATATCATTACTGATCTTATATTATTTTAAGAGATTAAGAAAGTTTGAGTAGGTCATATGTTGTAAATCAAAAACAGTATATTGCATATTACAGTACTATTTAAACCTTATGTTAAAGTTTGAACTTTGTTTAAAATGTTTAAACACATATACTGTACTTTCATACGAATGAAATATCACAGCCAAGACAGACCCTTTTCTAACTGCTTCTCAGTGTTAATGTTAAGACTTGAACTGCATGTTAGATGAAATAAGTGTAAGTTTGAATAGTGCAGTCTTCTGCTAAAAGTAAATGTAACCTACATCTGTGGAAGAAATCCCTCATATCTGTTAGTCCAATTTGTCTAATGGATAAATATTTTGGTTAATATTTAACCAACTGTTATGCCTAAAGACCTCATGCAGGTAAGCAAGCAAGCAGGCAGGCAGGTATCCATTCACCTCGAGGCATTAGGGGATACTACATAGCTTATACTTACATGAACCTGAGGGGACACTATATGTATGCCAGTACCTTTCATAAGCTCAGGATTAAGCAGCAGAGGCACACTCGGGTTCAAGACTGGCTCGCTCATACTTTTTGAAAGACATGGACCCCTTCTGTCAGAAGGAGCAGATTTTGAAGAGCTAGAAGTCTCATGAGTTGTAGTGGTAATGTGAGAGCTTGGAACTGTGGGTAATGGCGTATGTAAGAAGTATGAAGAAACAGATGGCATGTTTTCTTCTGTTGCTAGGCAACTACTCTTCCCACCTGGTGAACCAGGTCTCCCATTCTCAGCTGATAACTGACCTTCCTCAACTGTAGCTTTTGTGATTAATAAACAGACAGTGTGAAAGTTAAAAAAGTTCAGTTAAAAAAAAATTGTCACATTGATGAGAAAGCATGAAAATATTTGAGTAAACATGTTATTAGTTTCCCACTCCAGAGATATTATTATTCAAAGTGTAAGATTTAAATACTTTTTTTTAAGCAGTCTAAATCATCTGGCTGCTGACTGGTCAATTTTGAAATTCCACTTTCATGGTAACCAATCAGAAACTAGAAACAAAAGACTAGTTTTAGGAAAAAGTAGTAACTTCTAGTTCTTGATTACATTTTGGTAGACTAGTACACACTTTTAGTACACTTCTTAGAAGTACTGTAAAATCACTTCTCTAGAAAATATCAAAATACACTATATATTTGCAATGATTCACAATTTCCAAAGGTTAAGCATAATTCTGAAATCATCAGAAATCTATCTAATAGCTTTTCGAAATGTGATTTTCCAGTACTTTTTACACATGTATATAATTACTTCTGTTTCTATTCAACTATTGTTATATGTTAATTTGTGTATCACTATACCTTTGCCATCTGCTGAAGCAGAAGTTGCTGCTTGGTCAGTTGTTGCCCCTGGCAACAGTGGAGATGACTCAGCCTCAGGTGTTGGTGTCTCTTCACGATCCATCGCTAGCTTGCCAGGTTCTACAAGGTATCAGATTCTGCCTTATTTTTTTCATTTATCATTTTAACAAGAACAGAGTTCAAGCAATTATATAAAAGCATTATGATATGTTTGCATTATTAACTGAAGGCATTTCCTCATATAACTGCATCACTATGCAAGAAGCCTTTATTTCAATGTTACAAATACAATGTTAGATATGTTTTAGGTTCAACATATACTTTTCAACAGTGTATCACTAATGCCTTGCATGTACTTCACCTATCTTTCCCAAGAGAGACCACTTAATTTTCCTCTGTAAAAGAAATACCCTTTTTTCAAATGAAGAGTCTGTCAGGATACAGTGCTCCAACCCACAAAACAAGTCAGCTTAAATACAAGTCAACAATTATAACAGTTTGACAAATGAAGCCATCTCCTTCAGATTAAAAAACTATTACTGCAGTTTTATCTAAATCTATTGGTTCAACAATTACCATGATCAGCAGGTTTGAATAGTTCATCTTTGAGGTGAGGTAGGAAGGTATCAATTCTATCCCATGTAAGTCGCCACAACTGTGAGTCAATATCATCACCAGTCTGGAATATGCCAGCTGTATCCATCACCAGTAACATGTTCTTTAGTGACTCTGGGATGGCTTCAGCCTACAGGAACAAAACAGAGAAAATGTTCAGTCATTACCAGCGCTTGGTATTCACAGCTAGTATCAAATCATATTTATATCCTGTCAAGTTTGCTTGGACTACTTTACTTTATTTTCTTCTTTCTAAATTCATTTTCATATTAATCAAGTCTTTTTTAAAGATCAAACTATCATAACATCAAGGTCTTGTTCAGGTATCACTTAGTGAAGAGTGCCACAACTTTAATTGTGGGTTTGAATTCAAAAGTATAAATAGAATTTGATTGTGATTTCATTTAGTGTTTCAATATGTATACTTACATGTATAACTGACCATGACATTTCAAACAAGAGGGCCATGATGGCCCTATATCGCTCACCTGAATATGACTGCTTTTAACAAAGTAGCTATGGACCTGGTTAATTGACCCCAGATGACACATATTCGAACTTGACCTAGAAATTATTGAAACAATCTTTCTGACAAATTTCAAGGTTATTTGGACTGAAAGTGTAGCCTCTAGAGTGTTAACAAGGTTTTTCCATATTTGGGCTCTGTGACCTAGTTTTTGACCCCAGATGATCCATATCCAAACCTGACCACCAAAACAATCATCGAAACAACCTTTCTGACAAATTTCCAGGACATTTGGACTGAAAAGAGTGTTTACAAAGTTTTTCGATATTTAGGCTCTGTGACCTAGTTTTTTAATCCAGATGACCCATATTCAAAGCTGAGCAGGAAATCACAGAAGCAACCTTTCTGACAAATTTTCAGGTTATTTGGAATTAAAATCTTAACTCTAGAGTGTTAACAAGGTTTTTCCATATTTGGGCTCTGTGACCTAGTTTTTGACAAAAGATGACCCATATTAGTACTTGAGATACAAATCATCAAAACAACCTGTCTGACAAATTTCCAGGATATTTGGACTGAAAATGTAACCTCTGGAGTGTTAAAATGGTTTTAACATTTTAGGGCTCTTTGACCTAGTTTTTGATCCCAGATGACCCATATCCTAATCTGGGCTAGAAATCACTGAAACAACCTTTCTGACAAATTTCAAGGACATTTGGACTGAAAATGTAACCTCTAGAGCATTAACAAGGATTTCTACTTTTTGGCCCTGTGTCCTAGTTTTTGACCCCAGATAACCCATATTCAAAACTGAGCTAGAAATCATTAAAACAATCTTTCTGACAAATTTCAAGGTTATTTGAACTGAAAATGTTACCTCAATGCGTGTTAACAAGGTTTTTCCATATTTGGGGTCTGTGACCTAGTTTTTGACCCCAGATGACCTTTATTCGAATCTGAGCTAGAAATCATTAAAACATCCTTACTGACAAATTTCTAGAATATTTGGACTGAAAAAAACTTCTAGAGTGTTAACAAGTTTTTTCTTTCTATTTTTGGG
Source organism: Cyclina sinensis (assembly GCA_012932295.1). Taxonomy (NCBI): domain Eukaryota; kingdom Metazoa; phylum Mollusca; class Bivalvia; order Venerida; family Veneridae; genus Cyclina; species Cyclina sinensis. Next base: position 30,813,189 of record JAAONU010000001.1, on the reverse strand, counting down.
CTCTGTGACCTAGTTTTTGATTTCAGATGACCCATATTCAAATTTAACTTAGAAATCATTGAAACAACCTTTGTGAAAGATTCCAGGTTATTTGGACTGAAAATGTTACCTCTAGAGTGTTAACAAGGTTTTTCCATATTTGGGCTCTGTGACCTAGTTTTTGACTCCAGATGACCCAATTTTGAACTTGAGCTAAAAATCATCAAAACAACCTTTCTGACAAATTTCTGGGATATCTTGACTGAAAATGTAGCCTCTAGAGTGTTAACAAGGTTTTTCTATTTCTGGGCTCTGTGACCTAGTTTTTGAACCCAGATGACCCATATTCGAACTTGAGCTAGAAATCATAGAAACAACCTGTCTGACAAATATCCATATTATTTGGACTGAAAATGTTACTTCTCCTTCTACAAGAAGATTTTCAAAGTTTTCGCTATATAAGCCTATGTAAAACCAATGACCCCGGGGTGGGGCCAAATTTGACCCCAGGGGTATAATTTGAACAAACTTGGTAGAGGTCCACTAGACAATGCTACATACCAAATCTTAAGGCTCAGGGCCTTGTGGTTTCAGACAAGAAGATTTTCGAAGTTTTTCCTATATAAGCCTATGTAATACCAATGACCACAGGGTGGGGCCAAATTTGACCACAGAGGTATAATTTTAACAAATTTGGTAGAGGTTCACTGGACAATGCTACATACAAAATATCTTAGCTCTATGCCTTACGGATTCTGACAAGAAGATTTTTAAAGTTTTTCCTATATAACTCTATGTAAAACAAGTTACCCCTGGGGCGGGGCCATTTTTGACCCAGAGGCCATGATTTAAACAAACTTGGTAGAGGTCCACTAGACAATGGTACACACCAAATATCTTAGCTCTATGCCTTACGGTTTCTGACAAGAAGATTGTTAAAGTTTTTCCTATGTAACTTTATGTAAAACAAGTTACCCCTGGGGCGGGGCCATTTTTGACCTCAGGATCATAATTTGAACAAACTTGGTAGAGGTCCACTAGATGATGCTTTATACCAAATATCAAAGCTCCAGGCCTTGTGGTTTCTGACAAGAAGATTTTTAAAGATCCAACTTTTAAAATCTGTTTTTAGCTCCTGTGACCCAGAAATGCAATGAACTGGAACCATTTGAAAAAACTTGGTAGAGCTTCATGCAAGGAACATTCTAGGCAAGTTTCATTAAATTTTGCCCAGTGGTTTCAGAGGAGATGTCGTTTGAATGAATTGTGGACGACGAACGGACAGACGGATGCCGGACAATCAAGGATCCTAAAAGCTCACATGAGCATGCTCAGGTGAGCTAAAAACAATTATGCTAACATTTTTAAACATTTCGATATTGTCAGAAAATTAAAGTTGTATAAATTACCAGTAGATCACTCCTATCTGCATGCATGTATTTATCCATGAAGTCCAGAATAGTCAGCCAAAGTGCAGTAAATGTACTCAAAGATAACAGTGGACTCAAATGTTGCAGAAATACCTGAAATATACACAAATGTGACAACTTATGAAAGCAATCAGTTATTCATTCAAGAAAAGTCACCCTACAGTGGACCTATGAACAAATGTGTGATTTTTATTTCAACATCTACAAATATATCAAACTGACAGACCTTATTTTTATAACTTGTAAAACAGTTTCATATGATCTTCTAAGTGCTATTGACACAAAATCTCTATTTTTCATTATATAGTTTAGTAAAAACGAACCAGAAACAGCCCACATTTTATCCTTTCTATAATTAGACAGATGAGACAGTTAATTCACTTACTTTACAAGAGATAGTCAGTTAATTCACTTACTTTACAAGAGATAGTCAGTTAATTCACTTACTTTACAAGAGATAGTCAGTTAATTCACTTACTTTACAAGAGATAGTCAGTTAATTCACTTACTTTACAGAGAAGTGTAGATGCTCTCATTCTTGTTTCTTCCATTCCTGAAGGATCTGTCGTGCTGTTGTTTTCCAACAACTTGGTCAGCAGTGGAAATAATATCTGTAACACAAGTACAGATTTATATTGCTCTGAATTCTGACAAGAGACAAGGTTTAACAACTAGACCTAGAAAGTGTAGAGAACTTGTGGCATACATTTCACATCTGCTTTCAAGTAAGACTGACTATTTCATAGCACAACAAGCAAGCCTTTAAAGTCACTTTAATAAAGGCTAGAATAGATCACTTTTCTCTTTTAATTCTTTTATTATCTTTATAATGATAAGAGGTGATTACGATTATTATCAGCTGTACTGACCTACTTTTTATAGTACTACATGTAAATAGCATTGCAGAAATTACTAGAAAAGATAGAGAGACGGACAGAGAGAAAGAAATCCAACTGTATATAAGGAAACAATGAGCTACCACTCTACCTTATTAAAGCAGGCCTCCCATTCCACAGCAGACAGTGTCTGAAGGTCATGAACAAGCAATGCTCTCTGTAAATAGGTCAAAGCCTGACCTCTTACATGTTTCCTTGCATCACAGCATAGTCTGGCAATCCCTGCAAATATTAAAACAATCAACATATAAGAACTGTAATATACAGTTAAGATCTGCTAATAAGCCTAGTCAAAATGTGGTCTTAATGATAACTGGGTCTTTAATAGACTTTTTGGTTTTGAATTTTAGACTTCCTGTACCTATCACTGCCAATTTTCATGTGATTCTGAAAAAAGTGAAGCGGTCTAAACAGCTGAACTTCACTGTATACTGAGTTTGTAAAGTGTTCTATTAAATCAGTGCTTGAGGAGTAATGCTGAACCTTCTAAACACACACTATATGAAATTAAAACTAGCCTACACTGCAGCTGTGAAAGGATACTGTTCCAAACAGTATATGTTTAACGCTCAATAACCTACATTACTGATAACAATAAGTACATCTGTTTTACAAGCAGACTAAACATCATCTGTCTTGAAGTATTGTCAATGATTTATCTATTTTATGTCATCAGCCACAGGTTTCTTCAGCTTAATTCAAAACAACACATCCATGTGTGCATAGTACAAGATATAACAACTGATTGTAATTAAGATTCTAACTTATTTTTAGGCCATAAAATTCGACATACACATTATATAAGATAATTATTATTATACACTGACCTTGTAGAAGTGGGCACCAACATTTGACCCATAATGACCCTGACCCTGCATCAACAACTGGTTCATTTTCAGCATGTTCATGACTTTCTTCTGCCCATGAGGAATATATGCTGTTAGCCCGAGTATGTAATGTGTGCATCAGATCCAACAACTGAAAAGAAATGACCATCAATTTATGGAACATAAAAATGAAACGCTTTCTCTAAATAAACATTTAATTGCATCAGCAGTAGTATTTTATAGCTAAATTTATGAAGAAAGACAGACATGTAACTGTAGTTGTGATGTGAAGCACTAATTTTAAGAAAGAGTATCAGTAATACAGAATGCAACATTATCGGGGTAAAAAGATTTTTCTTCTCTCTCCTGGTACTATTCCATAATTACAATATTCAAGTTTCATATCTCATGCATTTTTAGAATCCTCGAGAGAAATCCATTAATTTTTCATTACCAATAACTAGAACAACTTTGTTTTGTTTGACGATTTTCTTTTTTTTTAATATCTTCATCATAAGTGTAAGTGTGCACCAACTTGTATAGAGAGAGAGTGGAGCTCAGCATCCATTCCCTCAGCCTCGTTCTCCTCGTCAGAACTTGTAGTGATCTGTATGTGGCTCGGGGAAGAGTGAGACTTTTTCATCCGTGACTGCTTCTTTTGTTTGAACTTTGACCTGTCCTTCCTATCTTTTGAGTGCTTTGGTGAGACAGCAACTTTTTTCTGACCTACAAAAAAAAATGCAAGTAGATAAAAAAGTAGGGAAGTTTTTGGATGCAAAATTTACAAATATTAAGTGAACTTTCCATATGAGAACTCTACTGTAATTTTATAGTACAATAGTGAGGAATGAACAGCTGTCAGAAAATAATAACAAGGGCAAATCCAGCCTTTTGTGTTTGATATGAAGCCAAAAAAAACACAAAAAGATTATAATTGAGTAAAATTCTGTACCTAGTTTACATCTACTTTTATGACACACACATCCAATTTGCCTTTTAATCCACATGAAGAAATTAAACTTAGTTTTCACTCTACAGTTGAACTTTTCCAAAGAAAGGTTATACTTGATGGTAAACCAAGTAAAAGTATCATACTGTTTCTGTTAACATCTTTAAACATGATCTTTTTTAAACTTCATAGAAATTATATCAAGAAAATCTTTAAAATCTAATATCAATATTATCTATGACCCTAGAAATAACATGCAAAAAATCTTATTGCTGAAACCAATACAACCTTTCTAAAATTAAAAAAAAAAAATCACAAATCTTTTAACAACATTTTTCTAAACTTGTTCCACTCAGCAGAACAAATGTCCTTTTAAAGAATATTCACATCCTCACCAGAAATAAAAACAAGAACAAAACACACCTCCATTTAAGGATGCCTCAGCAAATGCTCTTATAGCATGAACACAGCTTTCAAAGTTAAGTGGAGTGATATGAGCTGCATCTCGCACTAGGAATGACAAGGTTTCGGAGGATTTCAACAAAGATTTACTATCACAGATTTGCACATGCTCATTCAATTCTATACTGTATTGATTAACTGGGGCCAGTTTCTTGTAGGGTTCATCTTTATTTACCTGAAAAACAATTATAGTATACTTTTAAACAAACAAGCAGAAACAGGATAAGAATTTATTTTCAAAAATCTTAGTAGTCTAAGCTAATTATTACAAAGAACCAGAAAAAAGTGCAATCCAAATTCAAATAATTCAAACATTTTCTGAAAGTTTTTGAAAAACTTACCAGCATCCAACTTCCGTTTTCTGGAACTGCCCTCACTTCAAATTCAGCAGGTGTAGCTCGATTTCGTGACTGTGTCTCTAACTCACTGTCAGATGTGTAACCTCTATCAGATCGTGCAGATGTAACACTGCCGTAACTATGTAACTCACAGTCTATGCCTCCACTGCCATAGCTAGGTAACTCACTGTCACTCTGAGCACCTATGGAATATACATTCACCTACATGCATAGAATATTTCTCAAAGATGCATTATTTTTACATATATCTTACTGTGTTACCAATCATATCTGACAGAAGTGTTTCTGAGGTTTTCATTTTAGAAATACTACATTACCAACACCAAATACTGCATACATGTTTGACTGTCAGAATGAGTAATATAATATTGTATTATATTTCTAGAAATACTAGTTTTCATCTTAAAACAGAAAACCAATCATACCAAGTAATCTTTGACCAACTTACCAGCATCAATGAGACCCTCAGTGACATTAACTCCACTATTCACTTGTAACACTGGTGGGGGATTAACTCCTGCCCCTACAACCTCTAGAAGCACAAACAGTGTGTACCAGTCATGACTCGAATGAATGTTTGCTGCATTAGTTCGCAACATTTCGTGTAATCCATAAGAAATCTGTTCACACACGCGAAAGTCGTGTATCACTTGCGGTTTCATCATCAACAGAATCTGAATAGACGAAAGCACTTGAGGGGCTATTTCTTCTCGTCTCAATAATCGAATAGATATACGTAAGAGTCCAACAACTGCCCTTTCTATCATGAACGTATGTTCTGTAGAATTCACGATCAAACTGTAAATATGTTCACGTACTGACTGCCATATGGGCGTCACTCTGTCCCTGAAAGCAAAGAATGGCAAAATCGTTTTTTTTTTCCTTTTAATTCTGTCATACTTTTAAAGCATATAAACACACATTTTCCTTTTCATTTTTGCAGTTATATCATAAGTGCAAGATTGGAACATGCAACTTACATGTTTCTATCAAAGTCAAACAAATCAATAATGGAAACTTACCCATTCACCATTCCTGAAAAAAAAATCTTCCGCAATCTGGAGGAAAATTAACACATAATTTCCAAATCCTATTCTAAAAAGAAGTGGCTCTTCTTTATTAAATTTTACAGAACTACTAACCTGTTTTGAAGTATGCAAGTAATAAACTGTTCAAAGAAGAACACAGCCGCATCCTCGTCATACATTGTTCCCATTGACTCATGAGCCTCCGGTCCTTGTGACGTAAGTATCAAAGCCTGAAAACATAAAACAGACCAGGTAAGGCAATATATAAATATATATATATATATAACAAAAAGTTCTTTGGCATTAAATGTGAGAAAAGAAATACATGTACATGGTAAGATTTTTATTTTCACATAAAAAAAATTACTGAGCTAATTCTTCCTATTTGTTTCAAGTTGAATAAATCAATTCCTATGTTTATGAGATGGTCTTTCTTCTTTTCAAGACCAAAACTATTGTAAAATATAACATATAAAATAAGGAGAGATAATTGTTTTGCACTGAAAACCCTCCATCTGTAATCAGGCTTCCCCTACTATATGCATAAATAATTATTAGTTGTAATATATAGTTAATTAAAAGCAATTTGTTATTTATACCTTTATAAGTTCATGCAAGGATTCCTCTCTCAGGAACTTGCTGTCTATAATCAGCTGTTCAAGCTGACAATCTCGTATACATTTTGTTGCATGCTTTGTTGCCTCTTCTTCCTCAGGGGTTGGCCCCTTACTGGCAGCCGTCTCAGGGGCAAAGTAAGATGAAACAATCCCAAAGAACCCAGACTCAGACTTCTGGTTTGATTGACTCTCTTCCTTTATCAAACATATTTTACCAGTAGGATCCAGGAAATCTTCAACCTGTAATAACACTGGTGTTTATACTATATGGTTATAAGCTCTCTTTTTGACATAAATACAGTTCCAATACTGAATTCTGTAGCATTATTTTCTTAGGTTCACACAGGATTACTACAGGGAGGCTAAGTAAAGCTGACATACTATACAATAGGCAGATGAGGCTTCTCTGTCACATACAGTAACTAGTAGTAACCTGAAAACATCAACTATTTCATTGAATACCAAACGAAGTGCCCCTTAGATTATGTATTCATTTAGTTATTTCTACTACAGCAGCTAGAAATTTAACCTGTCTTTACATCTGTTAACCCCCCACAGGAGTATTTTTTCTTAATTTCAGTTCTACGTGCATAATTTTATGACACAGAAAAGACTGAAAGGAAATAAATTATCAAATTAAAAACCACAAACCTACCTCTATCATACTTTTGGGTAAGAGTTTAGCCCTGTACAACTGCAGCATACAGTCAAGTATATTTTTCCAGCCCTCTCGGAGGATATCTCCATGTCTCTGGGCCAAACTGAACACAGTCCTGGCTGCAAGCTGAGCCTTCTTGTTTATTCCAAATGATACAGGAATATTCTCAGGGGACTAGAATGAAATACATAATCTGTGCTACTACATGGTACATAAACCATCTATCATAAATCTAAATACACTAATCATGTTTCCTACTTGTAAAGCATGTGTAATGTTAATAAAATATGGAGTAACATTTTTGTTCTTGTAATATCCAGTCTGTGTATCAAATCTTACCTCAACAGAACTAAGCAGTGTGGTAAACTTGCACAGTGAAATGACTAGATTATCAAACACGTCACTCATCCCATAGTGAGCCGATATCATAGCACACTTCCTGTAGAGAAAGAGAAAAAATATATTTTCATGAAATAAGTTTATGTGTATATTTTAAATGACAGATATATTTCAGCATCTTTTTTTCTCATTTTTCATATATTATAAGGACATATTTATAAAAAGATCATTAACATACTATTTCCAACAATTCTGAGGCATTAACTTTATATTTTTCATTATCCTTTTTATTTCCAAAATTGTCTGTTTTTGTTGTTGTTTTTTTCGCACTGAATTATATTTGCAGGTAGAGCGAAATACACCTAACTATCAAACAATCTTTTCACAAACAAATCCATAGTCATTCTATAACATATAATATCAAAACTAATGTCAGTAAAATCCATTAGACTCAAACATGTTACACATACCTGAAACCTGATATGGCCTTTGCAATAATGGACTCATCTGAAGAAGACTTGTCAAACACAAATGACAGTGCAGCAACAGTCGGTCCCCAGATAAGTGTGAACAGATCATGGTCAAAAGCACCTGTCGGGGCATGAGTAAACAAGCCCTCTTTTGTACTGCCTCTCTTTAGCAATACCTGTAACAGATTGGTAACTTCATGTGACAAGTTGCAATCATGATGATCAATTTAGATTTTTTTCTGGAATTTTTTTGTGTTTGTGTGTGGGGGTGGGGGGAAACTACAAGAATATAAAAATCATATTCATGTGTGATTACAGTTGTTAGGAATAAATTTATTGTAATCTGTATCAATTATAATGTGAAATACTACACCTATCTCAGTTTTCACAAGCAAGATGGCCAATAATGCTTCAATGTTTTTGTATTATTAACAAACTGAGGAGTCCTTGAAAATTATGCAAACGTTCGCTTTAAAGTTTTTTCTTAATCAGTACAATAATAAAAGAAGTGGTGCAAAAATACAATGCTTTCATGTCACTAAGAGATCAAACATTATTCACTATAAAAACACAATTCAACAGTTATAAGGCTGAATATGATTATTTACCTTCCAAAGGTAGTTTTCTCTGACCAGACCTGTATGTTCTGATGGCATTACTATTTCTTCAGTTCTAAAACAAAATCAGAATATCTAGATGTTCTATGAAAGGACAATTTGTTCTAACATACCATATCTTAGCTATATCACAAATACGCAGACAAACATTTTCACTTACTAGATTCCTTATGCATTTTCTCAGAGAAAGTTTGAAATTATTCAATGATTTTTTCAATTTTTAATGATTGTATACATGTATTTACTTCTTTCAAATATCTTTTATCATTTCAATTTTTTTCATATCCTAATGAATTCATAGGCTACATCAACATTACGAATACAGAGCAGCAGTAAAAATTTATAAACGTACTTTATGGCATTATAAATTTCCACAAGCATTTCACTCTCAAAATCTTCCCCACCATTTGTCCTGGTAAGGTTCTTCTTGAATTGCTAAAACAGATTTATATCAATAAATTTTCTTTATCTAAATGAAAATTCTCGATTCCAATTAAAAAAAAAAATCCATTAAAACATTTATCGCACCCCAGGAAGGAAAAATTCTGCAAGTGCCTTCCTGCGATGTGATATATGTTTCACTGGAATGACTCTCATTTTCTTTATGTAGTGCACTTTGTGATTTGCCAAGATGATTTTCTTTTATGGTAACATTTTCTCTTAGAAACCCTAAGTCTACAATGCTTAATCATAATTATGAGGATACTACAAACTTAAGAGGGAAAATTTTTTAACAGTACATGCTATATAAACATGACAGAAGATAGTGAGCATTGCCTCGTACAGTAGACATGGAATTTATATGAATTTATACCCTGAAAACAGACAAATAATTATTTCTAATGAAATATGTATAACTAAATTACCTCAACAGTCATTGGTATATTTTGTTTCTTGACATTATGATTGTGTTGATCCACATTCAGCATAATAATGGCATAGGCCAAGGTGAATGCTGCATCAGCATTAAAGAAAGGTTCTCCATTCGATTTCTGAAATAGAAATGAACATGTATGTAGCTACCATTCCGAAAATATCATCCTAACAGGACCTAGTTTGTCTACTGTTACCGTTGGATTCAAATCTACTTGTGTTTGTATAACATAACTGCTTGACTTAATCAGGGAATCAATTCTTTGGTTCAGTGGTCTAGCGCAGTGGTTTTACATGCCAGATTGCCTTACCAGGCTTGAGTTTGCACACTCTGGGTACAGCTATCTTTTTTATAAATTGTATCTTTGTTACATACAGAAGTTTGAATGACCAAAGAGTAAAAAAGAAAGTTCCAAATGTCAGTTGTTTAAACATTGATGATACCCTGGATATGTAAAAATTACAACTTTGATTCACCAACACCATATTAAGCTATTGCTACAAAAACACAAAACAAAATATAACCCTACCATCCTCCATGGCATAATTTACTTCCTACTACATCTGTCTGTCTTTTTTTTTCTAGTTGTTTAGAAACAAGTAACATCATCATCAGTTTTCTAAACAGTGGTGATGCAATTTCATTCTGTACCCCTTTTCATGCAATAGTCCATGCTGATATATGGCTAATTATTAATTTTTTTTGTAAATGCCAGGAAACTAACAAACCTCTGACCACACTTGCTATGTATTCTCTAAGTTCTCACTATGATCTAAGCCAGTAGACTACAAACAGTGTCAATTCATTTTTAAATATATTCCTTACAGGTTAAACACCCTACAACTTTTGGTAAACATTACATACATGCCAATGATCAGCAAAATGCTCAAGCACCAGTGATATAATTGGAGCCTCCCCTGGCAATCTGAAAGCTTCTAAATACTGACGCAGAGCTTCATCTATACGCAGATCTTCAAAGTGGAATGACCTAAAAAGAGATATAATTCTGTTCAAACTATTGCTTGCAGTATAGTATAATTTATAACTTATACAAAGGCAAGAACATACACAAAAGAATGTTTTTAGTGGCCTAGCTTTCAGACTGTACTTAAATGAAACTAAGCTTTTTGCAAAATGTATACAGTAACCAATTTTTAGGGTATATCATGTCTCTACTCTGAGTTTAATTTTCACTGATGCCAGTTTCCCACATGACTAATACGCTCTGCTGAGTGTAGTTAATCACCATCTTCTTGCAGGCAGACTCCTGGTTCTTTTACAAGGGCAATGTATACCACCAATACATCGGCCACCAGTTTTACATCACACCCAAACAACAATTAGAAGAGTAAGTTGAGGAGCTTAAATCAAGCTAACTACACCTGTGCAACTAGTCCTATGCATTTCCACTAGATCAACTCTCACTGGTATTTATGATAGGATTTTCATAAAGTAAGATCACCATTCAGTCGAAGATAAGGAATAGACTTGGTAAACTGGAAGGCTAAGAATGTGTTAATCTGTGGTAACCAAAGTTGTTATATCATTCAAGAGAAATGCAAAGCAGACTTACTTTACAAATACTTCCAGTAGCTTGCTATTGTTTCTTTTAGTAATATATTCTCCAAGCACCTTCTTGTCAATCTTAGGGTTCTCCTTTATGAAAGTGACCACTTCCTCTGGGTCCAAGGGATCAGATAACAGCCCCTGTTCCTGCAGGTAAGCTATTCCCTTTGCTGGCTTCTGGTTGAAATATTCAGTACCAGTATGGTAAACCTATAAAGTAAGTTTATATCACAATATAAACTCAAGTCACCACAAATTAATGACAATCTTAGTTGCAACTGTGTCTTCAAAAACAAAAATACTCCACCAATCTAAATGTACCCGGTAACTAACGTGTCTAAAACATATGATTCCGAACTCAAGTCTCTGTACAGAACTGATGTTGTTTTCATGCAACAATCTTATATTTCACATAACTCAAATATCAAACAGAGCAGGGAAGTATCTATACAAAATAAAATCTAGACATCGTATAAAAACCCATGAAATGAGGTGACACATAACCCAAAAGACTTCTGATAGGTGTAACATCACCTCATAGATTTTCATCCAACAAACACATGTCAGGTAATTAGCAACTGCATAGCATTCTTTTCTGAGGTGGTGACTTACATCTATAAACCTGTGATGTCAGATTAATATCCTGATTCACAGATGGACACCTAACCATTTTGTCATTAACTTAATAACACATGCAGAGCTTGTTAAGCAACCTCCCTATACAGAAACTTCAAGAGAGAATGAAAAACTCTCACAGCTTCTGAAAGAATGACATACCCAAAATACATCCCAGATTGTCAAGTATCAGGTAAAGGTACTCACCCTTTTTCTCTGTTTAAGTGCAACAAGCTCCTCCTCTGTGGGAAGGTCACCTGTGATCTTCATTCTGTTAGGTTTAATGTAGGGACCTTTTCTAGCCTCTTTGGGTTTGCTTGTCACTTTGTTATCAAAAAATGAAATTTAGTAAATTCATCAAATATGGTATAAACAATAAATAGTCATTTCTATTATATGGGAGAAATAATGAATAACCATTACTATTTTACAAGTATCACTTCAAGGTCCTCTAATTCATACTCAAAACTGTTACAGCTGACTCAATGAAATATGAAACAATTCACTTGCATAATGTACCCTTAAAACATTTTTCATGGTTTTAAAGATATATTTTGATTTTTAAACCTAGAAGGCTGTGTTTTTTCTGAACCTTATAAAGTAATACAAGCCCCTACCTGTAGCTGCATCTTTACCATGTGTCAACTTCTGTCCTACAACTGGACCAGCTGTAGGGGGACCTGGGGCTCCTATCTCTACTTTTTCTTTCCCGTTCCCTACCGGGGGCCCCTGACCATCTGTATCTGCATGTTTCTTTGTTTGGTCTACATGGCTGGTAGAGGTAGATTTGAGGATGCGGCTGTGACAGTGTTGCTCTATAGTGTCTACCACAGTCAACAGGGCATCAAGAGACAACAAATGGGTTGAGAATAAACCAGATACTGGAAATGCATTCTGGAAATACAACAATATAAGTAATTAATGTCAGATTATAATTTTCTAAAAGCATAATTCCTAACACTGAAGGGTGAATCATGTTCAAAAAGAAAGATGAGTTTAAGGTTTTAGCAGACACAAGCACTGTAATGTTTTCAGCTGTTCCTACCTGTAGCATTGCCAAAAACTAAACTAGAAATGGTTTTTGATTGAACAAAAACATATGTCTCCCCCCAGCCAGTTGCTGCAGGCAGTATTGAATCAGACGATTGTAAAATTTGACACTTAACCTCCAAGTGTCACCTTGACCTTGAGACACCACACCCGCAAAGTGGGTTCTGCATGTCGCCTTGATGAGGTGAACATCTGACCCAAGTTTCATAAAAATCCCTCAAGGGCTTTTGAAGATACAGAGCGGACACGATTTTGTGGCATTTGACATTTAACCTCCAAGTGTGACCTTGACCTTGAGACACCACACCTGCAAAGTGGGTTCTTCACGTCACCTTGATGAGGTGAACATCTGACCCAAATTTCATAAAAATCCTTCAAGGGCTATTGAAGATACAGAGCGGACACGATTTTGTGACGGACAGATGGACGGACAGACAACCGGGGGAAAAACAATATGTCTCCCCCGATGAGGTAAACATCTGACCCAAGTTTCATAAAAATCCTTCAAGGGCTTTTGAAGATACAGAGCGGACACGATTTTGTGGCATTTGACATTTAACCTCCAAGTGTGACCTTGACCTTGAGACACCACACCCGCAAAGTGGGTTCTGCACGTCGCCTTGATGAGGTGAACATCTGACCCAAGTTTCATAAAAATCCTTCAAGGGCTTTTGAAGATACAGAGCGGACACAATTTTGTGGCATTTGACACTTAACCTCCAAGTGTGACCTTGACCTTGAGACACCACACCCGCAAAGTGGGTTCTGCACGTCGCCTTGATGAAGTGAACATCTGACCCAAGTTTCATAAAAATCCTTCAAGGGCTTTGGAAGATACAGAGCGGACACGATTTTGTGACGGACAGACAGACAGACGGACGGACGGACAACCAGGGGAAAAACAATATGTCTCCCCCATTTTTGGGGGGAGACATAATAAAGCAGTCCTCTGCATGTAAAAGCCTTAAATACATTTGCTGGTCACTAAATTTTTACAAGGATAAGAGTAGTTAAATGTGTATTACACATGCCAGACTAGTTTACAGTATTCACTGCTTTTTAGAATAGTTTACTTTCTTAAACATTATGTTACACAGGTTTACTGAATTTAACACAGGTATGTTTGGTTCCTTATATTCTCCCTGAGGAAGAATGGTTTACAGCTAAGTATATATGCAAGATCACTTTATTTCATATAGATGAGTCTAGTTCATTATTTACCTTTGACAGAAGCTTTGTAAGATCCTCAAACAGGTTTGTGCAGTAGAGGTCACAGTCATAGTTGAGATATAACTCTGTAACCAGTCCAGGAATTCTCCACAACTGGACTATAGATTCCAGTGCAAGTTCTCTCACTTCATAAGTTATTCTTGGATGGTCAGATGTAATCACATCACTCAGTTTTGTGAGGTACATCTACAAACAGAAAACCACAGCATAACCATTACTATATTACCACAAAAGGCAAAGAATTGTTATGGAAGACAAGTGATATTCTACATAGACCCTAATTCTAGATACTGCTATGTCATAATTTATGAACGTGTGTGATAACTGGAGAAACGGGGATTGTTGTAAGTTAAATGAATGCTAAACAGATTATAATCACAGTAAAATGAAACTAATTAGATGACAGAGAATGATGATGACTGTAAATGATGAATATCATTTACTTCAACAAAGCATCTCTGACCTAGTTTTAATGCATTAAAAGATTATAGAAGAAACTTTTACACCAATGCAAACAGTAAGTACATGTATTACCTCTAGCTGCAGTTTGAGATGACTCCTCATAGACTCAAACAACAAGAAACACACCCTCAGTGCTGCAGCTGACAGAGACAATCTCTCCGACTGCACAAGCTGAAAATATAGAGTAAACTGCTTCATGTTACCCATGTCCCCATCTAATAAAGTCTGGCTAAATCTTGAACTGAGAGTTCTCTTCAAACAACATTCATGATAAAATAAACAATTAAAGTCAGTAACATTCATTTCTGATACTTATCTTATGACCTCTGATAAAAGTTTGCATAAAAGACTTTATAAGATATGGTTTCATGAACTTTTCCCCTCAAATTTTAGTATAAAGTTAATGATCAAATTTTGATTAAAGTCATAACAGCAGTCAGACCAGAATCCAACATTACAGAATATAAAATTAAACTTTTTCAAAATCTTTTAAGTAGTCACCTGATTACACAATTTACTATAACAATACAAAACACAAGTAGATGCCAAATCCTTGCCCCAACAAAAATTCTATTTAAATTCTTACCATAAACAGATATCTGCACATATCATCTTTGACTAGATAGACAAGCGAAGAGAACTGTCCTATATGGTCGGCCCCTGTCTCCAGGGCAACAGTGAGTAGACTCAGTCCCATGTGTATCATCACGTCTGTGTTGTGTCTGTCCAGGGGGTTGGTAAGAGAGATGAGGAACCGAAACAGTTCTCTCACACACGGCAGACCATATGGTATCAGAGGTGCAGAGCCTGGAAATTCAACAAATGTCATGAAAATTCCTCAAATATCTTTATACTAAGTAAGTAACTTATTAAAATCATGTATAATTCAGTTCTGTTTGTTTTCTCTTTTATTTCATGATGGATACTTCAAAGTTTCATAACAGGCAGATCTAATGAAACTTTAAACTTAGTTTCTGGTCTGTTTGGTGACCCACTTTATTTTACTGCAAGTCAAAAGCATATATGTCAAAAGCATATACATGTATGCCAATATTTGAAAATGAAGATGTCAGTTTTGATAATGTCTTTACACTGAACATTTTAACACTTTTCATCAATCATTTCAATGTACATTTATAACAACATAATCGGATAAATTGTCTCTGTATGTACCTACCCTCATGTCCATGATGATGGTGTGGTATAAACCTTACACCTTTCGGATTTACAAAATCATCTTTAACATTTGTGCCATCTACAGTATCAGCTGCTGTTGTAGCTGATGTGTCTGCCATTGTCCCTGAAGTGTCTGACGCTGTCACTGATGTATCTGCCATTGATGGTACAGACATCTCTGTTGTTGACGGTAAAGAATTGACAGAATCTTCTTCCCATGTCTCAGACTGAGGTAAACTCATTTCACTAGCTGATCTTACTAAATTGTCCTCACTTGGAATGGTCAGACATATATGATCCTAGAAATTAGACAAAAGGGCTATAATGGTCTTTAAATACTCACCTGACTACAACTGTTAAGAAATACCAACTGTTAAGAAATACAAGTGCCATGTAATGTATAAATCATCAAAATAAAAAATAAAAAACTAAACAAAGGGCATTATTTGAACAATATAAGGAGTCGTCCACTAGACGATGCTTCAAACCAAAGTTCAGAAGTCTCAGCCTTAGGGCTTCTGACAAGAAAATTTTTCAAGAGTTTGTCTAAGTCTATGTAAAACATCTGGCCCATGCAGTGGAGCAAAAAATGACTCCAGGGCCAAAGTTTGAATAATCTTGGTAGAGGTGCACTAGACAATGCTTTATGCTGAATTTCATTCCTTGTGGTTTCATACATGAAGTTTTAAGACTTTCCTATATTTTTCTATATCAAACATGTGATCCCTTTGGGAGTGGGGTGGGAGGTATCAATTGATGTAATCTAAACAAACCTGACAAAATACCACTAGATAGTTATAACGAATTCACTGACTAAATTTAAGAAGTCTCAGTTTTGCTGTTTCTGATAAGAAGATTTTTAAAGAGTTTTCTCATATACATGTAAGTCTATGTAAAACATCTTACCCTCGGAGGTGGAGCTGAAAATGACCCCAGGGCCAAAGTCTGAACAATCTTGGTACAAGTCCTATAGGCTGACAATGATTTGTGCAAAATTAAAAAGATCTGACCCTTGTGGTTTTATACAAGAAGAATTTTAAAGCTTTTCCTCAATATTTATTTGAAAAAACAAGTCATCCCTCAGGAGGGGCCAAGAGTGACTCCAGAGACATGATTTGAACTAACTTGATACAGTTTCACTTGACAAAGCTATGCATAACAGATTTCAAAAGTCTCAGCCTTGCCATTTCTGACAAGATGATTTTTAAAGAGATTGCCTATATAAGTCAGTGTAAAACATCTAGCCCATTGGCAGAGCCAAAAACCCCAAGAACGAAGTTTGAACAATTTTGGTAGACAAAGCTTCATGTCAAGTTCCAGAAATCTGGGTCTTGTGGTTTCATACAAGAAGAATTTTTAAGGGTTTCTCAATATTCTATGTAAAACATGAAACCCTTCTGGCAGGGCCACAAAATACCCCTGGGACATAATTTGAAAAAACTTGGTAGAGGTCTACTAGACAATGCTATTTTTAAAGGTTTTTTTTATTCTTGTTTGCCATAGCAACCTGAGCTCTGTATGGAATGAAATTCTTTGAACAACCTTGGTAGAGTTTCAAGCAAAGAAGATTCCTGCCAAGTTTTATCAACTTTTACCTTGTTGTTTAGGGGAGAAGATGTTATTTTAAGTAAAAAGTTGATAGTGCATGATGCACAATTCATGACATACACTGGACACAAGGCAATCACAAATGCTCAGCCTTAGTATATTCTCAGGAGAGCTAAAAAATGTTTGTATCTGATCTCTGTTAGGAGCAATTTTTGTTTCTGAAGTAGATGTTTTACTCTCAATGAAATTATTTCTGTTTGCTTTAAATCAATACTGCATTATGTTCAACTGTTTTCCCCTGTTTCTGTCTCACATTAATATATATATCAGCAAAAGCACTACAAAAAGAATAGATTAATCTTTGTCAAATCATTTAAACATATGCTGATGACATTTGTTTACAATAATAAAGTCAAATTGTACTAATCATATTTTAAACCATATGAACTGAAAACTCAGGCAGTTTTGAAATCTTACCTTTAAATCTGTATTGGATCCAGATCTTTGGAGTTGTCCCCCTTCAGTGAGTTCCCCAGTTTGGGAAGAGCCAATTACTTCAATATCATCTGGTTGGCCTGCACCCTGTGGCAGACAAAACAAAAGGTTTCCTTTTGCTAAGTTCTTGTCACTTGAGAAAACATCATTTAAATATATACATACTAAATACTATCGCATTTCAACAAGAGTGTTGTAACTTACTATCACAGTTTATTTATTGTCAGTACAGGTTTCTTATGACCAGCACCCCCTGAAGAGTTTATTTATTTTAGGCTGTTGGGTAGAGTGAAAGACACAGAAAACATCCTATTCCAGAGACACTCCTGATTTAATTACATGCTCAGTACACAGCACGGGGCACAAATGGGATCTCATTCTGTCTCATCTGAAAAGGCAGTTTTGTCAGTAGATGAGTGGGAGATCAAACTTGTTACCCCAGGATTACCAGTCCAGCATGTAACTACTGGACCACTGATTCACCTCTCATGAATGTTAACATAAATATTTTCTTTCAATTCAAGCTAATTTTTTTCTCTGATGACATTAACTAACTGGTTAAAATCAGCAATAGATAGATTAATGTAGTATATTAAATGGATTTTGTTAGCAGGGAATGTGTAAAGACCATCCCCTTTTTTTAATGTAATCTTGACTGGTTTGTATCTAACCTGGAATCCTTTATTAATATCTATAATGTTTGTTCCTTCCACTGGCGTAGTGGCTATACTTTCTCTTGTTGCTTTAACATAAGCTATCCCAGGATCTACGCTACTATCACTTTCCTGACCTGTGTTTTCTCCAGGATGAACAGCTTCCACTATACTGAGATCCTTAGGTACCTAAAACAAGCAAACATTTCTTAATATTTAGCCAGCCATTATCTTTTCCCATCTTGTAAAACATCCCTTTGAGGAGAAACTGGTATGGCTTCTCGATAATTTTCTTGTTAGGACAGTACATATTTTCTCCAATATACATGTATATGACTATTACTTTCAGACTTTATCATTTCGAGTTGTAATTTATCCACAATAGTAAGATGCCTATTGGTACATCTGCCTTCAGTTATGTTGAATTATCTTGGGTAAAAAACACACACAGCCAATTCAAAAATAAATTAAATTTGGAGTTATGTAATGTCCTTACCTCTTTAACTATGCTATCAGTGGATTTATCTAATTCTTCAGTAATTGCTTGTTCGATCTCTGCTACCTTCTGCCCTTTAGTGCCATCTACTGCATCTAGGTGAGACTCGGAACCAGGCCCTTGTGCTGTTGGTTCCCCTGTTGAAGCAGCACCTCCTGCTGAACTAGTGTGTGAAGAAGCCTGATGGCCAGATTTGACCTTTTTCGGTTTGGGTTTTGGGGATCTTTTTCTTCTGCCCATCCTGGCCTGGTCTACTCCACCAGTTCTCATCTTCAACTGAAACAAGTATGAAAGTGAAATGAAATTTCCATGCCATCTAACCATTAAATAAATACCATTTTCTTCCATACTTCATTTTTTTAGTTTAGGAGTGTCAAATTTTGTACAACACTTGTTGGTCTAAAATTAAAAAAAAAATATATAAACACTACTTTATCAAAACAACCCTTTGTGAATGAACACATTTATATTACTAAACAGCTATAATCAAGATTTCAATCAACATATCATTCAGTGTCCATTTCCTAATGTCAGACATTAAATCAAATAAATGTCACAGCTGTCTTTAAAAGAAATCACAAGGAAAGTTGAATCAAGTCACCTTTTTCATGTTTGCTGTCCATTTTGGATCTTCCTTGAATTCTGGTAGTCTAGTGAACAATAACTGAACCATGTCCATCAAGGTGTGCTCTGCAGACTTTCTCAATAATTCTGAAACACAGAAATCACAATATATTGCATCTCAAGGTAAAAACAATCTCTAAAAGATATTCTCATGTATATTATATAAACCAGACTACTACAGAATACATAGTTTCCTTCCTTGTTACAAACTTTTTCAGAGCAAATATTAGAAACAATCCCATTTTTATTTCTCACCTTCTACATTCTTCCCCCCTCCTCTCCCATGTCAGACTGTTAATCTACTTATAACATTTATCTGTTACTAACATCTTCATTTTCTTCTGTACTTTGATTTGCTATGTTCTACAAATGCCTGACATCTGGTGATAAAAATATGTTTTGTACAGAAATCATTTTAGAAACTCTGCAGTGGATATGCTGCAGGTGTTCTAGAGTTGCAGAAGACAAAACAAGTTAAACAGGTATTTCTTCCTATGCTTCTGAAGAGTTATTATAAATAGTATCAACATTTCAACTCACCACTAAGTCTCATCTCAAAGCAGATTCTGAAACATGACTGCATTATCTCACAGACCGACTCATTTGTAAGTAGTACCCCAGCAGCACATAACAGTAGCGTGCGCAAAACCTGAAGAAAAAAGTGTACACATTAATTCATTGGTGAAAAGTACTACAACTAACAAGTAACAATCACTTTTAAATGATTAAAGGCAACAGAAGATGAAAGGATTCTTCAATCAGTTTTTAAAGCTAATTAGTTTAATTCTGCAAACAAATCAATTAAGAAAGGCATTCAAATAAATTACATATTCAATACATTATAGTAAGTGACTCATAAATAGTGTTTAACAGCTAATTTTGTCTAGCTTCACACACCTGCATAAAGTAGAGCTCCACTAATACAATGCAATAACTTTTACTCTTTATATAAATTGGTAAGTATATGTCAAGTTTAACATGCTATTACAAGTTTATTCTACATTCCAATAATATACTTGAACTTGATTTTCTTGTCAAGGTTTGAAGCTTACATGCAGTATTTTCATCAGAACCACCTCGTCTGAGCCTGGGTCTGTACCAACAAACCTGGCGTGGGTCACAGCATCGGCTATATTCTCAATGGCTGGCCCAGCAGCTTCACAATGAGGATCTGAAATACAAACCGAGCTTCAGTTATCAGCACTCACACTGTCTCATTTGCTGCTGTATTGTTCTGTTTGATACCCAGTATTACAGACAGTGTATATTAGTTCTGTAGTTGGACAGTTTACATATATTATATACCATCAAACCTGGGGAGTATGAGAGTGAAATTCTGCATGAGAAGCTAACTACTGTCGTTTATGTCAGTTAAGAGGCTCTACAGAAGACCTCAAGCTAAACCAGAGTGGGATTATTTACTTATTCATTTACCAGTCAGAGACCTTAATACAGGGGGATGAATCACTGTAACACTAAAGTACCAATGATACAGTCAGAGACAATGGAGTTGACTTTCTTTCATAATTTGTTTGTGTATTTTTTTTTAGATATAAATGTTGAATACATAATATGTCAAACTTTCAAATGATAATTAAAATGTACTACAGTAATCGGTAATTCAGTTTGTACAGAAACACTGCTTACAGACTATCCCATTAACAAGTCTGCATTTACCACTGGAGAAAAAGTATGCTAGCCATTACATCTGCATCTATTTACATGCATTTGCATTCTATTTATAAAAGCAATGTTATTTTTCTCTAATTATTCTACACGTGTATGCTCTATATTCATAAATTGTGATTTTCTAGGACAGTCTTATCTAAGAAACATGCACTTTTGCAAAGTTTATAACATTGTAATTATTTTGAACATTTTCATCACACAAACACACAATCACATTCCTGAAACAACAAAAAGGTTTGTACGAGGGTGCATCAATAAATTCGTAAACTAATTCAATAGCGCAAAAACTACTGGTCCGTTTAAAATGAAACTTTAAATGCTGTGAAAACAGATTATTTCAAATTGAACCGTACTATGTACACAACTTTGACGTCATCACTTATGACGTCATAAACCGTAAATGACGTCACGTTACAGGCGTCAGTTCGAAAATGGCGTCACACAGCGTCAACGAACAGCGCATCGTTATGAAGTTTTACACAAAACTCGGAAAGTCTTTTTTCGATATTCGTGAAGATTTGCAAAAAGTTTACGGAGAGGCTGCTCTGTCAAAAGGTGCCATTTCAAAGTGGATGAAGCGGTTTAAAGACGGTAGAGAGGCAACTGAAGACAACAGTCGTGCAGGTAGACCAGTGACTGTAACAGATGAAGAAACAGTGGCTGCCATTCAGGATTACATACTCCGAGATAGACGAGTAAGTGTGGATCACGTAGCAGATGAGTTCGCTATTTCATATGGTACAGCTCAGGGCATTATGACTGATAGATTAGGAAGGTGCCGCATTTCAGCAAGATGGGTGCCTTGTTTGTTGACATCTGAGCAGATGGGGGTAAGGGTGAAAATGTGTCAGCAGTACGACAAGAGGTATCGTGAAGAAGGCGATTACTTTCTAAATCAAGTGATTACATGTGATGAAACGTGGATTCACTTTTTTGAACCGGAAAGCAAACATCAGAGTTCTGTCTGGAAGCATCCATCCTCGCCTTCCCCTACAAAAGCGATAATTTCCAAGTCAGCCGGGAAGGTTATGGCCATTATATTCTGTGATACATACAGTGTAGTGCTAAACCACTTTGTACCTCCGAAAACAACAGTCACTGGGAACTATTATGCAACATTACTAAGAACGGAACTCATGGCGGCAATAAGGAGAAAGCGCCCACATCTACTTAGGTCCGGATTCATATTACATCACGACAATGCGCTGAGCCATTCAAGCCACGTTGTCATGGATACACTAGAAAAACTCGACGCCGAACTGTTACCGCACCCACCTTACAGCCAGGACCTAGCAATTTGTGACTTCTGGCTGTTTCCAACTTTAAAAAACAGTCTTTGTGGTACGAAATTTGAGTCAAGAGAGGAACTGAGGTGTGGCGTGGACAGACAGCTGCGGGAGATGTCACGTGACGGGCTACAACGCGTGTTCTAGTCATGGGTCGAGAGATGGGACAAGTGCAAATCGTGCATGGGACGTTACTTTGAGAAGGAGTAATCATTTTAGGTACTTGAATTAAATCATTTCCCCGCTATTGAATTAGTTTACGAATTTATTGATGCACCCTCGTATATATATGAATATATTACTCCAGATTCATGTATGGCTTATCCTTTTTGTACATAATTCATGAGAAACCTGATAGTTCAACCAAAGAATCTGGTTTACATAAGGAGCAAAGTCATGACAATAGTTTACCAGTATCATTCTACCATTTCAACCATAGTAGCAGAAATTTGCAATAAAGCCAATTAATGATACTTTGTACACTTTTATACTGACCTACAAGGCCATAGGAGAGGAACTTATTGACAGATGTCAGTGCCAGTCCTGTTATTGGTCCAGTTGTGTCCTCAGATCTTATCACTTCCAGAAATGGTCCCAAGAATGAATTGGGCTCTATTTCATTTAGCTCTGCAAAACCAAATCTGTACTGTATAATTGTTATCATTTCTTTATTTTACCCCAGCAAATTCAAATAATATAGATTTATATATGATAAAATGCTTAACTTTGTTTGAACAAAGCAGGGCTAGCTCTGGGTCAAAATTTGCTTGAGCCAAATATATTTTCGACGCGGAAAAGGGGGTGGGTGCGGGAGGGGGAGTACCCCCTCCTGCGTCGAAATTTTTTTGAATTTTCATTGGTAAATGGTGCTCTCTGAGGCACTTTGAACCATTATGCTCTTTGATTATCAGACGAGTAAAATGACTCAGATTAAAACAATTGGTGTTTTCCTACTAAAAAATAAGCACAAATCAATATAAATAAAATAATTTATTTATCATAATATTTTTATGGACTGTAACAAAACAAAGTACATGATATTTACATTTGTCAAAGTAAAACTGTTACTGGACAAAGAGATTGTACATTTATGCTCTTCACATTAAAATTCAGAAGTCAGAATTTAGTCCAGAGTAAAATAACTCAAAACAATTCAATAAATATGTCAATATCATAATTAATTGAATGAATTTTTAACTATATGTATGAAATCTCAGACTCAATCTCAAAGGTTACCTACAATGTGTATAACCACAAGCTTGTTAAGGAATTGATTACTAACATTAGCGAAAACATGGTACACTGTTGTAAAGCAAAGTTGCGAAGGAGAAGATACTGAACCTGTAATAGTATTTAGAACATCTTTGAGTTGTGAGAAGCTACTGAACAGTGGATCAGCATCATCATCACGCTGTGAGTGTGTACTCCACCTTGATGTCCTTCTCATAGCAGTTACAACCAGGGAGATCTCTCCCTGGATGATGTAGATTCCATTACTGGGAGATGTCATCTCTCCTATTAAATAGACAACCATAAATAAGACATGCTTTCAGCATCTCAAAACATTTTAGGATTAATAAAAATATTAATGGTGATTTTCACTCACTTTTAAGATCATTATAAAATTGCTCATACCTGAATGATGAAGAAAGGCATTGGAAATTTTATCTGGCATACACAAGATACATAGCTGCAATTTCAAATGATAGTAATACCTCAAATTTTGTGCAAGAAGTATCTACCTTGAAGACATACCCAAATCTTAACATCTAAAAGTACCCATCTAGGAAAGCAAAATATAAACTTGTCACAAAGTAGCTGCAGAATGTATGATAACTTGAAATTAATAATCAATTTTCTTTGTGATAGTTTGATAGTAGTTATGTCCTGCACATACCTACATGTTAAAATCCCATGATGATAATGATACGAAAAAGTAAATTGTTATTTTTTTCTGGATATCAATCAAAAGGATAAAATTGTGAAGTATTTTAATTCTTAAATGTATAAATGAATGCAAGTCAAGATATCTCAAGCAGACAACCCAGTCCATGCCAGCCAAGAGAAAATAATGCCAAAGAAGATGTTTGGCACTACATGAGTACATGTAGTTACACCTATAAATAGCAGAGCAAAATTAAAAAGATCTCTATTACATTAAAGTTAGTGCGAAACAAAACAAAATGTGTCATGAGATCATCAACAATGTGGTGAAATTTTACATTTTCAGGGCTTTCACTGTCAGATAATTTACTATTTTGAAATTACTTTTGTATAATTTTAATCACACTCTGACTTCCAGAAGGTACACTAATAGTGGAAATAACAATGGATTTATAACATTTTTATAATCATTTTCACATCATGGACAACTGAGACACCATACGTAACATGCTATATATAGTATAGTTGCTAGGTTGTTGATTGACCCATTCTAATGTTTCAGAAACCTTTGAAGACAGGCATGTTGCAAAGACAACACTTTATGGTAAATCAGGAGCAGAAAACATCAAGTGTTTGCATTAATCGTTAATTAGTTTATGATGTCAACTTTGACTACATTTTCTCGATGATGTCAAACTGACTAGATTGTTGATTTTATCACGTCACATCACAAATGTTGCATCAAACAAATTACTCCATACTAAGCACTGAAAAGAAAAAGCTAATGTGTATCATTTCAGTAACTCAACTAAGTAAGTTTACTGCCAATAATACACTTACTGTGGAAAACTGACAACATGCTATGAATAAAAAAAATCTGCCTGTCCAGTATTTATTTGTTATTCCAATGGCAATGCCCGTTATCTTATTGGTTACTAGAGTTTTTCTGTAAATGGCAAGTTCAGTTAATTGATTTTATATTGTAAATTTCCTCTAGGTTTTGGTAAAAATGATATAATGTGTCATTCACTCATTATTGGCAATTTTAGGGTGTTAGAAGAGAAAAGTATAAGAATGATATAAGCAGTGTATTTCCAAAATTACCTTTTTTATCTTTTTTTATATTTTAAATATTGTTACTTTTGCTGAACATACAGTGACCAGTAGAGCTCTGAAATCCATTATCACTATTAATACTGAAATTGTATTTTTGTTTTTACAGTACTACACTATATACATGTAACTGGTACATTCTAAAAATCTTAAAATGATTTTCTAAAAGGTTCAAGAATTCAGCTCAAAGAAATAGACACAAATTAAATATTTTTGTTTTCGTACTATTTTTTTTTCAAGAATAAATAGCGGATATTCTTTGTTTATCTATTTTAATTATAAACATTTATGTTTATATTTTAAACATATTTCATAAAACATAACAAAGTCATTCAAGTAAGCTGTCATATGTATGAATCAAAAGAATTTCACTTATTCACATTATTCTGTTAGTGAGAGTGTATTTTTGAATGCATTTAACAATCATCCAATTATCACTTAAAATCTCTATTAAAATTCTTTTTACTGAAACCTCAAAGCCATTTGCTACATGTATATAAGATCAATTTACCTAGTCGAAATAATTTAAGAGACATCTTGAGCATGTTTTGAGATATTATTGTTTTGCATCAGAATCTCACCATAATGCGGAAAAGGAGATACTGACAGGTGCCGGACGATTCGGTAAATGACCAGTTCGGTAAATTGGATTTATATAGTAAACCCTTTGGACGTTTCGGTAAAAAGGCAATTATATAGTAATTATATGGTAAATAATGGACAAAGTTGTCACACATATGAAAAACACATAATAATTACCTAGTTTGTTTTCTTTTTGACTCCTCATCCCGTTGGATAGTGTCTAAACTATTTACAGTTTGGACCCAGATTAATCAGTTATACTTTGGTTTCACGACATCACTACGATATGCAGGTAGAGATATATACGTGCGTTTTATTTATTTATTTATTTATTATTTATTTATTTAACACAGTCAGTGCTCTGATATTTTCGGGCACGTGTCTATTATTACTGAATTAGCGGGTTTTAAAGATCGCTAATGTGTTGAGTACAACTAAGAGATTAAAGAAAACCGTTTTACCATGAACCTGATAATAGGTATGAAACCAACAATTCAGTCTACTGGAGCTCAAAAAATGGTACCCGCGTAATGGCGGCTAGAAATAGTTCTCAGTTTTCTTGGCTATTTTTAACATTTTTGCCCTAATCTGTGTATTTGTTTTGCTGGAATCATTTTGTTTGACTATTTCTGATAGAGTGGTAGCAATTTTATGCCCATTTTTTTTTATGCATTCAGAATAGAATTCACAATGTGAAATTGTTTCACATACCCCAATCTGAAAATTAGCTCAGATTTTTTGTTAAT
The DNA here is from genome assembly GCA_012932295.1 of Cyclina sinensis. Classification (NCBI taxonomy): domain Eukaryota; kingdom Metazoa; phylum Mollusca; class Bivalvia; order Venerida; family Veneridae; genus Cyclina; species Cyclina sinensis. The sequence goes on along the minus strand of JAAONU010000001.1, from coordinate 30,786,469 downwards.
TTTTTTGCTAATTTTTGTTAATTTTTGTTAATTTTCTGTTCACGTGAGCAGAAATATCTTTCTTGTCTGAAACACAACCCCCATTTTTCTTGCTATTTTTCATGAGTACAGATATAGATCTAAAAGAATATGTAAGTTAAAGCTATTTAAAGAAGGTTTTGCTATGTTTTACAGCCCTGTGAACTTTATGAATTTTATACAGAATAAAGAAGGAATCTATTTGGTGGTTTCACACCTAATAGCAGCAAAATGAGAGCAGCGGTGAAATATGTGATATATCCCATTGTTACCATAGTATTACTGTCAGGGTTCCTTCTGTCGCTCGCCAATTGCGCCAAATGCTCCAAAATACTTATTCTGGCCCATAAAATCTTCCATTGGCGAATTTTACTGACGCCAACGTAAAAGAAAGCATCCGACAACTAGTACGATTAAAAATCAATAAGAGGCCAACAAAATTACATAAGCGGCCCAGATGTTTAGTACAAGGTCACGCATGACTAGTTTGTTTATCAAACTTTATGACACTTTGGGAATGTGTTGAGATGCAACTGACAATCTGTTAATTGGATTAATTTGCCATTTTTAATCGTCCGTAAATAAGATAATTAACCACGTGTGGTCAGTTAGTGTTTGTAGCAAATTACAGTGATGAAAAGAAAAATCGTCGGTGTTTGCAGGTGTTGTTTTCGTGTGTGAGATTAAATAAGTGTAAAAATAAATGGTTCATGCTTAATCTTATAAAGATATTGTTCATATTTTCATGTTATGTATCTTTTAAAAATGATAGGCAAATGTGCTTATTTTTTGTTAATAAACAGTTGTAATAAATATATAAATAGTGTTTGTTGTCACAATGATACTACTACTGTAATATCTTAACAGAGAAAGGCATGTCTCCTTACAAAATCACTGGCTCCAACTTTTGAGCCATTGGCACCAACATTTTCTGAGTGGCGAATTTGCCGGCGCAAACTAAAATTGACCCAGAGGAAACCCTGACTGTATAATTGCCTTTTTACCAAAACGTCCAAAGGGTTTACTATATAAATTCAATTTACCGGACTGGTCATTTACTGAAACGTCTGTAAATCATACTGACCCATACAAAATTTACACAATATATTTTAACTCTAATACAACTTCAAATTATTACTGCCAAGTAAATACAATTAGTTGGACTACAATTTATTGAATTTGTTATTTTCTTGATTTTATCAGTACTAATCATATTAGTTATAAACATCATATGATACAACATGAAAAGAATGATTTGCCATCCTGGATTAGGTGGTCTTGACCTGACAGTGACACCATAACTTATTCAGAGAAAATTTGGATGACTAGCAAGTTTCATATTTGAATATAAATTACCTGAACTTGTATTAATCCAGAAATCTATACTGAAATAAATATTAATCAAAACAAACACCATACCTAATTCTTAGTTACCAAGATTTATAGCAAATTTCCATGCGTGGGCTGCAAGTACAAACTTTGTTTCGTTGATTTTCGTTTAGGTAATGTCACGTTTCTCGTTAACTATCACATAATCTGATACAACAGATCATTGGAATACACAACAGACATCTGTGTTATTGTTAAAATTGTAAAGATAAGAGCGCACAAGGTAAATAAATTTTGGAAAATTTGTTTGACAGCAGAACCGTTTTTCGCTTTGACAAGTGACGTGGTGGAAGTCTCTTTCTGTCTCAACATCAGAAGATTGTGTAAGGGAGGTAATATGTTAGACATTCGGACCATCAATATTTCGATCCATCAAAACGCCAACTATGGTGCGAAACGAATTGCCTATTCGATCTGATATGAAAGTTAAATTATCAAGTTTTCAAGTTCAGATGACTTTTTACATTTCAAAGTAACACCTGAACGATGTTTTTTTTTTAGAAAATTCCTACAAATATGATTGTGACAGGAGTGATATTTTTTCTCATGAAGATATCGGCTGCGTAAACATATCATTAATGTAGTATGGCCTAATTTGAACTTCAACTAGATCTTGCAATCTCAAGGGGTAGGACCTAAATCATGTAGCTCGGTGCTTTAAGCGAGAAAAACGTGTAGTCTATGACTAATGTTGTCAGTTTTCGCGTAAATATTCAGGAATTTGGATATATTATCAACAGGTATGGGGATTTTCTAGGAATATTTGTATAATGTATACGACTAGTACCTAGCCATATATGTATGCTAACTGTAGTTTCTATTTGACAGATGAAGAAATGTGTTACAAAAAAGTTATTGAAGGGATGCCAACAAAGGTGTCCCATTTTTTGTGTGATTCTGCAATATTTTGCTTCGGTTTATCAGCTTGACCAACAATTTGCGCCATTAAAATGGTATTTTAAGTAAACAGGAACAGAATTAAACATTTACAACCAGTAAGGAACGTGCATAATGCATCTATGTTCGATTTTTTTAACTTTAAGACAATAAACGTGTAGTTTGAGTCACTTTAAGACCATATTGTGTAACCTCGGTTCTTTCATAACTGCATACCGGAATTCTAATACACAAAATATTTTTCTGTCACTAGCATATTAGTTAAATTTAACAGTTATTTTGTACTATTATCATACTCAAAACCACTGTTTGTCCAATTTAAAGGCATTACATTAACTACACATGGTGATTTTATAAAGTGAAAACAATCGAATGTCTTTTGATACAACCGAAGTTAACGTTCAATATATGTATTTGTTCAAGATTTTTTTACAGACAGCTAAATAAATGTTAACAATAAACAATTCTTACAGTTGTGAGTTGAAGCAATAATTTAATATTATAATCAGATTTTGTTTGATACTTTGAAACTTGGGGCAACAGCTCATTAATAAAATATCATAGCAAAATAGCCTTATGACATATACTTACAAGCAATTCATACATACCATACATGGGAAGTAAATAGATCCTCCAAAGATAACTTACATTTTTTTCACAAATATAGAATTAAATCTCGGATGTATTAAGATACCTGATGGCTTGGAGATAAGGGAGGTCAGTGATCATTTTACGTATTGCAAACTATTTCATTTTCATCCCCTTTCCAAGTTTCATTAGTAAACACTAATCACTACTTGCAGGAAATACATTAAAACCACAATTATTAGCAACCTAATTTAATTTATTGCTAAACGGCAGTTTAAGCAAGGTAATGATATTTATCAGCCATTTGCTTACTTAGAGATGATAATGTTGCCATAGAACTTATGTTCATTATTTCATTTAAGTTTAATGATAGTCCAGTCAAAGCGGAAGAAATATTGACTGATATGATCGTGGAAGAAGTAAGATAATATTTTTCAAACTCCATTAAAAACTACAAATGTTTTAAGAAATCAAACTTGTCTTATTTGCGTGTATCTCTAATTTGTTTCCTTTTAACTGAAATAATGGTAAGATGCAGATGAACATTGGATACGGCATCCAAGAATAAATGTCGCATAGATATTTTGTTGAGTCCAGGGATTGAACCATTCACCATTGAATGACTATATGGAGCTTAGCACATTGGCAGTTCTTATATGTACCAAGTATATACAGTTAATTTAACTGTGTGGCACAGGCTGTCTGTCAGTTGACAATTTGTTTTCGCACAACTTAGAAAGTCCTTTTTGATTTTATAAATATAATGTTTGCATGTATGTAATGTCTACAAAATTGTCAATTTCGATTCTTTAAATAAAATCTGCAGACTTGTGATCAAGTCAAAACCTTTCATAGTTTAAAATTTACTTCTAATATTGTATTTGTATCTGACAATGAAAAGCACCACATAACCTTCCAGCCTTAAAATCGCAAGTGTTCAAATTCATAGCAACATTTATTGAATCATCTTAGCTTAAAAGAGGAAACATAAAGTTAAATTTACAAACAGAACTCTTTGTAAAATTTTTCAACATGCTTATTTTGAAAAACTTAACCTTAACATCAATAAAGAACCGAGGTTACACAATTATGAATATGGTCTTAAAGTGACCCAAACTACACGTTTATTGTCTTTAAGTTAAAAAGAATGATCATAATATATAATATATGTTCCTAACTGGTTGTAAATGTTTAATTGTGTGCCTGTTTACTAAAACTATTGTTTCGATTGCGCAGAATTGTTTGACAAGTTCAAAAACCTAAGCAAATTATTGCAGAATCGCACAAAAAATGGGACACCTTTGTTTGCATCCCTTCAATAACTTTTTTGTAACACATTTCTTCTTCTGTCAAATAGCAGCTAAAGTTAGCATACATATATAGCTAGGTACTAGTCATATAAATTATACAAATATTCCCAAGACAATCACCATAGCTGTTGATAATTTATCAAAATTCCTGAATATTTACGCGAAAACTGACGACATTAGTCATAGACTACACGTTTTTCTCGCTTAAAGCACCGAGCTACATGATTTAGGTCCTACCCCTTGATTATAAGAATACCTGTTAACTTGTGTATTTTAAGACTGAAGAGTAACGTTGATGATTTATAATTTTATGTTCATTTTATAATCTTTGTATTGCAGTTTTGAATCATTTGAATCACACCTCTAAATTTATGTTCAAGTAGCTTTAAACTTTACAATATTGGACATTCTCATTGCATGAAAATTTCATGCTGCATGTTTTTCAACCCAGTGGTCAGTTCAAGGGTTGGTCAAAAATTGCAGTGTTACTTAATACCGCTGATATCCTATATCTTATAAACACAGTTTCTAGAAAATTAGAAGATTTTTTGCGGTACTTTTGTTATATCATTTTTTAGCAGGTAGCTTTCGCATATAAATAGCCTCTCTGCCTGTGCAGGGGGTCCAGTCCTCTGGTCGCTGAACTAAAGGTAAAGTGTTCATGCTTTCATTTTCAGTTTTTTCCCTTGGAACCTTATATTTAGAAACTAAAACAAATTGTATCAAGCAATAAAATGTGTGAATCTAGTAGAATGATGAAATTTCTTTCAAAATAAATTCAAAACTGTACCAAGAGATCGAACCTGAGTATTTCAGCCAACATTGACTTGGCTCCTATTACATGATAATGAATCAAGCTACTTAGTAAACATCTGAAGCACTGAATTCTAAAACTCTTTTGACTCGTGTCACTTGTATAACACAGCTGAACTCACTTTTAACAACACATTGTACGTCGTGTCCAATCGTTCAGTATAGATCCCAGGAGGAGAACGCATGGATAGATCAATTTTCAAAGAGGAAGACAGATGCTGTGGTAGGAAAATCGTCTTGCATTTCTTTGATAATGCATATATCAGACAAAGATATGGCCCGTGCTGATCTCCTATGATAACTTTATTCGATGGTCATCTCACATACGCCAAAGTTTCGTTAACTTCTTTGAACATTCTTCACAACTACATTAGAAAATCCCCAAAATTGGTAAGATTCCTCTTTAAGTGTCAATATTTTGACAAGTAAGCAAAGATCGGAGCATTTGTTCTGTCCTTAAGGTTCGTTTAAAACATGATCTAACATGCCAAAAGCCAGCACTATTTCTGGAACATATTTTGGGGTAAATTTTCAATTTGAACGCATGGGTCGAGCGTTTCATGAGTTTTCATCTGTTTGAAAACTGAACGAATGGGCAGGAGGCATTTTTAAAATATCTTTTTTTCTTGGATATCACATATAAAATCGATCATTTGACCGTCAAATTTCTGAATATTAGTTCCAAATGTCTTAAACATTATTTACATTAGTCCCTACTTTCGTATCCCCACGACGTATTGCTAATAAGCAATTCTACGAGGGCTGTTCGGAAAGTCCGTGTAAATATTGAAATAAATCTTCATTTTTCAGAATTTTAATCTTATATTTGCATTTGGATGTTATGTTATATGTGTTTCTTCATGACCACCAAGAAAAGTTATAATCTATGAAAGAAAAATACTTTTTAGCACATTTTATCAGCTATATTTGAACAGTACATTTTCTTATTCTACGAGGTTCAAGAGCTGGTCTACGGTCATAGCGCAACCAACAATTATCAATATTGTGCTGTAACTAGCTTATCACATTTAACCTTGGTGTGAACGATGCAAGTATAATAGAACGCCTATTGATCGAACAGTAGAGTTGAAATGAAGACTCTTCGTCAAAGAGTGAGAATTTTTGTAAAACAGTGAATTTAGCTGGATTCAATCATGTACATCTGACATTTGTCCATGGTAGTTGCAAACCCTTTAGATATAACATAACTGATTCATTGTGGAAAGCGTAAAAAAATCTGTCTGTAGCATACATTAATTTAAAATTGATCATGAAAACTATGATATTCAAAATTTATCCTTTCAGTTGTTCCATAGATGTTTATTTTAGATTTGACTGATGACGGAAATTTCAAAAAGGGGTAAAATCGCACTAATTCTTACATAAGTATTCCTTTCAAGCCAAAAATCGTTCTTTGAGTGTCAAAATTAAATGAATGTATTATTTTATATTATATTATTATATATTTTACATCTAAAACGGAGAAATGGCTTCTCAGGGGAAGAATAGCAATTATTCTGAGATGTCAGTAGTTCCGTTTGCATGATGAATGATTACAATAACTGACAAGTTGAAGTTGATTTTACCAAGTAGATATACGAGGGCTGTTTTCGGAAAGTCCGTGTAATTTCGAAATATTTGTAATTCGTTGTTTAAAATTATGAAATTTACATCATAATTTAGATAATTATACCGAGAATCGTTTAGTATACTTTATTAGTATATATTTTACTGAGACATAATATAAAAGTAGTGAACAAATAAGTATACAGAACAACACATGTATGCCTAACAGGAGCAAGTCACGACGTCACGGTGGCCGAGGAGTCTTCAAATACTAGTCCCACAAAATGAAAGGCGAGTTTTGAATTTTCATCCAGAAGAGTTATCTTTACTTGGCATAACTTGTGGTGCGTTATATGAATAATATATTGATACATGGAATCAGAGACATTGTGATTTCTGACAATTATATTGGCCACAAATGATCCCAATTTACAATCTTAGCATAGTGCCAGGCCTATGCACTTATCTGTTTATGCAGGTCTAACTTCTAGCAATTCAGTTTGTAATTTCAATAAATGATTGTTTGTTACCTAAACATATGCTTTTTGTCTGTATATATTTCTTTTCATACGATAGATCTATTGACGAAAAAAAAAACACAACAAAAAAACATCAATCCTCGCAAACTGAAGTTGGTCACCGGCATCCAGTCAATATGAGTACGGTAATTACGGATTTTAGTGTGGTATCTCACCCGGAAGTGGTATGGCTGCATGTGATAGTTTACAAATGTCAAAAGTAATATTAAGGAATTTTCGCCATTCATGTAACAGAAGGAGGTATAATCATACATTTGTGAAAAACCACATTAATTTCATTCAAGTTTTTTTTGCTTAAAGAGTGTACCTTACCGTTATTTAATTTGCCTTTAAGAGTGCGATCGACTTTTTCAAGTTTTGATCTTGACACTGGCACCAGAGTACTCAAAGGGACAGTATAAAACGCTGACGCGAAACGCTGACAATATACAATAAGAGGAAAAACAGCGTTTTCTGAAATTGTTCTTTATCTATATCGTCAGCGTTTTTCCTCTTATTGTATATTGTCAGCGTTTCGCGTCAGCGTTTTATACCGTCCCGTACTTATACCCGACATCACTATTCTCGCGGTATCACTAATCTCGCGGTATGTCAGTCGCGTCATATGGGCTGTGTTTACAAACAAAGTTTGTGACCAATTTTTCTCCCGCGAAGACATAACGCTCTAACTTGCAATCATGAGCAGTTTCTTGGAAAGTTTTAGTCCATACTTTAAAAAAATCCCATTACGATGCATTCGTTTCCCAGACGAGTAATTTTGTGACAGTGGCTCCGTAAACAGTGTTCATTTAGTATTAATTTTGATGTTGAATAACAATTTATCTTTTTTAAGCAATGTTTGATCATTCCCATCAGTGATTCGTTGACAGACTATAAACATTAACTGCAATATAATGTTCTAGAACCTTTTGACCTATTTACCGCGAGATTAGTGATATGACGTAATTCAACAATATGGCTGCCCACTGTGATAAATTTTCCACATGATTGATTTTCTTGACATATTTAAATGGCATTTTACACATTCGGCGATGGAAAAAGGATGAAATATTGTAATGATTACCAAAATTACTAATGTTTATTGTTTGCTTTTTAATTAAAGTTAGCCAAACGGTAAGTACCGCGAGATTACAGATGAGCAGTATAAATTCATAAAATGAACAAAATAATACTCATTTCACAAAAATCACCCAATATATGATAGTGTGGGCGGGGATGTGTCAGAAAAAAAAATCTTGATAATATTTTGGGTGATTTTTGTGAAAGGAGTATTATTTTGTTCATTTCATGAATTTAAGGACTCTGGTGCCAATGGTTTTGATTATTTCTTCAGTAAGTCCAAATAATTCAATGTACTCAAAAAGTTGAATATCGTGCTATTTTTTTATTGGTCGATATCCGCCTTCAGAGTGCAAACCAGAAAAGACAAAAAATATGGTGGAAATGTTTCCTTCTTTGCATATGTAATGCCCAACAAAATCTGTTGGGCACTGATTTGCACAAAAACTATGAAACATACAAGCTAAAAATATACATGTTAAATTTTCTGCTTCAGATGATGTATGTTTCAAATAAGTTTGTTGAAAAATATGTCTGTAGTGGTAGATAAGAAATTTACAGATTTAACATGTTAAAATCCATTATAAATGAATCATAATGCCCTCTCTTGATTATTTTCAATTTTCTTCATGTTTACCACAGCACAGAACTGCCAAGGTAATGGGCATTAATTGAAATATATATGAAGATAGATATAAAGTTTACCTAATTTTCATAGATTCTGACCTATTCTTTAATTTCTTTATAGTACATTTAGCTGCCTAGATTCTTCTGTTATCTAAACTAATAAAAAAAAAGTAATATATCATGGGAATAGGATATACATGTATCATTTATTTTCATTAGTAATTTATGATATACAACCAGAGTAACATTAGTTGGTTTTAATAGCCATTTGGCCCAAACTGATTACTGTGTAACTCTTTGCAGTTTGCACTGTACCCTCAAAACCTGTGAGATGAAATGAGAATGGGCTTATAGCACATCTAAGTTTATGTGACAGTTATTCCACAATGAATGAACCTGATAAAGCATGGATTGAAGAAGAAAATTGTTTTTTTTAAACAAGGAAAAAATATAAAATCAACATTATTCTTAAATCTTTAAAAAAGCTTTAAATACTTAGAAGACCACTGTGGAACTGATGAATAACTTAAAAAATCAATAAAAAACGTTCAGTTTTACTTTAACTCTTATAAAAGTTGATAATTTTACTTGTTCTTTGTAAACCTGGCACTAGTAGCAGTGAATGATTTTCCACACTGTACCATGATTTGAACACAGGTGATGTCACCAGGACTTACCACTACGGCTGAACTGTGTTTGCACTTCAACTATTTAAAAAATGTTTTTCTGCAACTTTTAAATTTTTTACATCATCAGAAATTATACTTGAAACAAAGGAACAGGTTTAATCTTAAAGTTAAGTCATTGCTTATATTTCAACATACTTCCAATTTGTTTATATGAATATATAAAAACAGTGACGGGTTGTGGCCACTCAAGGATATATATTGCAATAATGATATTTTCAGGAGTTTTCAGGTATGCTCTAGTATAACTCTGTTCTTGTCAAGGAAACATCATCACTGTTTGGCAGAAGGACCAGTTCCCAAGCAACAGCAAAGTTCTGATTCAAGAATGACTGTGAAGCCAGAGGTATTGAAGAAGAAATTTGGATGGATGACTGATCATGTTCCATGTTTTGGTGTGAATGGAGATGATATCACTGTGATAAATCATCCATGTGACTTCTACCAAACATTCAAAGTAAAATATACTCAACTTTGTTAGCATCTTCAGTACCTGAAAATTATTTAATGTAATTCTTTTGAACTTTCATCTATAGCTGGAAGATACAATGCATTAGAAAAATCCATGTTTCCATGGGATTTTGACTCAATTTTAGACCATTGAGCCAAATAATTGATTTGCTGATTTGAATTAATACTATTTCTTGGCAGGTGCATGGTCAATTATAACACACACCAGGCTTGGGGTAATTGAATACAGTAATTGTAATCACCTGTAATTGATAACTCAAGTGCAAGTATTCAAATGTATTTGATTACTGTCGTACATCTGATTACATGTGATGTAATTCAATCAATTACATAGACAAAATTTTGTATTTCATCATGAATACTTTTGATTACTTTCTGATTCCACATGGGCATTGGATAGATGATAAATACATTGCATTTTAACTGCTGGGTCAAAAAACAAAAATATATGCTGCTTTTGCTAGAAATAAGTAATATGCTAATTATATTTTCAACCTCATCTCCTTAAGAAAAATATTCTTTTACAACATATATTGATCACAATGTTAATTGTCTCCTTTATGTGCTCTTTATAAAAATGGATGATCTATTGTGTCACCTTTCTTAACACTTATTCCAGGTAACTTTGCTAGAATTGTAAATTTGTACTTCAATAGGTGTGAAAGCAATAATCTTAATAATAATGAAATTATAGTGAGACATTGCCCCAGGGAAAATAAAAAATATCAGTTAATACTGCAATACACCAGTTGTTTATCTGTTAACCTAAAAAGAAATCAGAATCTCTTTTATAAGACCAGAACGATTTCGTCTTTCTGATGAAAACTTTCAAAAATTGATGATGATTAAATGCAATGAAGATGTCTAAATATATATGATTTGAACAGAATGACATTGTGAATCTTCCTTTATAAAATTAATAACTCAGTGTGTTAGACAAAAACTTGACTGCTTTACTGAGCCAATATTTTTCCTACAAATAATATTTGTTTCATGTATGTGAAATAAAGTTTCCATTCTGATTTATCTAATGTTTTCTCCTAGAAAATTTGTCTTGCAGTTTGAAATAATATTGAAAGTAATGAAATGTAATCTGATCACTTGACCACAAGTAACTGTAATGTAATCAGTTACCATCAAAACATTAAAGTAATCCAATTTAATTGTAATCAGGAAATTTCAAAGTAACTCTAATGTAATCAGTTACTAACAAAAGTAATCAGCCCCAAGCCTGACACACCCTCTTCAGAAAGTAATCATTTATGATAACATTTTGAAATTTTTTTAAACTAATATTATAAGTTCTTAAAAATGTCCATGGGCTGTCATCCCAGACAAGCCCCCATCTTATGAAGTTCAGAAATGCATCTGAAAGGGACCAGCTTTGTAATGGATTTAAACTCAAGCTGACTGGGTCATAAATATAACTATACTCCTGCCAAGAGAGCCAAAAGATAGATTCCCTGATGCAGTTGACAGAGGTTGATTTTATACAATCTTTAGTAGGTGTGCAGTCAACTGTAAAACATCTTGTCTCAAGAGTGATTAATTAAGATAAAATATGAAATTTTAAGTCAGAAGCCATACAAGGTTATTGAAGAAAAGCAAGGAGCCAGTTTCCTGAATGAGTCCCCATCGTACAAACTTTTGTCCGTAACAGAAATGCATCAGGAAAAGAACACCCATTTCTTAGGTTTTTCCTAACGCCCACACTGAAAAAAATCCTCTAGACCACTGAGCCAAAGAATTGATTCCCTAACAGTTGTCAGAAGTTGAATTTATACTAATTTAAGTGGGTGTGTCATTGGCTATACCAGTATATCTTCCTTCACATTTTTATGAAAAAATATTTTGAAACAACACTTCTGACATTTTTAACCATGTTTATGAATAATTTTAACATTTTGTAAGCCTGGGGGTTTCAACTTTTCATTCATGTCATACAAGTTGTCAAACATTCAGTAGTAAATTGACAGAGATTATACGTAGATTTCTAACTAGCGCTGTTAATGGTAGTAGGCAGTGTATTTCTAGGATGGTTACAGATGTCTTTACTGTAATGTGTACACTGCTTGGAAAGATGAATGATGGCTTCTGAAAAGAAAAAGCTGTAGGGCAGAACCAAACTTTGACATTTAGATAATACTTAGTCTGATGTTTAATCGCTTTTACAATTTGCTTCTGTAAACCAGATTCTGTGCACATGAAAGTCAGATTATTCTGTAGTACTTTGCGTTTAGCTTACTCGTAGTATTTTGTAAACATCACTTGCTATTTTGTTGTATTTTCAGCGTATGGCAAGGAATGCAAAAAAGCGTATTTTTATTGCCTCACTGTATCTGGGAACAGATGAGTTAGAATATGAGCTGGTGAGTGTGAAAATTATGTCTTTAGGTATATGAGCAACTTAAAAGCCAGTAGTAAACAGTTACCTGAAAGACTAAATGATCTGTTTTGTAATGGTTTAAAAAATCCTAGTCTATGAATTACTGGGACATTCGTCATATTAAAATATTCATCATGTTGTGCAAAGACTTCCCTAACATAAGAGCAGTTTCATTTCATACAATAGATGTACAGAACTTAATTTGAGTAAAAAATCTAAAAGAAAATACAGGAGTGTAAGTCTGGTCTTATACCTAGAGTCTGTAAGAAGAAATGAATGAAGGTGTACAAAATTTGATTAAGGAACACGTCTTATTCATGTGTTTTACAATGTCAGATTATTTTTGTAAACAGATTAAAAGTATTGAGACAGCCTGTGAAAGAGCTATGCAGAACAACAATGACAATTTTGAAGTTCATGTTCTGCTAGACTATACCAGAGGATCAAGGGGAAGCAAGAAGAGTTCCCGGACAATGTTACTTCCCTTGCTAGAAAAGTACAGGAACAAAGTACAGGTGTACTTGTATCATACTCCAGATTTACGAGGAATTTGGAAGAAACTTTTACCTGAAAGGTTCAATGAGATTGTTGGTTTAAATCATATGAAGATATATCTTGCCGATGATGACTTTATAATAACAGGGTAAGTTGTAATTTATGACATATTTCCTTAAGAGCAATTGTTGAACATCATTAATGAAAGTGATTAAAAAAAATGTACTCAGACATAAAATGATGCAATAATTCTCTAAGAGGTACAGACTGTATACTGCCACTGTTTCATAAAAAGGAGAAAGCCTGATTAAAAATATTTCAACATTTTAAATGAGCCAGCTCCGAAGTTCAGTAGTAAAATATCAACAGCTGGTGAAAGATGAAGTGATATAACGTATGTTATATAAAAGTGAAATAATAAGGCTTTCATGGCAGACATGTTTTTTTGAATGATGTGAGATGGTTTAAATATTGATAAATTGATAGTGTTTATAAATAATGAACTTAACTTAGCATAGCCTAGTTATCATAAACTTTTATTTCTATACTGGTACTTGTTACCAGATGACCTTGGAGAAATTGTTCACAATGTGTATAAAAGGCAAGTATACTGAAGTAACCCCTAGAACAATATTATTTTTTTTCAGTGCCAATTTGAGTGATTCTTACTTCACAAATCGTCAGGACAGATACATCCAGTTTCGATCCTGTCCAGAAATGTCCAACTACCTCTGTGATCTCATTTGTGCCGTGTCTAGATTCTCCTTCCATCTACAGTGCAATAATACCACAGTGTATCCTAGTGGAGCACCCCACCCATATGACGGTAGGTACAGTATAAGAATATATTCGCACAGTTTTGATTTAACAGTTAATACAAGGGATGTTTGGAAAAATTTTGAGACAGCCTTTATTAAGGTAGTTTAAGAGGGAATATTGATACAAAATTTAAGTATAACTTGTGGTTATTTGTTATCAACTCATATACCCATTTTCATGCTTGAGAATATCATACATACATAACAAATAACATATAGTTTACACATGGCACTATAATATAACATCATAAAATTTGACATTCAATATTTTAGTGTCACTGTTTCTCGAAATAACGCTCATCATGTAAAATGCATTTTTTCATGTCTTCTGATCCATTGAGTGAGTATATCAGTAAACCAGTCACTTGAAAATGATAACACTGTTCAGTACACAGCATTGCATTTAACACAAACTTAGTGAGCTCTCAAATGGTGATACAGTGACCTTGATCAGTAAAGGTTTGTGCATCATTTTTCCATTGATGACTGACAAGCAGCTGCTGTGCTCTTTATCTGTGGAAGAAGTCAGCCCCTCACAAAACTCCTTATGCCAATGGTATACAAGTGCTCTGCTTACATTTTGTCTATTCCCTGCATTTTCCAAAAGTTCCTTTGTTTCCATTGGCGATTTTATGACCTCAGTATTTATCATACTTTTTATAGATCAAACTACATGTGGATGCAAAATCAACTATAAAACTGAAATTTAAATCAGTAAATTGCATGTGTCTCAAAATTTTCCAACCACCTCTTTGTTTAAATTAAATTTCAAAGGATATCCTTGAGATTTATGTTACTAAGTAGTTCAAATTAAGAAGTTTGTAGGGGCAAGGGTCATTAGATAGAACCTTCTGCCTTCAAAACCTTCAAAAATCTTTACAGCAGATGCACTAAATATAATACATGTATATAGATATGTCCAGTTATTAAAAAGATTCTACAAACAATCCAGTAGAAGGACTCCTAGAAATAAGTTCAAATGAACTAAATGCTTCTATATTACTGGAAACAGGATAAGTAGAGGCCCAAATGTTTACATACAGCTGACACATAGAACCTTAAATGTATTCAAATAAAGTTAATGTTTTTATTTACAATAGGATCAGAAACAGTAAAAGTGTTCAAAGATTATGCTGAAGAGACAATGACAAAACTGAACAGATTGTGGAAACAGTCACAGTGTTCTGCCCAGATCAGCTCAGAAGACAGTAGTGTTGACACATGGCTCTATCCATTAATACAGATGGGCCCATTCAGAATAAGGGATGATGAGAAAGTGACAGAGAGATTGTTTATATACTCAGAATTCTGTGATAGGATATTGTTAGCTTCAGGATACTTCAATTTGACTAGTCGCTATGTGAATTTTATAATTAACAAGTCAAGTGCTGTGTTTGATATTCTTACAGCATCGCCAGAGGTAAGAATTTTCATTTGAAAAAAGAAAATGTTGAGAAAGGGGATAGTTCACCAATATTTTGTTGAAATAAAATGTTATAATACATTCACTTGGGTTTCCAATCACCACAAATGGATCACCTTTGGTTTTCAGTAGACCTGCTTTTACCTCTTGATAATTTTATTGTTGTTAGTTCTACTTAACTTGCCAAAATTGTCAGTTTCTTATAAAGAAACAATAATTCCACTTCTCTTGTTGTTTCAAGTAAATGTAAATGTTGTTAAGTAAACAGCTGCCTTACATAGGTGATATACAATGGACTTATGTAAGGCACTTGATATATAGAAATACGTATTTTTACCTGTAACCCCTTTTTTGTCCCCTGAAATGGTTGAATAGACTTTCGGGATCTATCTTCTTCCAGCCTTACAACTCTGATAAAGTACAAAAGCAAAAAAAAACAAAAAATCATTTCCCATTTGATATATCACACCAATACATTATTGTACATATTGACATGCTCAGTGTATAAATATACTGGGTTTATCAAGTTTTTGATTTCCATTTAACCAAAGTATAATTATTAAGTGTTGAAATTTAGTTGATAATAGCTTCAGTCTACTGAAGACAGTTGTTATTTTTTTGCCTTGCACAGCCAAGTGTTACATGGATTGCTTTCATGACTTCAAAGATGAAATGTTGAGTCCTAAGTCATACATTTAACAGTTGAATTCTAAACAGTTGAACAGTTTTAACAGAAAAAGACACAGAATGACATACATCTGTTTTTGTGTTTTATCAGAAAGTTGAGCAATTGGAATGAAATTTGTAGTCACATGACAGTCTGCTACTAAATATAATAACAGTATTTTCTGTATTTCTACAGACAAATGGTTTCTTTGGATCGTCAGGGATTTCGGGGTTTGTACCAGATGCATATACACGTATAGCCAAACAATTCTTTGACGAGACATGTAAACAGTGCCAGGACAGTCGTATCTCTTTATATGAATATTACAAGCCCCACTGGACATTCCATGTGAAAGGCCTGTGGTACTACATACCAGAGTGTAGTTTACCTGTTCTCACGTTGATAGGATCACCTAACTTTGGTTAGTACATGTGTATAACAAAGAGTTTATTCAATACTGAACCAAGTCCAGTTGAACTGTACAGGTACTTTTGTGTACAGTTTTGAGCCAAGCCCTTAATTGGTATATTTAATAATAACTGTGCAAGTGATGGAGAAATAAGTTTATAGCTTTGCCCTTGTCCATCCTTCTGGCTGTCACGCTTTCATGCTGTCCTTATGTAGACCAGTTTATGTCGTGTGTAACTCCAAACATATAACTCCTAGAGCCATGAAACTTTCTAAGAATACTTGTCACCATATGAAATTACGCACCTGGGTATTTTGACGCAAATTTATTGGAGATTAGCAGAGTTATGCCCCCTTATTAAGCAAACTATAGCATTTTTAGACTTGTGTGTAACTGCAAATGTATAACTGCTAGAGCCATGACACTTTCTAAGAATAGTTAACAGCATGTGAACTTATGCACATTGGTATTTTGATGCAAATTTATTGGAGATTGGCAGAGTTGTGCTCCCTGATTAAGCAAAAAATAACATTTTTAGAGGTGTGTCCCATGTAACTCCATACATATAACTGCTAGAGCCATGAAATTTTCTAAGAAAAGTTGTCAGCATGTGAAGTTATGCACATTGGTATTTTGATGCAAATTTGTTAGAGATCGGCATAGTTATGGCCCCTGATAAAGCTAAAAAACAGGATTTTTAGACTTTATATGCACCTGTTATTGTACAAGATTTTATGTGACAATACAGCGGAATGTGGGGGGCCTCTGTGTCCTATGGACAGATCTTTAGTTATAAATAAATATTTCTGATGTTACAGCTTTTTTTTTTACTTTTTTCTTAATATCTTATCCCTGTTTGGACTTTTTTTAATAAAGGGAGACTTGCATTCTGTTGAGATGATTTTAGAAATTTCTATGGTACAAACTAAAGTTTGATTTCTGAATTCTAGGTTACAGGTCTGTATACAGGGATTTAGAATGTCAAGTTGCTGTAGTAACAACAAATACCTCATTACAGAAACAGCTTAAACAGGTATGATGGCTTTTATCAGACACAAGTTTTTATTTTTTTAAATGGTTTTTGTGTAATGTGAAATAAAAGTTAAAACAAGTTGAGACACAATAAAAAGTTTCAAATATCTTCATTAAAGACCACAGTTCATGGGACAGCTTGCATTCAAAACTTGTACCTAGAGTACATTAATGTACCAGCAATTTAGCTATGGGGGCTTGTCTAGAAAACTTTGCATGATTTCTGTGGCCGACATATACAGTAAACAAGCATTTCATACCAAAATTTTTACAACCTTAGCCTTAAGTAACTTTTTATTAAGCTCTTTTAAGCTTGAATACTTGCTGCCAATGGAGTCTCTGAGGTGTTAAGGCTGAGATAAGGAAGAACATAATAGCTATACTGTTATTGTTTTCTCACGGATAAATGGTTTTGTTTAAAACTTCAGTTATAATGTCATAACTCTGTAAAAAAATGAAAGAATGTCTGCCTCATCAGTGACTTGAAATGTCATTTTCATATTGTTTGGAAAAAAAAAATGAAACACAACATGGCAACACAGAATAATTGCTTTATTTACATGTATTTGTGTATACTTTATATATGTTAATGTTTATATTTCTGCTTTACAATTCAGGAACATGAACAGCTTTATCACACATCATCAAAGGTTACAGAGAAAACATTTCAGCGACCAGAGAGGTACATTCCACTGTGGGTACGACTGGTTACTAGGATAATCAAGAATTTTTTTTGACAGACATTATTAACAGCATAATTAACTGCTTGCTTATATTTAAGGTTTGGTACTTAGTGCATCAGATTATATATTTCGCATATTTGAATTACATGAAACGTCTTAAAAAAAGAAGATATTTTGAATAGAGGATTCCTAGATAACCTGGGTAAGCTTGGCTTGTTAAATAAGTTGTACCCTGAGAACTTCTGTTTGCAAACAAATCTCCTGTCTCATAATAATTCTGCTTGATTTGTGTACAGTAAATGAAGGGACATACTTAACTAGTACTTACAGTTTGTCAGTACTTCCATTTTTCCATCACTCACTATAATAGCCCATCATGTCTGTAATTAATGTTGGCTGTTATATTATTATAGAGAAAAGTAACTTTTTATTCTGGAATGTAAAGTGCCCAGTAATGAGGGCCTCACAATAATCAAATAACTTTTTATTGCCCAGTTAATAATTTATTATGAAATAACTAAATAATTATTCATTGCCTTCCTTTTTTGGCAATTCACCATTGAATGATCTTTAACCTGGTCAAAAGCATTGCAGTATGTACAACCTTTGTCAACCTACACAGGCATTGAAACTGCAAAAAGTAATTTTGAAAAAAAATGTCTGATGTACGTTTTCTTCAAATGATTGATAATATCAATTAAAATTCAACTTCAAGATGGTTGGTTCATTTTACTGTAAACTGTCTCTTTACATTAATTGCCATTTATGAAATATTGTTTGATTTAACTTTTTTTTAAAGGAATTTGGTAGTCTTTCTGAACTGTGTGACATCTTGTCAAGCAGATCTTCGTTTTGATTGACTTTTGTCTCACAACGATATACTGAAGGAACATTTAAGCATTTTCACAGTTCCATTATGAGACCATAACAAGATTTAATACAGTTGAATAAAGTTCTGTATAAATTCAAAGTGATTTATGTATCACAGCTGAATCTGAAAATTTTATATTATTATGGTAATTATTTTTTTTTATTCTTTTAAATTAATACTAAAAATGAAGCATATTATGAACAAATTAGTATTTTCATATTACCTCATGTATATACAATGTATGAAATGTTATATTAACTTTATACTATTTTAGTTCATTTTGAAAATATTTTATAAGATCTTATTGTGATTGGAAATGTGATAGATCTTTTTTTCAGTTTTTATGATTTTGTTAGTTCCTTTGAACACAATATTCACAAGCATGCAAGGTGATCTTTAGTGTTACCCTGGTGTCCATTGTCTGTCAATAATATGTTTTCCTTTTGATAACTTCTCCCCATAACTCAACAGACCAAATTTGACAAAACTTTATGCAAATGATCCTTTTGTGACACTCCTTCAAAATTATTCAAATTATTCTGGGCTAGTAAATATTTAAAAAAAAGAAACTATACAAATCTTGTCTAAATAGAACTTATTGAACATAATTTTGGATGCCTGACTTTGTTGTATTTAAGTAGAATATCCTTTGGCCTTGCTGCATAGAGCAGCAATACTCAGGTGAGGAATATAGGACCATTGTGGTACTTTAGTTTTCTTTGATGTTAAGGAGTACTGAAGATGATCTAAGATCAAATATATTGTCAAAAAGTAGAAATCCTTAGAGTAGATCATCATTTGTGTTTTATTACCACATGTTTTCACAATCATTAAGTTGGATAACAGTCAAATAAAGGGTCTAGTGTATCCCCTTGTGTATTGTTGTCATTTGGACTAGAAATTATACCCCCGCCAAACTTTCTTTGCAAGGTTATGTAGGAATCGTTTTACAGTCAGTCAGTCCGTTGCAGAAATTTTGTGACACAAACTTCTTCCACATTTCTATGACACTCAGTATGAAACTTTGAGTGCATGTTCACCAGGAAGTGTAGATGTGCGTGACGCATTCTTCAGCCAGCACGGCTAGCTCAATCAGTAGAGCACCAGATCGTCAATCTTGACAATCCAGGTTCAATCCCCATCAGGGCCGGCAAAATTTCTTCATGATAATTGATCTATCAGTCATTTGTCCCTCACCTCTGGAGCAAGTGAGGAAGTAGACAGTCACTTGCGGAGAAATTGGTTAGTAAACTTGTTGGATACCCAGTAACACTGGTTAGGTGGACAGACCGCCGGGATATGACCTTAGCTGTTAACTGGCATTAAACCCAAATAAAACCAAACCGCATTTTTCATATGCGCCAATGCCAACTGCGAATTTTACGTCAGTCATAGCAAAATTTGTTGACGCAATCTAGCACTATCGATTTGAAACTTGGTGTGCAGTACCACCAATATTGATATGTTTAGATGTGCGTGGCACGTTTTTCATGCATGCCAATGTCTGCTCTAAAGTAGGTACGATGAATGATCGGACAAATGAACGAACGAATACAAACCAACAAATAAATGAGTGAATATCACTACCAGTTCTGTGTAAATGTTACATGTTATAATTCTTTCAGCTGACATCACCTGAACACTTCCTTGATTCTAAGACAAGGCGGATAAAAATGATCATAGCAAAATAATGTCGGCATTAACCTTACCCTCCTAAAAGCCGACAGACTTTGATCAAATTTTCTTACACCTTTCATTGATTCCACCAGAAAACAGCATTATTCCACCGCATTCCAGGTACAGATTTGGGCACAATGTGTCATGATTGTCTACTTTTTATAGACACGCTATTAAGCAGGCAGTATGTGGCCTGTGCATGATTACTTTTATATTTTCAAAGCGATTTGTTTCGTGTACATGAGATATATTTGTACCAGTCAACACAAGAACTTCAGAACTTCCAACGGCTTCGTTTATATATGATATTAAGTAATGAAGAACATGTTAAATATGTGCAATTTCTTTCTCTATAAATGATAAACTTTGTTTTAGGTGTTTTGAAGGTATTATAAAGATTGTCATATTCATTAAGATTGTGTATAATATTTAAGGTACGGGTCATATTCCCGAAATCCTGAAACATTCAGATACAGTGAAAAAAAGGTTGTTTACCCATCAACAGTACATTTTTCACTCCAGTGCCCGAGTCATAAACATATTAATGTAATAAATATAACTTAGAAGAAATCGACGGCATGCAAGTGTCTCATTTAACTCCGGGTATTGAACTGGTGGAAGTATATTGAGTAAAGATTTAAAAAAAAAACACTTCTAAGTTTGTATTTTATGTGTACATTTTACCTGGCATTGTATAAATGTTGAAATTTCAACAGGAAGTTGACCCATGACACATGTCGAGGAGGCACCGTGGTCTAGGGGTAGAGCGCAGGACTCCGGATCCGGAGGTCGCGGGTTCGAATCCCGTCAGAGGCGAGATTCTCTCACGATATTCACATCCCCCCACGCTGCGCGAATACTGGTTTGGAACCCAGGAAGCAGTCATCGAGTGTGATGAATCTAAGTTGTAAGAACTTGTATCGCAATCGATATAAAATAAATGAGTCTAAAATAAACTAAACTTACTCTCTGAGACCGAGCTTTATTATTATTTTTATTATTTATTAAATATTGCAGGCAGCACTCGAGTTAATAAATCTTGAGTCGCATAAGACTGAATATTACACTTGACATAAATACAACCACATATGCGTGGACGATTTCAAGCAGAAACAGATAATTGTCTAACATATCCTTAAGGATTTCTTTTAAATTTTAGTGTTAAAATGAAATGAACTCTAAAGCACATGTTATTTGCTTAAAAAGCCACAGGAGCCTTAGCATGTTTTTGTAATATCTGTGTTACAATTTCAAACGTTTGTGAAGATGATTTGTTGCACTTGATCATTATTACGTGTCTCACACGCAGGATTTCTTTGATAGGTGGGAACATCGTTCGGCATGCCACACCACATTCTTCTCGTGCACTGAAATATACACGTTATCATGTTAAAATCGCAATGCAAATGACCTTCAATAGATTTATCTGTGATCCCGACTGTTTTACAAAATGGACAGAAAAGTGCTTTTCAGTGCAACCACATATTAAAAAAATGAAACCGAAAGTGAGAAAGACTCAGTCCAAGTGATGAAAATTCTCCATAAAGTTTAGTTTGCTAGTGAAGATGTTTTCTAGGTTAAGGGGTAGGTGAATGACTTGTAAATATCAAAGCAAAATTAATGATGTATATCGCCTATAGTATGCTGTAGAATTGATCCTCTATATACCAACCGGATCTATATAACAAACAGTGATTAACGTGTTTACCAATGGTATGCCATCCGGGGAACTTGGTCTACAACTGCACCAGTTACAATAGGTACTTTGGCGGGTTACGCCTGGTGGAATGAATATCTTTCCCACGACACAACCTAAAAGAAATAAATGTCGGCTTACTCTTTCGTTATCTAAGGTTACTACAAAATCTGTTACATTTAAAAAAAATATCATTTTACTTTTGACCATTGCACTTTTACATTGAAGCAAAAAGTAATTAGACTTGTATCAGACAGAAAACACTACATATTTAAGCAGCTGTCGCATCAAACAAATCTACAGTCGTTGCTGAGGTTATCATCGTGTGTTTCACATGATGTAGAATTTCATGACATCAACGATATACTTCAATCGTAAAACTTCGGGTATTTCCGTATGGTTCGTAAAATACACTTGCATAGCATAAAGGCCGAGGTGATCAGATTGCGATATACTTTAGACGAAGACTTTGGTGAACGTGGCTAATTTCCATGTTGGACTAGTTTAAAGCTCCGGCATTGCGACCTACTGTGAAAGAGATAGATACCTACCTGCTAAACAAATACAAGTGCTACTGTGACATAGCCTCAAGTCCATAACATCAACACACTGTTGTCCGCATTCACAGTCGGTCCTTAAATTGAGGAAATAAGGTAAAATACCGACCCGGACCAAACATAAATCAACGTGAGTTATATTATTTATCCAAGCATCAATGACGACAGGTTTTCCCATTCAAGTCATAATATACACATAATATTTGTACTCTGCAGCTTGTTGACAAAATGAATTTAATTTTTGTTAATTTCAAATTCATGATAGTTCTGGGCTACTTTTGACACAAGCGAAGTGAAAATAATACATATGCCCAATAATGGCATCTAAAACAGTTACACGCTGAAAATTTTAAAACTAGACTCACGCTTGGTACAAAAAATATTTACGTCCTATGCTTTTTTTCATAAAAGACAATTCGAATAAAGTAATAAAAAGTCTGAACTTACACATTTCTGCAACTTTTCGTCAACTGCCCTGTTACTACAATCATTCCAACAGAAAACAGAATAAAAAAATTGAAAAACATCATTTTCAGTAAGACTTAAACGTGTTTGAGCTTGAACGCTGTTTTAAAAGACAGTATGTTGTTATATAGATCCAGTTTAGAATAAAATGTCAACATGATTACAGAAACAAACATGTTCATTGAAATAAATAAACAAGAAAAAAATTACATCCGGTATTAAAATCGTTTTTCTCTTGTTGTTTGATGCAGTTGACATTTATTTTTGACATGATAAATCACTTAAATCTATTAAAGCTAGTACTCTCTGCACAAATTGTAATTTATTTACGGTAAGTTATCACGAGAACGACGACAAATTATATCAAATAAGTTACAAAGTCGAATAGAGACAGCTGTATTTAAGTGATATATTTTTATAATTTCATTTGCCCAAATAGACGTATTTTATTACGCCTTTACAGAATCCTGTGAATGTATGTTATCAACATTAAGGACATGACAGATGTTTTTTCGAGAAAAATATGTTGAAAATAGTTGACCAGGTGACAGATAAATGCTCATAACTGTCAATGATTTACTACTCAAAAATTATAAGGGACACTTCAAAATGAATATTGCAAATCAAATCAAATACAGGAGCTCACAAGTTTAATTCCATACCAAAGAAAATTGTGTTTGCCTTATTTACCAACACTGAAATCAGTGACTTTCATGTATAACATGAACGGAGCAAGTGATTTTTACAAGCCTCGAAAAAAAAGTTTTTAGACAAATGTACAGAGACCATACATGTATGATATTTGCGTTCTGGTTATTATGGTGGCTCAAGATATAAAAAGGCGTCTATAAGATCTAATCTGTTATCATGATTTTCTCACACCTTAAAACTCAGAATACTTCAAATTTAGGGGTTAGAGCACCAGGCTCCTGATCCGGTGGTTATCCGATCGTATCCCACCAGGTCTCCAGAGACTTTTTGCATTCCACAATGTCAACCCAGAAAGCAGTCATCGAGCGGAATTGATCTAATTTGCAAGAACTTGTTTCCAAATCAATGCAAAATTAAACTAAATTAACAAAGTAACTTTAACAACCTCACAATAAATAAATACTGGTTTTTATCGGCGCAAACGCAGAAAGAGAATCTTCACTCGGAGAGTACTCAGTTCCATACTGTAAATAAGAAACTTTTCTACAGACTGTCTCGGTTACTCCTTTCGAACTATGTTCCGGTACTTTCGGCATTTTTTGGTTTGGTTTTGACTTTTACCTAAAATAGTGAATTACTTTTAATCATATGTTAATTTTGCCAGAACTGCACGGTAAATCCGACTGATATTTTAACTGATTGTCAGAACAATTCAAGACTAACAGGGGAATTTGAATAAATTTTCCGTCCGCTTGGTTACCTTTCTGGGTGGGTAAAAGTGACACCATTTTGTTACCACATATCAGTGGTATACCATACTTTTAGCTGTACTTTTGGTGGTTTTGTAAGCAGCCATTAGGCCTTAGTTAATGTGAATGATGACAGGGTGTATGGCTGATTGTTTTTATGGCAAGCTTTGAAAAAAAACTGTTTTTAAATGTGTGCTGCTTTTCTTTACAGAACCATTTTGTTATGAGTTTGACATATCGTTTCATTGTTAAAGTGTCTTGTATTGTCAGTATTAGGTCATTCTAAAAACAGACCAGTTTGCCAATTTAAAACAATGTAAGAAGTCTACTATAATCATATTTGAAAATAAGACAAACTTTTCCCATTATGGATACTTAACAGTCGCTTAAGTAAGCCCCCCCCCCCCCCCCAAATCCCCACTCTCATAAGTTTCATAACAAAGGTGTTAATTTAATTCAAATGTTTCCATCAGACAGTAGAAATGTGTCAATATAATCATTCTAATACATTCTTCTTTACTATGTACCATATAGCAGTCGTTTGAAAAGACCAATTCCATTGGGAGCTCTTACACAATTGTTTTCAAACTTGTTTAACTTCCTTTAATTGGTTAAGAAAAGACGGTAACTGTATTTACCGCAAACTTTATGACAGTCGTTCTAAAAGCCACAGAGAATATCTGTAACACGTGTAAGAAGCAAATAAATCAACCTAAACTAAACGAATCTCCATAAGGACACTGTCATAAAATCTCAGGTTGAATATCTCGATTTTTTTTGTGTATTTGTTTGATGAATATAACTGTGTACATCACAAAGTAATAGAAAATATTGCATGTATAATACTAAATAGGTAACGAAATCATTATTTCCATTATCAGTTCCCGGTTAATAGAGGCAAGATTATAGAAAGAGCACTATAGGATTGTTCTATATTGAACACACGACGAGTTTCATGTGACTGTATTTAGTACCCGTTATTGGAACCAGGATAAACGTATTTTATATAGAAATTTCTACTTATCGTTTCAGCACATTAGAGACTTCAGTCATTACGTTTATACTTATCACAGGAGAAGGAGAAAAAATATTTTTAAGACTTCAAATGGCATTTCATGAAAACTCTTCAGTTCCAAGTGAGGATTTTACGTTTTCTGTCAAAGTGAACAATATGTCGTGGTTTGTGACGTCATCAACTGATAAACACGATGTGTTTGATCGCTATGAATTTTTGGCGTCGAAACCAGTTTTAGCAATCATAAGCCTTGTAGTTCTAGGGTTGGCAACTGTGGTGGGTACGTTTGGAAATATACTAACTCTACTGATGGTGACGAGACTAAAGAATTCATGCAACGTGGATCACATTTTCATCTTTAACCTTGCATTATCTGACAGTATTGTCACAACTATTGCTAATCCTATGAGTATTACTGGTAAGCCCGAAACTTTTCTGTCTTTTGTAAGTGAGTGAGTGAGTGAGTTATTATTGTTATTATTATTATTATTATTATAAGTTGTATTAATTATATAAATTGAAATGTCAGAATATCACTTTTTCGATATTAGAACAAAATACTCCAGAAATACTTCTTAGCCGTGTTGTACTATTGAGCTTTTTAAAATAAGAAACCTATTTTGCATGCAGCAATATAAATATATATTTGAAGCTGTTAAGAAACGAATCAGAACCCTGGTAAATATTCCTGCTCAATGAATTTAATATATATATATATAAAATTATGTTTGATTAAAAATAATGCCTTGGCTATATTCGTTTCATTTATATGAAATAATAGCCAAAGACAAGCAATTATCATTGTTTTAACCTTTGCGACAACTGCAAACAAGAATTATCTTGGACATCCTTGTTTTCTTATGAGGGCAAGTCCTATCAAATAACCCTAAAAATGATGAAAATATCTGTCAAAATTAAGTAATGAGCTCTCTTAGAATATGTATGATAGTACAAGCAAAATGCCGTTCCGAAGACACTTCCGGTTCTTTTAAGTAGTCATTATACGGCGGCAATGCGTCTGACTCGTCCCAAAGAAAATTAGTAGTGCTAGTGGACGAGCATGGGATCGAACTTATAACCCCGGATTACAAGTCCAGTGTGTTACCAGATGCGTTACAACTACCACTGGACCATTTTGATATAAATACCCCTATTAATGATGTTAAAGGTGTACTGTTAAAATCAAGTGAGTGGGACGTAAACCTTTTGAAACTTGCAAGTTTAGGGTTAGGCCGATCTCGAGACACTTCTTATTCATCATTTGTATATTGTTAACAATCTCCCATCTTTGAGCAAACTTTGTCCGCCTACCACTCACTTAATCAAATGGTTTTATCAACTGAAATAGTTGATGGTTTTAATGTGTATTTTCTTTCCAATCATTTCCATAAATGGTTTTATCTATAAATACGTTCACTGACACTTGCGTGATTTTTTGTTTCGTCTTAAAGTATTTAAAAATAACCATTTTTCATACAGAAATTGATTGGCTGAAAATCCAAAGAGGAAAATTCACCATTTGGGTGCTTAAAAACAGGAGTAAGAAATATCTAATAAGTTCAGATATTAAGCGAAGCTGTTTTCTTCACCTTGGTGGAAAGTTACATTTTTAAACTTCTTATGAAGTTGTCAATTGACAAATAAAGGTTTGATAGATCAGCATACTGTCAAGCCATGTATAAAATCTAACTGGCAATACCAGTTATTTTATTTGTTCAAAGGCCACCGTTTTATACAGAACATATGTACAAAGCAAACATACATCAGCTGACTTGTACACACGTGAATGTGACCTATGTAAAGCATATCTTATACATGAAATAAGAATCTAATAAAATCGTTTCTCTGTTTTTGTTGAATTATACTCCGTAGTTCATTTCTTTTATATCATATATAACGTTGTGGACGTGTTATATTTTTACTCTTACACTATCTGCATTTCGCCGACAATAAACAAAGAAGAAATTGAGCGTGATATATACACGTTATATCACCCAGAACACAAGCACGCGATCGCTGACGACACTTGGAACGTCACTGCTAAATAGTGCACATTCTTGCGCCCCTAATAAATATACGTACTTGTTAGAATAGAAAATAGATTTTAAAATTTTCGTGATCTGCCGTCGTATATATCACTGTGTCGTGTTCAGATGCGTAGTAATTTAATCATGAAGGCCGTATCTGTTATCTGACACTAGTGTAATAATATTTTGACGTCAACGTCATTTACAAAGTACTTTTATGACGTTCGCGCGTATACGGATAAACAAACATTTTCTGTGCGTTTCTGTCACCATTCAATTACAGAAGTTCTATGTTATAAATAAGACGTTATATTCGTGGTTATGTAATACGGTGTTTATTACACCCGTTTTTAGAAAACAATAAAAACTCGGCAGAGCCTCGTTTCATTGTTTTCAAATAACTTGTTCAATAAATCCCGTATTACATGACCACTAATTTAATATCCTCTATTCATTAAATGCATGGTGCAAGTAGGTAAGAATTGCTCCTATAACATTTTTGGTGACACCAATATATTAAACTTCTTTTTTGTACTGTTTCCAACAACTTTTTCCTGGAATGTATTTGGAGCGAATATCTCCATATGCTTCAAAAATCCACAGGAAATGAAATTCTTCAACAATATTTGAGTTATAAACTTTTCACAGCCTTCCTTCACGAGCTGATTGCGTTATTATTTACGATGCCTTTCTGAACTTATACTTTGTATTCGCCAGTAAAACAGTTTATCGCAGTACAGAAAGTTATTTCGTCAAATTTATTGTATAACGACATATAGGCTTGAGTGCTTACATAAAAAATATGCTAAATTAGCAACTACTGAACGTCATCAAGCGAGGCAATTGGAAATGGCCATGTCAATCAATTTTTAAATTGCGTAAGGCCTAGTACATTGTGGTCTAGATGAAAGACATACATGTAGAACGCCGCAACTGTCTTGGTGAGGAAAATTATTCCAACTGATCAAAATACATGTAATATAATTACATATAAGTGGAGAACCTATCAACGCCGCGAATATAAGCCCCACCTTCAACTCTATACTGAAACAGGAAAATAAGACAAGTTGTACGAATCAATGTCAGAATATCATTGCGCTAAACGTGCTCCATGATTTTGTGAATTTTCAAAAGAATGATGAAATAAATATCATAAATGACATTTATGACATGATTTGAAAGAACAAAAACAAAAAATAGCACTCGGGTGAATTTTAAAAAAAATCATTCTGTTTTTGCATATAGTGACTCTGATTAATGGATTATTTCGATTTTCAGCAAAGACCGAAGGAATTGAGTTTTTTCCAGCGCTCCCCAGGGTTGTGTAATCCGGTCGGCAGCATATGCACCATATCCTGTGTGACGTCACTGATGACGATAGGACTGATGAGCGCCAACCGCTACGTGTATATATGCGTCCATGAAAAATATGAGAGGATATTCACTAAATCAAAGTGCATTTGTATGTGTTTCTCCTTGTATATTTTCGCTGGTTCCCTTGTTTTACTGAATGCAGCAGGTATTGGTGACCACAGTTTTGACCACAAAAGTATGGATTGTATTTGGAATCGCATGGCCACGTATCCGTTTACTGTTTTCTTCTCCCTAATACTGGTGTGGGTTCCATCTTTCATTATCGGTGCTTGCTACTTAAAGATATTTATGTACGTCTTTGCTCACAACCAACGTCTGAAAAAGAACGGCAAGAAATGCGCTACAACAGCGATACAAAGTACTCGGCTTTTGAAAACAAGCTTTATTATATATGCTGTATTTTTAACATGCTGGGCGCCCTTTGCGTTGCTGATTGTTCTGGACGTGAACGACAATTTTCCACTTGAGGTTCACTTCTTAATCACGTTGTTTGCTCACCTACACCCGTCAATTAACTGGATTATATACTACAGAACTAACAAAAAATTTGCTCAGGCTTACAACCAGCTCCTGTGTTGCTGTCGCTCCTTTGATCGTACCGATGAAGTTAAAAAGCAACCTATGAAAGCATGGGAAATAAAATGAAAAATTATATCGTCGGACAACCGTGCTGAAACTCCTGCTCTGAAAGACAAAATGTTGTTAAATTTAGTAAAACGGACAGATTATTTCGCGGGTATTCGATGAGATAGCTTATATGAAACGTTATTTTCGAGTCTTGAACAAAAGCTGGGCATAAGCGAAATACAACACCGTCTTTAATAAGGAACTCTCAATTTAACTTCGGTGTGTTACGCTAATTCAGGGACTACACTTGGTTTGGTTTAATTAAGGATGATAATTACTGTGCAGAATATTGTGTTTCCGGGGGCGGTGTTCCAGCCAGCACACACCTCTATCAAACATGCCAAATTGTCTGTGTCTATATGCTTCTATTTGAAGTGCAATTTAAACACAGCTGTCAACGCCATCTTGAATGACGTCAGAATTAAAACAGTTTCAACCAAGATAAACTTGGTGGTGGCAATGGTTACTGATACGCTAAGATAAGTGACTCATAATGGAAAAAACTAGTCTGTTTGAAAATTCTAGAGCCCTTTTGGATAAAAAAAATCAATCCTTAAAATCATAGTGTGCAGCAAACGGGTAAATTATTTCTCCTGCTGAATGATTCCAATGTTGAAGCATTTTAAGTTAGTTACTACTAGCAAGGACGCATGCAGACACTCAGGACTCTTCAACATTCTAAGAAAATGTCGCATTAATTTTCTTCGATAAGCCAATCAGAGGAATATAAGTTATCTCTCTTTAGGTAACATGTGATATCAGGTTCGGGGGTTACGGACGAAAGATCCGTGTACAGTTGTATGAACCTCACCTGATATCTAGCATTAGGAGATTATAACAACAGCGCCCTGCACGATGTAAAAAAATCACCGTGATTATAATCAAAATGATCTAGAAGGACAGACTTTCTCGCATAATTTCAACAGCTAATATAACACAAAGCAGTAGAAGATATATTCTGTACATTCAAACACCGTAAATGAAAATAAAATAACTAACAATATGTCAATGATTTATGTCTATTTTTCACCCATTCTGTCATTGAATCTTCAGTTGACATAATATACGCCTACAGCATCTAAGCTGTAATTCTTCTAT
Organism: Cyclina sinensis; assembly: GCA_012932295.1. NCBI lineage: Eukaryota > Metazoa > Mollusca > Bivalvia > Venerida > Veneridae > Cyclina > Cyclina sinensis. The sequence continues at coordinate 30,755,786 of JAAONU010000001.1, read as the reverse complement.
TTTTGCAAGGTTACTCTTTTCGAGTAATGTTTTGTAATCTGTTTTAAGTGTTGTATATATAAATATCATTGATAAAACTAGTTGTCCACTGAATTTTCTATTTTTTTTATTTATCTGCTTTCTCTTCCAAAGAGACATAGTTCATGTGGAAACTACTAGTTTTCTTATATTAATATATCACTCCTATGTGAATGGATGTCTCTTTAAATGCCTAATACAGAATCATCGGAACGTAACCATGTTTTCTCTTGCCCTTTACATTACAATGATATATCTGTATTTCAAACAGGTAGCTTTTAAAACGTAAGGAGTTATAGGATTTTCAAATAATCAACAGAACGAATAATAAAAACAGTCCTTTTAGCGTCATATTCTGTATGGTGGCCATTGACGGTTATTGTCACCTCACAAGTATTTTTTTTTCAGTCAGAATTTTATAAGCTTATTTCCAATTTAATTATACCATATGTACAACAGATTTTATCGTACATGTCAACTAATTTCTTCTGGGAAACAGATAATCCTAAAAAGCTACTTCTAGGTTCTCTGAGTTTATGACATTTATTTAATACGAGAGAACAGAGCCCTTATCAAAACAATCCTTACATAAAAGGAGATTATTTCAGTTAATTAAGGTTAGCAAGAGATCATTTCGACTGATAATAAAGCTTAAGATTAGATTTTTTGTCTGGTTGGCATTGTAAATATTGTGGTTATCCTGTATTCGTAAATTTGATCACAAGGTGCATTGAAGCCTACAGGCTTCTAAAAATGAAAGATGAAAAGTGCTAGTTTTTAGAGATAGAAATGATTCTTACTCTTGATCAACAAAGATCTTGACATTAGTTTGCAATAAAGTTCGTATGTATTATTCATTCTCGGGATTTACTAAAATAACTGGCTACTGTTTGATAATAGTCTGAAATAATGAGCATGCTAGTTTACATGGACAAGACTTACGAAGAGAACTTCAAAGAGGTTACAGCCATCGATTACACGCATCCGTTGCCATGATACTTTAACTGTTGCCACTGTCATTGAAACGAATTTCTTTTCTATCTTAGCTGTTAAGATCATGTCAGAAAGAAGGAAAAATCAAAGTGACATTTCAGCCCAACTAGACCTGTAGGACTCTTTAGCATGTTAGTTTAGTTTAAACAGTATTTATTCAAGAAAATATATAATAGTACATATACATAGGCAAACAAGTATGTGAAGTTGGCTTGTACATTGTACATCGTAGTTCAGCTTGTAATTCGCCAATTACAAGCTAGTAGTTGGGTATTCAGCTTGTAGTTCAGCCCAGATACACCAGCATATACAATATTTGAATTACAAGCTAGTAGTTGGGTATTCAGCTTGTAGTTCAGCCCAGATACACCAGCATATACAATATTTGAATTACAAGCTAGTAGATGGGTATTCAGCTTGTAGTTCAGCCCAGATACACCAGCATATACAATATTTGAATTACAAGCTAGTAGTTGGGTATACTTGTAATTCTACTAGCTTGTAATTCAAATATTGTATATGCTGGTGTATTTGGTCCGAACTACAAGCTGAATACCCAACTACTAGCTTGTAATTCAAATATAACATATGCTGGTGTACTTGGTCCGAACTACAAGCTGAATACCCATCTACCAGCTTGTAATTCAAATATAATGTATGCTGAAGTATTTGGTCCGAACTACAAGCTGAATACCCAACTACTAGCTTGTAATTCAAATATTGTGTATGCTTGTGTATCTAGTCCGAACTACAAGCTGAATACCCAACTACTAGCTTGTAATTGGCGAATTACAAGCTGAACTACGATGTACAATGAACAAGCCAACTTCACATACTTAGGAAAACTCAATAAGGATCGAGTAGAAAGCTTCGAGATTATTTGAAACTCTCTCCTCTGTAGCTTGTTGGTCAATAGGTTGTCACTTAGACGACGGTTCGGTAGGCCTAACGTTTAAACTCTCTGAAATACAGAAAATGATTAACTAAATTTTGAAATGCTTATTTGAATGTTAATTTGTGTAGCTGCAGTAGAAATACGATATAGAAAAACCAGGGTCTGAGGGCATAAAGCGATCTTAAGTTTAAGTCTGACTTAAGCAATTCTAAAATAGTATTTTTTGTTATAATTATCAAATAACAGTATTGTTTTATAGAGAACTTAAAAGTTAATTGTTGTACTAAAAATTCGAGAAAGATTTGTCTAGTTAAAAATAAAATGACTTTTTTTAGAAGGACATATGCTTAACGACTGTTTTATGTTTGACAGTATCTCTTTTAGGCGTATAATGAATTGTTGAAAGGAGCTTTATTGAAGAATTATTCAGTTTTTTAGGCATCTCAATGTTAGAGTTGTAGAATTCTATGGCGTATCAAGCGTTGCAATATTTGCTAAATTTCATTTGTATTCTATAAATTTATTTATATTCCATATTTTCTTATTCATAGGCAATAAATGTCCATTTATATCCTATATTTTATGTTTTAAATGCGATATTTTTCATTTATATTCCATATTTACTCATTTATATGCGATATTTTTTCATTTATATTCTTTTTTTTTCTTATTTATGTGTAATAATTTTTCCTATTTATATGCAATAATTTTTCATTTATATGCAATATTTTCTCATTTATATTCAAGAAATGTTTCATTTGTATTCGATATTTTCGTATTCATATGTAATATTTTTTATTCATATTCAATATTTTCTTATTTATATGCAATAATTTTTCATTTATATTCAATAATTTTTTATTTAAATGCAAAAAATTTTCATTTACATAAAATATTTTTTTCCATTTATATTCAATATTTTGTTATTTATATGCTTTAATATTTCATTTATATTAAATAAAAAGCAAATGCACATGCTATAATTGCATTGTGGGATACAGAATTTTACGTCAGAGGTCAAATTTTGTACCGATGTCTCTCATTGAATGTATGGAATAAAATGGCGGCGCCCATGGAGATGTAAAAATTAGACAGGTGAGCATCACGTTTTAATGCATTACGCTGACTTTCATTTTATACCACATAAATATTATTTAGATTCTCTAGCATATAAATATTTGCGTTTCAAAAATAAAAAAATATAGAACATAAATAATTTTATGCAATATAAATGCTGAATTTTACCATATAAATATTTATTTTTTACAACATAAATGAAAACATTTTGAATATAAATCTATAAAATTATATCACATAAAAATATTTTTTACAACATAAATGAAAAATTTAAAATATAAATATAAAATTATATCACATAAAAATATTTTTCGAATTTTTCAACGTTCCACACGCCATAGAATTCCAAGTTTTCTAAATTTTATGAAATCACGTTAGATTTTTCATAGGCCATCCAGATCTTTTGTTTCAACATTTATTTTTTAGTGGTAACTACATGCTGTATTGATCTGTAAATTTCAAGAGCGATTTATTCAATTACAACTGTAACAGGTCGAGTAGTGCACACTTTGGGTGAAAATCCAGAAAAAGAGCGAGATACGTCTAGTGGCAACAAATTTTAAAGAGCATTTTATCATTATGGCTCAATCTAATGAACCCATAGAGGAGTACTAATTATAAATCAGAGCAACTGGACAAATTTTCACAACTGACAATTACACAGAAAGGGCAGCACCTTATCAAGCGTAATTCGGACAATTTTTTTCCAGGGTTTGTATCAGGAATGGTATTTCATTTCCAGATATCAATAAACATAGTAAGAGACCACACCAGCCATGAAAGTGACTTTGTTTTTCAAAAAGAAAACTCCAAATACTTGTGTGAAGTTTTGATGTTTATTTACGGTAAGAGCACACAATCATATATTATGAAATACAAATATTAACAAACACATATTAACAAGTTACATTAACACTGAATTATAAGAATACAATTTCAATATATAAAGAAATCTTTGTTGAACTTATAATTACACTGACATGTAAATAGTATACTGAAATCGTTACATCTTTCCTAAAAAATGGAACCATATAAATAGGCTAAAATGCATTTTTCCTCAATTTCCTTACACCATGAAACTCATGAAATGTTCTGGAATTAAAGATCGATAATGATTTATTGATAACTGATCGTTTTCATTCAGAAAAAATACAATTATTTCATATAAAATGACACTTACACACAGAATGAATGCTCATAGTCGTGCTAATGCAAAAAAGAACAGTTTTTCAGTGGCTTAAACATGGAAAATTATCTGTCTGCCTTATACAAGAAACACATTTAACAAATTTAAATAGTGAAACATGACAGTTTAAAACAACAATTAAGTCAAAATGAAAAAGATATATCAAACCAATACTAATACAGAAAATAACAAAAAAGACTGCTCAAAGAAACAAACTGAATTAAATGCATTGTTTGCGAAAAAAAAAGCAACGGTGTTTTAATAAGAAGGGATAATACAAACCTTTTCTACAAGACAGTAACAAAATTAACAAATAATCATATGTACGAGAAGGTTTTCTCACAGAAAATGAAAGCTGTATACGTAAAGCTCTCTTTGAAATGAAAATAATAAAAGTCCAGGATCTGAAGGCTTAACAACTGAATTTTAGAAACTATTCTAGAACTATATAAAACAATATTTCATTAACTCTCAACTTTTCTTTTGACAAAGGTGAATTATCAGACCTTAAAAATAAAGTAACACTGCTAACACTGGTAAAGACCAATCAATTCACTCTAACTGGCAACCAATAAGTTATCTAAATGCCGCAACAAGACTGCACCAATGGCAACAACAAATCGGCTACAGCATGTTTTGCCTTCGATAATAAGTCCAGAAAAAAACAGGTTTCATGAAAGGACGAAAATGTGTTTCATATTGAATATCTAGATTGATCATGTTTCTGATTACAAAAAAGCTTTTTACAGCCTAAACTATGATTTTATAGTACAATGTCAACACAATTTTAGTTTAGGACAATCTTTTAACAACTGAATAAAAACCTTTCTGCAATCAAATCAATAGTATCATTAGCAATAATGTCTACTTGTCAAAGTTTCGAAATGAAAAGAGGAGTTCTGCAAGGTTGTGCGCTCTCATCTTCTTTATTATTTACATTGAAATGTTCACAAATGAAAATAACAAAACAATCAAATGAAAGACATTACTATTCATAATAAATAAAATAAACATTATTTGCAGATCATTCAACTCACATGAATAAGGCTGAAAAAGAATCTTTCAAGTGTTTACTAAATATTACTCAAGACACTGAAAATATATCATGTCTCAAATCAATAGTTTTAAGGGCAGACCGGATCATTGAAAAATGTATACAAAGTATGCATAAAATACAGATTTAAAAAAATCCAAAAAATACTTGGAATGACATTTCACACTAATAGGAAATCTCATTTATAACTAAAATTAAATGAATACAAAAACTGTTTTAATTTCTATTATTTAGAACTCTCAAACAATGACAACATTGAAAATTCTTTTTGGAAAAGTCACAGTAATTAAAATATTTGCTTGTCAAAACTGACTGATCCGTTAAGGGAGTTAACTAATCCATCCAAGAGTGTAATAAATAAAAATCAACTCAACTTACAGATATCCAATCATTTTTACATTCCTTAAAAGCTTTTTGGGTAAAATTTATGTAAATGGAGGGCAATATTGGCCCGAGGAAACATATCTATTAACATATACTCAAAAAACTAGTGGGAACGTAGTTTTTAAATTATTTCATTTTTACATAAACACTTTCTATAAATCAACAAATTCAAAATAAGGTTTTGTTCAGATAGTTAAGAATTTCTGCACTTTTATCAAATTGTTGAACATGTTCTCAAAACATATACCAATAATAATAACAACGTAAAAAAACATTTCTTTCAGAAAATAAAGAAAAAAAGAAATAAAGAAAAAGTTGGAAAAGTTCAACATAAAAACACATATATCAAATTCAAGTAAACAATATGGTAACTGAGACAGTCACTGCAGAAAAAGTGGGATAACAGTTTTGACGACTGTGAAATAAAATGGAAATATATCTACACAATAGATTAATTTTCAAAAATTGATGAAAGATTTAAGAGTTTCCAATACAGGTTTATAATGCATGTTTTACCAAGAAAAAAGACACATATATAAGTTAACACCAACTAATTTATGTGATTTCTGGAACAGGAACATTGAAACAATTAAACACTATTTTTTAGAATGTCATAATGTACAAATTCTTTAGAGGGATGAAGCAAACTTCTTAAATTCAAAAAGTACTGATCACAAGTTAACCCTTAAATAAACTTCCAAGGAAATACAAGGAACATCAAAGCAAAATCTGTGTTAAATTATATTATAATCCCAAGTAATTTTTTCAGTATCATGATGAAATACAACAAAAAGCAAATCCTAGTTTTGATACCTTTCTAAATTTTCTATCTGAAAGATTCAAACTCGAAAAAGAAATTACATTTATGCAAAATAAACTTAAAAACAATTAACTGGTCAGTATTTTTAAAAGTCTTAATTACCCTTAGAAATGATAAAAATTGTCAAGTGTAATAAAAGCAAAAAAGAATGAAAACAAAATTTCCCATGATTTCATTCGTTTGCTAAATGCTTTGGTTTTGCTCTACTCATGTTTTTCAAAAAGACATCACATCTTTGATGTTTTTTCTTTATTTTTTTTCTTTTCATCTGTTTCTTTCTCTCTCCTTTTCTTTTTCTTACTTGTTCATACTAAACTGAATACTTTTGTATATATATACTCAAGAAAAAAAATAAAATTTCTGTTTAACTTTTTTTCCCTTTAGTATTGCAAATTACTACAGTAAAGAAGAATAGTTATCTGTTACTGACAAAATTAAATATTTTTGTATACAAACATACTTGAATTTACAGGGTTTACCTGCAAAGGAACTCAACAATAATAAAAAAACAATAATGAAAAATTGCATGATAAGGTGCCTAGAAATATGTGTAAAAATTTATACAATCCTGCTATCATCAAATATAATACAAGGTGACCCATTTCTAATTAACACAATTATTACCAGCACAACAATATTTAAATTCAATACAACTAAAATTAAGTATAAAGAAACGTATATTCTTAAAATACCATTCATTGAATCACCAATGCTGCACAAGAAAAACACCCATCAAACGGATGAAACCTGTACCCTGGCATGCAAAGCTGCTTTTCCAGGTATACGACGGCGGGGTTTTCTCGTCCAAAATGCACAATGAACACGTGCTTTATTCTTTCAATGCATCAGTTATCTAAGTGACCCTTTCAACACTTGATAGCAAGCCTCACTTACAGTGTTCTTTAGCCACACTAACAGTGTTCTTAAGCCTCACTTACAGTGTTCTTTAGCCTCACTAACAGCTCAGTTTTCACACTTCTCTCCTATATAACGAAATTGTAGTTGTCGCAACCTCTGTTTTATTTAAACACAATCTTTAATTTATTCACTATAGCTGATACATAATTCTGAAATTGATAATTTCACTCAAAATAGTTCACACAATGAATTTAGCTGTTTGTTTCCAGAGTTTATTTTAATGTCTAGTGGCACTTTGTAAGGTCTGGGGTGGGGAATGGTCACTCTTGGTCTGGAATCAACTCTCAGCATAGCTCAAGTACTGAAATGATAAAAGATGAAAGTTACAATGTGCTAGAGCAATAATGCGCAGAGAATGAAATTTCACAAGTTTATTATTTATGCCTATATTCCTTTGTGTTAAGCAATATTCTGGTTTTTGTCCATAGTTATTATCTGAAAATTGCAAGTTATCAAGATGGTATTTTACTTGCTCCTTTCAAAGACCCCACATATGTGGTACAGTGGTTTAGGTCGCTGTTTGTAATCACTAATAACCTAACTTTTGACAAAAGGCCAGAGGTTAAAGACCTTCCTTCGACAATGACTATGTGAGAAAGCTGCTAGATGTTTTTAGAGTAGGTGAGGGTTGAGAACTGGTTTTTCCAAAAAGTACTGGCTCAGTGTGGTGCCCATCTGACTTTAAATGAGTTCACTTTGGGTAAACTAAGTTCCTCCCAAAACATAACTGTCAATTTTCTTTGATCTTAAACATAGTAATAAGTGTTTCATGTATTACCTGCTTCAACAAGGTATTTTCTCTGGTTTGGAGGTTCAGTTTCATGTCTTCAAAGGACTTCTGGTAAATTTGGTGTAAATCCTCAAGTTCCTGCAATACAGAAACATCGTCAAACATTTGATACAGGCATACCGAGTATGTATATAATATCCACTTAAATCCTTGTGCCCTACTGAATGCCAGTTTTATTTTTCTCTAAGACAATAAAGTATTTATTAATCATAAAAGTAGGTTTAACAGGTCCCAAAGTTTGGAATATTTACAATCCTACAGCCTTAAGTTATTTAGCAGAACCTTAAGGAATTGCTGACTGGGATTTTTCAAGATGATCTTGAGTCCTTTGATCCACATCAGTGCTGTTGTAGAAATCTCATATTATCTTGTCCTGAATGTTGTGGTTATGTCACTGACAGCAGAGATTGTCCTTACAGCCACCATGCTGCATGGCACCTTGCAAGAGCTCGATTTCATACAGATGTCCATTCATAAGAGAATCTGTATACATAACATACACTACATGTACATGTGAAACAAAGGCCCATTTTGATGCCTAAAACTGATTGCCTCTTTCTGTTCTAGTATGTTTCAAAAATGGGTAATGAAATATTTGAAAATAAGGATTTTGAAGGTATAGTTAACACTTCCGAATATTTAATCTAAGCAGGATAAGACCAGATTAATTACTTTACCCAGAAGGTCTGGTTTGAATCTTGCAAGACGGGGCTTCAAAAATTATTCTGGGTCTAGAAGAATTCTTAATATTCCTGACATTTTTCCCTTTATAAAAGAATCTTTTTTCGCACAAAATGATTTAAATGCATTCTATAATTTCAGCCGTTATGAGATTTAAAACATGCTGAATATGTGTAAAGATTGAAAATAGATGAAAAAATCATCTTCCTGACAAAATGTTCCTCTACATTCACATAGGATAGGATATGGATGTGAGTGATGACAAATGGTGGAAGATTTGTTATTCTTTTCTTCCACAATTATCATCTGCGTTGGTGCACTTTTAAACTGAACCTTTGACAGCCTTGATCTTTTTTTAAACTGAAAAAAGAAATAAATTATTTGTTAAAGGATCCAATACTCTCTGTAAGAAAGGATAAATAAGCATTTCTATGAAGACTATTTTCGAAATAAGATGACAAAGTACAGCTTCAATATCGGCATTCACTCTATTCATTTCAATTTAAACATTTTAAGGAATCTATAATAAACTGTATAAAACAAAAGCTCTAGTTATCTGCCTCAGAATAGAGAGTATGACAAAAATGGAAGGCTTAAAGTATGCATTCACACTGAAAAACTAACAAAATGTACTATAAAACATGATAAAATTTTTGCAATAATGTTCTGCCTGGTGAAAACAAAACGAATATGAATAAAACTGCCCTTAATTTTACGGTCTTTGAATAATTCTATATTTAATTTTACAGCATCTAAGGAAGGTAACTCTTAGTGATTTTATTTTTATTGGGAATTAACGCCAATTTAACAGTTTAGGTCATATCCTGGCGGTCAGTCCACCTAGCCAGTGTTCATGGGTGTCCAACCAGTTTACAAACCAATTTCTCCGCAAGTGACTGACTACTTCCTCACTTGCTTCACCAAGATTGACAAGCCGATGCTCAACCAACTGAGCTAGCCGGGTCGGCTAACTTTTAGTAGACTTAAGAAAAGTAACAAAATAATGTTTACCCCACCCAACCAGCAATGCAAGCATTTATTGGAACAGGGGATAAACAATTCTTAACACTAGTTTACTGAAACATATATTTTCTCTCATAAGAACCAGAACTATTTGACTGTAGTGTATCTTCTAACTTAAGCATCAAATATTTCTAATTGTTACAGTTGACAAATTTTACTAAAATGAAGAAGCTGCAGCTTATACCTGACAAAGAAACTAAAATTCAGCAACAATTCTCAACACTTCTGAATTCAATCTGCCTCACACACTTCCCTGCTGTTCATTGGCTCTCATTCCAAAACCTGAACAAATAAAGAAATGCAAACTGTTTTTCTAATCTGCTGTTATTAAGTCTTGAGATTTGTTTTAGAAATAGAAATATTTATTCAGAACAAGGTTAATAACATTAATTTTCATGCAATAGCCAGATCATATTAAAAAAACTTCATTGTAATTATAGAAGGCAATGTCTGTAAGAAACTCAGTTTGAGTTGCCTCCCCTGTACAAAGAATATCCAACCACTTTTAACTTTTGTTGGAAAATTTATAATTTTAAGCTCATATACATATAACAACCTGTTACCTTCACAAGTAATCAACTGCATAAAACCAGAATCTGGTAAGGCACACCAAGTAGGTTCTCTAATGAACCAATGTTGCAGAACTTCACACTGATCTTCAGCATATAGTCCTCTTTAACCAGCAAGCTGTTCAAAGTAGAGTATCAAAAATGGCTTTGCATACATAAAATAAAAGCTTGGAATAAAATGTTGCATCTCAAAAAATTAAATATAGGCAGAAAGTTTCAGACATGATAATATATAGTGTAATAATAATAGAATCAATGTCATCATGAAGTTGTTAAGAATGCTGTCAAATTCAGCTGATGATTTCTATGTTTCTCTCAATTAACCAAGAACAGTAAACACCTATGGAATTAGTACAAAAGCCATTCCACCTGTTTCATGTGTTATAAGTTTAAATGGCATTAAATGAGGTCTGAATTAATGGACATTGACACAAATGTATAAATAAGAAACATTATCAACTGCATATAAGCACAACTTCCATCAAAATAGCATTACTTCTAGGCTTGTATTACTCAAATGTACGTTGAAAATGGTGCTACTTCAGTGGCTTAAGTTTCTATCAGATCCTGTTGGTAAATTCTCCATGTCTCTCCCCTCACATCAGATCCTGTTGGTTCATTCTCCATGTCTCTACCCTCACTTACGATCCTGTTGGTTCATCCTTCATGTCTCTTTTTCACATCAGAACCTGTTGGTACATTCTCCATGTCTCTCCCCTCACATCAGATCCTACTGTTCATTCTCCATGTCTCTCCCATCACTTAAGATCCTGTTGGTTCATCCTTCATGTCTATTCTTCACATCAGATCCTGTTGGTACATTCTCCATGTCTCTCCCCTCACATCAGATCCTGTTAGTTGATTCTCCATGTTTCTCCCCTCACTAAAAGATCCTGCTGGCTCATTCTCCATGTCTCTCCCCTCACTTAAGATCCTGTTGGTAAATTCTCCATGTCTCTCCCCTCACATCAGATCCAGTTAGTTGATTCTCCATGTTTCTCCCCTCACTTAAGATCCTGCTGGTTCATTCTCCATGTCTCTCCCCTCACTTAAGATCCTGTTGGTAAATTCTCCATGTCTCTCCCCTCACATCAGATCCTGTTAGTTGATTCTCCATGTTTCTCCCCTCACTTAAGATCCTGCTGGTTCATTCTCCATGTCTCTCCCCTCACTTAAGATCCTGTTGGTACATTCTCTATGTCTCTCCTCTTACATCAGATCCTGTTGGTACATTCTCCACGTCTCTCCCCTCACATCAGATCCTGCTGGTTCATTCTCCATGTCTCTCTCTTCACCCACATCAGCTCACGTCCATCAGTTCATACACCACAAAAGCAGACAAGTCATTCAACATGGCACAGCTTGTGATGACATCAGCACTGGAATATTCAATGGTGTCACATTCTGTCTTATTCTTTTAGAGGGACATGTGAATGGACCTGAAAAATGAGAATTTACAGTTAATCCTACAGACCAAAAAAGGCAAACAGTCCTTTGCTTCTTTCACTTGGAATGAACAGGAATGGAATAAAATAAAAATACGATTTGAAAAGATTCTACCAATGCCAGTGCCATGACAGAAAAATTAAACAATATAATTTGAAAGGAAGCATTATATGTGTTTTTAATTGTTACTTTCTGATTAAAGATCTATACATGACCTTGTATTATCATAAATCTATGAAGATACATATAGTCTATTATTTCAAAAACAATCTCATGGGTTGATTTCTGTATCCAGGTTGCTTATCTGTTGGATTTCTTGTACCCCTAACCTTTAAATGCTCATAATTAATACCGGAAAATATAAAACTCACACTGTGAACAATCAAACATATCACCAACCTTGTTCCATAGGTTTGCATTCTGTTTCCTGTATCACAATTCTGCTACATGTCTTCCTCTAACCTCTAAAATTCTCAGTATCGCTCGAAAAAAGAAAAAAAGAGACAGAATAAATTACAAGCAATTTAAATCTGATACAGATACAAATTCAATCAAGAATTACATGACTTATAAAAAATCATTAACAAAGACCTATTTCAGGAGTTAATCTAAAAACATTGTGTTTGCACTAATCTCTGCTTTGACAGACTTCCTGAATTATAAATATAACTGTGAAAATAAGAATTTACAAAATTTAATTGTAAGTATCTGACTGGAACATTTTCATCTGGCAAAGCCTTGGTGCATGCAGGAAGATTAGGAGAACAAAAGCGCAACAAGTGAAAACAAGTGAGGTGAAAGTCTTTACCATTTGAAAGTGACAAATCAGGTACTTGCTTTAAAAAAAAAACAAAAGTGACAAAATAAATAAAGCAAGAAGTCATCCAAACACGACAGTACAACCACAGCTGATTAGCAGACAACTTCTGAAGTAGGATATTACAAATACATATTTATTGCACTGAAAAGTAATCATGAACAATTTATACTATCACAAAATATTGAAAATAAGAAACAGATTAATTCTACATACCTTGTTTGATATACTTATTACACAAACCTTTTCAAAACTGACCCATATGAGCGATGCTGAAATGTCAAGGCTTATCTTCAGTGAACCTGACAAAAGTGGCCCCTAAAAAACAGACATTGCGTGAAATTTAGAAAATTTATTTTTCCGCACTGCATCTCTACAAAGTCTATCAATATTTAAGTGCCAAAATTTTTTTCAAGGGTGGGGTAATAATCTGGAGAGATATCATGTGAAAACTCTTAAAATAGTAAAAGAAAATTTGTTTCATTAATCATAATGCAGTAGCCCCCTTTGAGTAATGATTAGTACGGAGGGTGATGTGAGAATGGACTGACAAAATGGCCTCTAAATACCGACTCTGGAACTGAAACGGATATTTAAAACTGGATATAAGGGAAGCAGTCAGAACTTTCCCGATTCAAGATTTAGGAGACTTAGCAACCAGAAAAGACAGAAACTTTTAAGGAAATAACGGGTTTAATTGTAGTAAATTAGCCCTTCCAACTACAGTAAATGATTAAAATTCGAACTGCACATAACAAAAGCAGTATAGACCAATATACAGTATTAACAAGCCCATATTAAGCAGACAAACAACAAGACAAGAGGACAATGATGGCCCTAGATCGCTCACCTGAATACCTTGCCTTTGGGTCTGCTGTTTAGCAAACATCAGAAGCTTTCTTAAGATTATCCCTATATAAATCTACAGGAATTCAAGTGACCCCCAGGGTTGAGCCAATTTTCACTCAAGGGGATAATTTTAACAACATTGGTAGGAGGGATACCTGTAGCTGATAATCCATTAACAATATATAAGTTCTAGGCTTTGTGGTTTCAGACAAAAGTTTTTTAAGTTTTGCCTATATAAGCCTATGTAAAATCAATTGACCCCCGGGCAGGACCAAATTTGACCCCAGGTGCCTAATTTGAACAAACGTGGAAGAGGTCTTCTAGACATTGCTACATACCAAATATTAAGGCACAGGGCCTTGTGGTTTTAGACTAGAAGATTTTCAAAGTTTTCTCTACATAAGCCTATGTTAAATAAATTGACCCCCGGGGGCAGGGCCAAAGTTGACCCCAGGGGCACAATTTGAAAAAAAATGGTTTCACGTCTACTAGACAATGCTAAACACTAATTCTTAAGGCTCGGGGCCTTGTGGTTTCAGACAAGAAAATTTTCGAAATTTTCACTATATAAGCCTATGTAAAATCAACTGATCTCCCCGGGCGGCGCCAAATTTGACCCCAGGGCTATAATTTGAACAAACTTTGTAGAGGTCTACTAGACAATAATCCAAATCTTAAGGCTCAGGGCCTTGTCGTTTCAGAGAAGAAGATTTTCAAAGTTTTTAATTTTTGTTGCCATAGAAACCAGAGTTCCTGATTGAATTCAACTCTTTAAACAACTTTGGTAGAGCTTCATGCAAGGAATATCCCAGGCATGTTTCGTCAAAGTTGGCTTAGCGGTAAAGGAGGAGAAGTTGTTAAAGTTAAATTACTGACGACACACGACGCACACCGACGGACGCGAGACAATCAATGATCACAGTAGCTCACACTTGAGCTGAGGTGAGCTAAAAAGGAAAATAAACTTACTTCTAATGGGAAAACCAATTCAACCAACAATACCAGAAGTGCAATCTTCATTATATGGTGCAAATGATACATCTGATGATAACATTACGCAACCACTGGACCAGAACATCATGCAAAATCGTAGGCAATTGTAAACAATAAAACATTGAGATGCTTGTATGATTTATATACACAAACTTCTAAAGAAATTGGGGGGTTAAACAGGATTCTTACTATAGTAAAGGATTGAAATACAAATTGACCAGAACAAAAGTAGTATAAATTATTCTTCAGCATTAAAATGTTCATATTTAGCAGACAAACAATAAGAAAAGTTAAAATATACATACTACTAATGGGAACACCAATTCAGCCAACAATAACAAAAGTGCATTCATCATCGTATTGTGCAAATAAGACATCTTATGATGACATGAAGCAGCCACAGGACCAGAACATCATGCAAAATCTTCATTTTAGCCAGTAACATGCAAAACTCTGAAAAGAACAGCAACTGTTAATAACAACACAACTGAATTTATATGATAAAGAGCAAGAACAGTTGTTTACCTTTAGGACAGAAATTCTCAGCAATCACTTGACCAAAACATCTGCAAATCTTTGAGTTGGTGTAATGAAACTACCGGAGGCATGTTTCGTCAAAATTGGCTTTGTGGTAAAGGAGGAGAAGTCGTTCAAGTTAAATTACTGACGAGGCACGACGCACACCGACGGACGCCAGACAATCAATGATCAAATTAGCTCACCCTAGAGTTGAGGTGAGCTAAAAAAGGAAAATAAATTTTTACTTCTATTGGGAACACCAATTCAACCAACAATACCAACAAGCGCAATCTTCATCATATTGTGCAAATGATACATCTGATTATAAAATTAAGCAACAACTGGACCAGAACATCATGCAAAATCTTTATTTTAACCTGTAACATGCAAATTTCTGTAAAGAAAAGCAACTGTTAATAACTACACAACTGAATTTATATGATAAAATGCAAGAACAGTTGTTTACCTTTAGGACAGAAATGCACAGCAATTACTTGACCAAAATATCTGCAAATCTTTATTTGAATTGGTGTAATGAAACTACCGGAGGCATGTTTCGTAAAAGTTGGCTTAAGGGTAAAGGAGGAGAAGTCGTTCAAGTTAAATTACTGACGACGCACGACACACACCGACGGACGCCAGACAATCAATGATCCCAATAGCTCACCCTTGAGCTGAGGTGTGCTAAAACAGGAAAATAAACTTACTTCTGATGGGATCACCAATTCAACCAACAATACCATAGGTGCAATCTTCATCATATTGTGCAAATGAGACATCTGATGATAAAATTAAGCAACCACTGGACCAGAACATCATGCAAAATCTAAGGCAATTGTTAACAATAAAACATTGACACGCTTGTTTTATTTATTTATACAAACTTTTAAAAATTGGGGGTGAAATAGTATAATCAAATTAGCCCTTCTTACTAAAGTAAAGGATTGAAATTCGAATTGAACATAACAAAAGCAGTATAAACCATTCATCAGCATTAAAATGTTCATATTAAGCAGACAAACACTAAGAAAATCGAAACTTTTACTTATTCCTGATGGGTTTCACCAATCCAGCCATCAATACCTAAAGTGCTATCTTCATCATACGATGATACATCTGATGATGAAATTAAGCAGCACTGGACAAGAACATCATGTAAAATCTTAATTTCAACCAGTAACATGCAAAAACCTGTAAAGAAAAGCAACTGTTAATAATATTACATCTGTACTTATATGAAATAGAGGTAAGAACACTTTCATCTTAAGAACAGATATGTACAGCAATTACTTGACCAAAACATAAAAATCTTCATTTGAATTGGTGTAGTGCAAATACAAGTAAAAAAGGCAATTATTGCTAACAATAAAACACTGGCATGCTTATATTATCTATTTACACAAAAGAAGTATTAACCATTTTTCAGCATTAAAAAGTTCATTTTTGGTAGACAAATAATAAAATCCAAAGAAAATCCAAACTTTACTTATTTCTAATGGAATCACCAATTCACCCATCAATACCAAAAATGCAATCTTCATCATATGGTGCAAATGATACAACTGATGACGAAACAAAACAGATCTTCATTTGAATTGGTGTAGTGCAAATACCTGAAAAAGAAATGTAAATGCTAAGAATTAAACATTGACATGCTTATATTATTTATTTACGCAAACTTAAAAAAGTTAGAGTTTATTATAAATTAGAATTCTCACTCCAGTGAAACATTGCAAAAATATTTAAATCTAACGTAATAAAAACAGTAGAAACCATTCTTCAGCATTAAAAAGTCCATTTTTAGTACACAAACAATAAGAAAAGCAAGAATTAACTTACTTCTAATGAGAACACCAATTCAGCCAAAAATACCAAAAGTGCAGTCATCATCGTATTGTGCAAGTGAAACATCTGATGATGAAATTACCCCAAAATTATTGCAAAATCTTCATTTCAACCAGAAACATGCAGACCCTGAAATGAAAAGCAACTGTAAATAACAAACAACACAACTGAATTTATATGATAAAGAAGCAAGAATAATAGTTCACCTTTAGGACAAATGCACAGGAATCACTTGATCAAAACATCTGCAGATCTTCATTTGAACTGGCCTGGTGCAAATACCTGAAAAGAAAGGCAATTGTTAACAATTAACCAAAGACATGCTAATATTATTTATATACACACACTTTAAAAGAAATTGGGGGTGAAATAATATCAAATTAGCCCTTCTTACTACAGTAAAGGACTGAAATTCAAACAGAACATAGCAAAAGCAGTATAAACCCTTCTTCAGCATTAAAAAGAACATATTTAGCAGACGATAAGAATAGGAAAGATTAACTTACTTCTGAATGGAACACCAATCCAGCCATCAATACAGAAAGTACAATAAACATCATAATTATGGTGCAAATGATACATCTGATGATGAAATTAAGCAGCCACTGGACCGAAACATCATGCAAAATCTTTATTGCAACCAGTAAAATGCAAAACCCTGAAAAGAACAGCGACTGTTAATAACAACACAACTAAATTTATATGATAAAGAAGCATGTACATTTTCTTATGTTAAGGACATAAATGCACAGTTATCACTTGACAATACCTCTGCAAATCTTTATTTGAACTGGTGTTATACAAATATGTGAAAAGAAAGGCAACTGCTAACAATTAAACAAAGACATGCTTATATTTTACCTACATCGTAATATATTTGCCCTACTTACTTCAGTGAAAGACTGCAAAAATATTGAAATTGAACAAAACAAAAGCAGTATAAACCATTGTTCAGCATTAAAGTCCATATTTAACAGACAAACAATAAGAAAAGCGAAGATTTACTTACTTCTGATGGGAACACCAATCCAGCCATCAATACAAAAAGCGCAATCATCATCATATTGTGCAAATAAGACATCTGTTGATAAAACCAAGCAACACCTGGACCAGAACACCATGCAAAATCTTCATTGCAACCTGTAATATGCAAATCCCTCAAAAGAAAAGCAACTGTTAATAACAACACAACTGAATTTATATGATAAAGAACAAGAACTGTTGTTAACCTTTAGGACAGAAATGCACAGCAATCACTTGACCAAAACATCTGCAAATCTTCAGGTGAAATGGTGTAATAAAACTACCCGAGGCTTTTTGCGTCAAAATTGGCTTAGCGGTAAAGGAGGATAAGTCGTTCAAGTTTAATTTCTGACGACGCACGACGCACACCGACGGACGCCAGACAATTAATGACCCCAATAGCTCAACCTTGAGCTGAGGTGAGCTTAAAAAGGGAAATTAACTTACTTCTAACGGGAACATCAATTCAACCAACAATACCAAAGAGCAAAATCTTCATCATAGGTTGCAAATAATACATCTGATTATAAAATTAAGCAACAACTGCACCAGTACATCATGCAAAATCGTCATTTCAACCAATAACATGCAAATTCCTGTAAAGAAAAGCAACTGTTAATAACAACACAACTGAATTTATATGATAAAGAAGAAAGAACAATTGTTTACATTTAGGACAGATATGCACAGCAATCACTTGCATGACCAAAACATCTGCAAATCTTCATTTGAATTGGTGTAATAAAACTACCCGAGGCATGTTTCGTCAAAGTTGGATTAGCGGTAAAGGAGGAGAAGTCGTTCAAGTTAAATTACTGACGACGCACGACGCACACCAACGGACGCCAGACAATCAATGATCCCAATAGCTCATCCTTGAGCTAAAGTGAGATAAATAAGGAAAATAAACTTACTTCTAATGTGAACAAAAATTTAACCAACAATACTAAAGGTGCAATCTTCATCACATGGTGCAAATGAGACATCTGATGACAAAATTAAGCAACCACTGGACCAGAATATCATGCAAAATCTAAGGTAATTGCTAACAATAAAACATTGACATGCTTGTTTTATTTATTTACCTAAACTTTTAAAGATATTAGGGGTGAAAAAGTATCAAATTAGCCCTCCTTACTACGGTAAGGGACTGAAATTCGAATTGATCATAACAAAAGCAGTATAAACCATTCTTCATCATAAGAAAGTCCATATTTAGCAGACAAACAAAAAGAAAAGCGAAACTTTTACTTACTTCTGATGGGTTTCACCAATCCAGCCATCAATACCCAAAGTGCGGTCTTCTTCATACGGTGCAAATGATACATCTGATGATGAAATTAAGCAGCCACTGGACCAGAACGCCACGCAAAATCTTCATTTCAACCAGTAACATGCAAAACCCTTTAAAGAAAAGCAACTTTTAATAATATTACTGTACTTATTTGAAATAGAGGTAAGAACATTTTTTATCTTAAGAATAGATGTGTACAGCAATGACTTGACCAAAACATCTGCAAATCCTCATTTGAAATGGTGTAGTGCAAATACGTCAAAAGAAAGGCAATTATTGCTAACAACAAAACACTGACATGCTTATATTATTTATTTACACAAACTTATAAACACACTCGGGTCAAACAGATATAAATTATAATTCTTACTACAGTGAAAGATTGCTCAAACATTGAAATTTAACACAACAAAAGCGGATTAACCATTTTTCTGCATTTAAAAATTCATTTTTTTGGCAGACAACCAATAAGAAAAGCGAAATTTAACTTACCTTTAATGGAATCACCAATTCAGCCATCATATACAAAAGTGCAAACTTCCTCATATGGTACAAATGATAGATCTGATGATGAAAATTAAGCAGCCAGTGTACCAAACAACATGGAAAAAATCTTCATTTCAGCCTGTAACATACAAATCCCTGAAAAGAAAAGCAACTGTTAATATCAACACAACTGAATTCATATGATAAAGAGCAAGAACAGTTGTTTACCTTTAGAATAGAAATGCACAGCAATCACTTGACCAAAACATCTGCAAAACTTCAGCTGAACTGGTGTAATAACACTACCCGAGGCATGTTTCGTCAAAGTTAGCTTAGCGGTAAAGGAGGAGAAGTCGTTCAAGTTAAATTACTGACGACGCACGCGGCACACCTACGGACGCCAGACAATCAATGATCCCAATAGCTCACCCATGAGCTGAGGTGAGCTAAAAAGGGAAAATAAATTTTTACTTCTATTGGGAACACTAATTCAAACAACAATACCAATACGCGCAATCTTCATCATATTGTGCAAGTGATACATCTGATGGTAAAATTAAGCAACAACTGCACCAGAACATCATGCAAAATCTTCATTGCAACCAATAACATGCAAATTCCTGTAAAAAAAACAACTGTTAATAACAACACGACTGAATTTATATGATAAAGAGCAAGAAGTATTGTTTACCTTTAGGACAGAAATGCAGAGCAATCACTTGACCAAAACATCTGCAAATCTCCAGCTGAATTGGCGTAATGAAACTACTCGAGGCATGTTTCGTCAAAGTTGGCTTAGCAGTAAAGGAGGAGGTCGTTCAAATTAAAATTACTGACGACGCACGACGCACACCGACGGACGCCAGACAATCAATGATCCCAATAGCTCAACCTTGAGCTGAGGGGAGCTTAAAAAGGAAAATAAACTTACTTCTAATGGGAACACTTATTCAAACAACAATACCAAAAAGCGCAATCTTCATCATATGGTGCAAATGATACATCTGATGATAAAACTAAGCAACAACTGGACCAGTACACCATGCAAAATCTTCATTTTACCAATAACATGCAAATTCCTGTAAAGAAAAGCAACTGTTAATAACAACACAACTGAATTTATATGATAAAGAAGCAAGAACAATTGTTTACATTTAGGACAGATATGCACGCACAGCAATCACTTGACCAAAACATCTGCAAATCTTCAGCTGAACTGGTGTAATAAAACTACCCAAGGCTTGTTTCGTCAAAGTTGGCTTAGCGGTAAAGGAGGAGAAGTCGTTCAAGTGAAATTACTGACGACGCACGACGCACACATACGGACACCAGACAATCAATGATCCCAATAGCTCACCCTTGAGCTGAGATGAGCTAAAAAAAGAAAATAAACTTACTTCTAATGGGAACAAAAATTCAACCAACAATACTAAAGGTGCAATCTTCATGACATGATGCAAATGATACTTCTGATGACAAAATTATACAACCACTGGACCAGAACATCATACAAAATATAAGGCAATTGCTAACAATAAAACAATGACATGCTTGTATTATTTATTTACCTAACTTTTAAAGAAATTGGGGGTGAAAAAGTATCAAATTAGCCCTCCTTACTACAGTAATGGACTGAAATTCGAACTGAACATAAAAAGGCAGTATAAACCATTGTTCATCATTAGAAAGTCCATATTAAGCAGACAAATAATAAGAAAAGCGAAACTTTATTTACTTCAGATGGGAACACCAATCCAGCCATCAATACCAAAAGTGCAGTCTTCATCATACGGTGCAAATGATACATCTAATGATGAAATTAAGCAGCACTGGACAAGAACATCATGTAAAATCTTCATTTCAACCAGTAACATGCAAATCCCTGAAAAGCAAAGCAACTGTCAATTAGAACACAACTGAAGTTATATGATAAAGAGCAAGAAGTATTGTTTACCTTAAGGACAGAAATGCATAGCAATCACTTGACCAAAACATCTTCAGATCTTCAGCTGGATTGGTGTTGTGCAAAAACCTGAAAAGAATGGCATCTGCTAACAATTAAACAAAGACATGCTTATATTATTTATTTACGTAAACTTTTAAAGAAACTTGGGTGTGAAAGAGTATAAAATTAGCACTTTTTACTATAGTAAAGGATTGAAATTCGAATTGAACATAACAAAAGCAGTATAAACCATTCTTCAGCATTAAAAAGTACATATGAAGCAGACAAACAATAAGAAAACCAACAATTTACTTACTTCTAATGGGAACACCAATCCAGACATCAATACCAAAAGTGCAATCATCATATGTAGCAAATGAGACATCTGTTGATAAAATTAAGCAGTCACTGGACCAGAACATCATGCAAAATCTTCATTTCAACCAGTAGCATGCAATTTCCGGTAAAGAAAAGCAACTGTTTATAACATTACAACTGTACTTATATGAAATAAAAAAAAATCATCTTAAGAACAGATAATAGCACAGCAATCACTTGACCAAAAACATCTGTAAATCTTCATTTTAACTGCTGTAGTTCAAATACATAAAAAGAAAGGCAAATGCTAACAATAAAACATTGACATGCTTATTTTATTTATTTACACAAACTTATCAAGAAATTCGGGTCACATAGTAATAAATTAGAATTCTTACTACAGTGAAACATTGCAAATACATAATTAACACAACAAAAGCAGTATTAACCATTTTTCAGCATTTAAAAGTTCATTTTTTTGGTAGACAAACAATAAGAAAACTAACAATTTACTTACTTCTAATGGAATCACTAATTCAGTCATGAATACCAAAAGTGCAATTTTCATCATATGGTGCAAAAGATACATCTGATGATGAAATTAAGCAGACACTGGACCATAACATCATGCAAAATCTTCAATTTAACCAGTAACGTGCAAATCCTTGAAAAGAAAAGCAACTGTTAATAACAACACAACCGAATTTTAATGATACAGAGCAAGAACAGTTGTTTACCTTTAGGACAGAAATGCACAGCAATCACTTGACCAAAACATCTGAAAATTTTCATTTGAATTAATGTAGTGCAAATACCTGAATAGAAAGGCAATTGCTAACAATTAAACAAAGACATGCTTACATTATTTATTTACACAAACTTTAAAATAAATAAGAGTTAATTAGAAATAAATAAGAATTCTTAATTATTTACTTACATAGAAATATATATTTGCACTTCTTACTACAGTGAAAATTGCAAAAATATTGAACTTTAACATAATAAAAGCAGTATTAACCATTCTTCAGCATTAAGATGTCAATTTTTAGTTGACAATAAGAATAGCAAAAATTAACTTACTTCTAATGAGAACACCAATTCGGCCATCAATACGAAAAGTGCAATCTTCATCATATGGTGCAAATGATACATCTGATGATAAAATGAAACAGCCACATGACCAGAACATCATGCAAGATCTTCATTTCAACCGGTTTCATGCAAAACCCTATAAAGAAAAGCAACTATTAATAAAAACACAACTGAATTTATATGACATAGATGAAAGAACAATTTGTTTACCTTAAAAACAGCAATGCACAGCAATTACTTGACCAAAACATCTGCAAATCTTCATTTGTATTGGTGAAATGCAAATACCTGAAGGACGGGAAACTGCTTACAATAATACATATATGCTATAATTTTCTATTTCCCCACTTTTTTTAAATAGAAAATGGGGTTTTTAAAGAAGGAAATTAGCCCAACTTCCTGAAATGAAAGATTGCAATTGAAATTGAAATTCATAAAACAGTTAAATCCATTCTTCAGCATTCAAAAGTTGTAATTTAGTAGACAATCAGAAAAGATAAATGAACTGACTTCTTACGGGAACATCAATTCTGTCATTTTAATCAAAACTGCAAAGATCATCGTCTGGTGCACATGCCACAACTGAATTTAAGCAACCACTGGACCAGAATATTTTGCAAATCTTCATTCCAAGCAACATTATGCAAAAATCACGAGAAAAAGAGGCAAAGACTAATAAACATATATACATAAAATAATTACAAGACAATTTAGGGTTAAGAGGATACAAATTAGTCCTTTTAAATTTACCAAAAGATGGCTTTTGAAACTGAAACTTATAAAAGCAGTGAAAGCTTTCTTCAGAGTTAAAGAGTCCAGAATTTTTTAAAAAACAACCAGACTTGAAAAAAATTCTGACTCACCTTAAAAAGTAACAGTCACTGCATCTCAGCCACCGCAGCCAACACTGCAATCTTCAACAGATTCATTCACTACAACACTGGACCAGAACATCTTAGAAATGTTTTCAACCAGTCGGATGCCAAATTCTGAAAAAAACCATATACATATTTACGCAAACCTTTGCAGACAAAATGGGAAAGAAGTGATAAATATTTGAAACTAAATGTTTTTAAAACAATCAGAGTTAAAAACTGAGTCTGAATTTAGGATATGAACTAAAAGAAAAAGGACGAAACTTGAACTCACCCTTGACAGAAACTGCATTCCAACTTGCAGTACCATTTTTCACACTGGCTGTTTGATAACATTATGCAATCACTGGGCCAGACCACCTTGCCTTGCAAAGCACAGCATCCTGAAAATCTGTAAAGAATGGCAAATGGAAATAGACTTAATGGTGATTTTGTACTTCTGAAGACATCTGTACATTGAAGACAATATAAACCAAAATGTTTGGAAATGTCCTTTAACAGAGCAAATGGTCAACATTGGATGTCTCATGGAAGAATATGAATTACACAGTGAAGCAAGCAAAAATATGACAAACCTTGTTTCATATGGGTTTGCATTCTGTATCCCAAATTACCCATCACCTCCATTTCTTCCCCAAACCTCTAAAATTCTCAGAAACAGAAAGAAATTCAATCAATTAACTAAACTGATACAGATACAAAATCAATCAAGAATTACATGACTGGTAAAAAAAAAATTAACAATGATCTATTACAAAAGTTATTCTAAAAACCATTGTGTTTGCACTGATCTCTGCTTTCTCTGACTTCCTGCATTCTACATTTAACTGAGAATTTACTAAATTTATCTGTAAGTATCTGACTAGAACATTTTCATCTGACAAAGCCTTAGTGTATGCAGGAAGATTAGGGGAAGGAACAAAAGTGCAACAAGTGAAAACAAGTGAGGTGAAAGTCTTTACCATTTGAAAATGACAAATCAGGTACTTACTCACAAAACAAAACCAAAATAAAGCAAGAAGTCATCTAAACAAGACAGTACAACCACAGCTGATTGGTAGACTACTTCTGACGTAGGATTTAACAGACAGTACTAAATGTAAATCAGAAGAATTAATCATGAACCATTAATACAGTGACACAATTATTAAAGAATAGAAAATTATATAATTCTACATACCTTGTTTTAGTTAAGATATACCTATTTAACAGTCATACTTCACATTCTAAATGATGCTCAAAGGTCAATGTTCATCTCCAGTGGACCTGATGATATTGGCACCTGAAAAGAGTGAGACATTGTGTATAGGTAATAAAATTTATGTTTCTCTGCACTGCATCCTTCCTTTCTGAGATCTATCCATACATAAGATTGCAACTGGACAGATATTAGTTATTAAATTTAACAAAAAGAATCTTAGTATTTCAAGCACAAAAAATACTAGTAATAAGTTATAACACATATGCAAGTTTTTTTCGATAAATAGTTGTAACTGGATACAAGAAAAGCAGTTAATCTTGCCTTAAAGTTTAAAACTGATTCCAGAATTAGGAGACTAATCACTTGAAAGAAGTAGAACTTGAAGGTACCTAAAGCAGACCAAACTCTTCCCAAATCAACTGTCTCATCACTGGACCAGGTCACCTTGAAAAGCACATCAACCAGAATGAGGCCAAAACCTGAAAACAAAAGCAAAAGCTAACTTACTGTTTATTTTGTATATCTGAACTTTTCTGTTACATCCAAGGTCATACAAACAAAATTTCTTGTAAAAGATAAGAAGTGCAAATATTCACCATGAATATGGTTAAAGAGGGATCAGGAAGTTTCCTTCTGTATCAGCTATTTCAAAAGCAGCACCTTTATATGTAAATCTAATTACACTGTTAACACCTGAACTAAAGTGCATTCACAATTACTTCCCTTGTGTCTTTTAAACTGTATTGTATCAGTATCACGTATTAAATATTTCAGCTGTTGTTTTAATGAGATTACATATTTTATGCGAAAATCAATCCTTATTTCATTAAAGCATAACTGAACATTTTTATTTTTACCATAAGGTTGCCAATTAGAGTCCCACCCAGAAGATCTGCAGCAGACAGCAAGTCAGACCGTTACTCCCAGTTCACTAGTGTGTAAAAGAAGAGATCACTGCACCTGAAATTAGCTACGGAAAATGGAAATCAACAGATGGGCTCTGATTTATTTAAAAGAAAACTGAAAAAAGAGTTTGAAAATTAGTGAAAACAATGCCTACCTTCAAGAGATTTTTCCCTCCAAAACTTAAATCACTTTTGACATCTCAGGTGCTGCGTATTTTGTAAATCGTCCAATATTCAAAACTACAGAATAGGTATTAATGAATAAATAAAATAAAATATTGTCAGATAAAGCACTTATGTGTGGAGAGATCTAAAGCACATCATTTTACAGGTCAAACCATCTGACGTATTTCAAACATAAAGATCTCCTTGCCTGCACGTAAAATGGTCCTCCGTCACAGTAAAAAATAAAGTAAACTTACTGTCTTCAAAGAGATCCTGAACGCACAGCCCGCCATCAACAGAAACGCTAACAACAGAACATTATCTGGTAATGAAAGAACTCAAACTACTGAAATTGTATTGTGTGCACTACCTTTTTATTCTTTGAGTAAAAAACATGCGCAAAGCGTGAAATCCCTGCTTGTCGATCTCACGTCCGAAGTACTGTCGTAAGTACTTGACTTTTTCCGGATTCTCCGTGCATTAACATTGAATTGAATACCGAAGAATGCCGATGTGTTCCGAACAGCGAGTAATACTGAACATGGCAGTTGAGGCCTTTGTGTGGAAGTAAAAGAAGGGGGCACCACAGGAGAGAACTGTAAAGCACATTTTTTCTTTTCTTTATTTTTAACTTAATACCGACAAAGAAACGACAGCAATTATTACCAGGAAATATGAACTTGCTCAGATCTGAGATTAAAATAAAACAATAATTTGACTTTTTCTTTCATTTTTGTTGAATGATTATAGGCGTCTTCTTTTGCTGTCCCAATCTTCCTTAATGAAATGAAATATAATCCTAAAATCCATTTTACGATATTCATCATGTAAGTATTCTACTGTATATGGACTTGAGTATAATGCACTTAGAGTTGGAGTGTCAGTAAAAGACGAATAGATTTAGAACTGGTAAGACCTAGAGAAGCAATGCTCGAGGGGTAATAGCGCCATACTCGCGTTCAGAAAGTCGCTGGTTCGAATCCCACCATGGATGGGGGTGTACAGGGACATTCCGCTTTCCTCACTTTCGGCGCGAGTACTGGTCTCAATCCAGGAATCAGTCATCGAGAGGAATTGATATATGTTGCAAGGACTGGCTTGCCAATCGATATAAAAATAAATAAGTTTAAACAAATGAACAAATTGATAAACTTTTATGCTATATCGATTGTGAATCAGAATGTAGCAGTATGTAATCTTTCTGAATGTCTGTCTCCTAGGTTTCAAACCAACACTTTCAGCTAAGGTTGCGGGAAGGTTTCTGCGACTCTTGCCCGATTCTGGTACAGTCAATCTAGTGTGATATATAACCGTTTTCAGTATCATAGAAGGGTACCATGCACAATTGTACATAAAAACGACCGCTTAAAGTGATCTAAATCGCAATCTAATTTGAAAATATCTTACGAAACCACATCAGTGTACAAAACAATGTATACTGAAATTTACAAAATATAATTCTAATTGATAGGGTCTTTGAGTTTTTAAAGAGAGTCAAGTACCATTGTTTACTGTGGAAAATGAATCTATAAAGGGGCCTAGTTTTCAGAGATTTTTATTGCGTTTAATCGTGAGATTTGGTTATAACCTTGCTTATCGACCATCATAAATCATGAATACATGTAACTTTAATTACCGGAAATCTATTAGAATAAACACAGTCCATTCAATCAACCTGATACCATTTTGTCATTTCGCGAGTAAACTGTTTCACTATGTTAAATGAGATAAGTATTTTACCTGTGATCAGCTGAGCCTTCTCATTAAAATATCCTCTCTTGGAGAAACTAGTTATTTCCCCGTTGGCAATGGATTAAAAACACTGTTATGCATGTAAATTTTCTCTTCAAATCTCGTTTACTAGGTTAACAAGACAGTTAATTGCTGAAAGTAACCTTGTTTCAAACTCAACCCAACCACCTCAGGTGTAGACCAGTTGTGTTGTGCATCTGTCGTAGACCCGAAACCCAGCCGTGGTAAGAGGTGCGGCTTTTATAAAAACTAAGCATGTAAAAGAATTACTTGTATTATCTAAAAAGTAATTGGCGCAATGATAAGGGGTGACTTCCGTTGCAGTGTAGCAGAAACGAAGAAAAAATGGTGTCTGCTTATTATTACGCTGTTTGGAATATTATCTGTGCTAAAACAAGCCAATTTCAACATAAAAGAAAATATTGTTTCAAGCTATTTTTCTACGACCATTGGTCAGTAACATCCCTTGTAATTAAAAGGGACTAATTGTGGTCAATGATAACGCACAGAATTTGTAATTTAGGGGCCGTGAGTTCGATCCTAGGCTCCTCCACTAACGATACTTGTTGTCTTTAGATTGTGAAAAAACAGGATTTTAATGTATCAATATTGGTGCTAATCAGCGAGTTTGGAATGTAAAGCTTTTCGCCTTTTGTACTATCTCACATGAGCTCAAGTGACTCAGCTCTTCTGTTGACACTGGAAAACCTGTAACTGAGGAGAAATAAAATCAAACAGACTAACAAGCACAGTTATGATAACTTGTAGGGTGTCTGAGTGAAAAAAAGGGTCTTCATGTTTGTTAGTTTTTCTGATGCTGCTGTTCGGTATGCTGTTCTGCTTCTTCTATTATTAAAGTGTTAAACTTGTATAGCTCAATTCAACTCAGATTCAATACAAAGGAGTTGGTTTTTCGATGTACATCTTTCTACCGGCCCCACACAACACCAACAACGTGCTATTTATGTCAGTCTGAGACCTCGTTTTTAAATTTATGCACTGATTAAAGGGAGGTAACACATTTCATTAACATGATAATTATTCTGACAAGATCTTCAGATTTGCGTTTCTTCGTTGTTTGAAATCATCCACAAGCGAGGGCAATGTCCCTTGCTTCGTTGTTGTAACGTTGTCTGTAGTTTGCAGTTTAGCCGCTTACAGTATCGTGAAGAAGTGCAGTAACCAGGACGTATTGACCATGGTGTGCATCCCGCGATATAACTGTCACATTCTGCCATCTACAGTTTTGCCAGCATATTAGCATCGAGCTATATTAGGACGTTTTACTTTTTGTCGTGTAGACCTAAGCGTTTCATGGCAGAAAAGCTCATTTTTGCGAAATGCAGATTGTTAGTCATATGAGTTACTCCGCACAAAAATCCATTTACGAATGTTTAGATTTCATTTCAAGTTATATTTAAGTAACAGGATTTCAAAATAATACGACAGTCACAGAACAGACTGACATGTAGAAAACATGTTTGTTGAACGTATGTTATGATTTTTGTTTATAACATTTACATCGCCGATCGTCCAATCATCGCATTATATGATAGAAAACCGTATCTTTAAACCTTTTGACACCGCTAAAGATATTTTATTTTTAACTGGCTAGATATCAAACAGAAATGCCACAAAATAGAAGTATGATATGAAACGAACATTAATATATAAGAATTATATTTAATTTTTTTTACATTTATTCTTCCAGTTGTCAACGTGATATTACCAGTAGTAGAAAAACAACCGAGAATTATGTAGGGAGATAAATATATGACATAGGGGAATATGGACTCATATTGGACGTATGAAGAGTTACCATCTGTGGTCCACTGTGTCGCTCCGTGGATAAACAGGATACTTCCATTTTTTTCAAAACAAATCGAATAAATTATTGAATTTGCCTGTAGTTCGCCTGTATACATGAATCTTCTCCTAGTTTGCAAATATTGGTTCATTTAACAAGTGTCTTTTTATTTTATTTTCTGTTGCATTTGATCAAAGTTAACAAAGATCATAACGTTGATATCTGATTAACAGTTACCGCTTACGTTGAACTAAGATGGCAAAACGGAAGTATACTTAAAGTGCTTGATAAGACATAAAATGAACACTTGGGACCCATCAGCTCACTTTATTTTGTATATTCCATTCGTCACACTACACAAATTTGCATTGACAAAATTATAAACACATTAAAACCAAGGCGTATCTTTGTCTCCAAGTATATTTGTGCGGATTCTTTTGCATAACGTATCCTCGTATCTGTACGATCTGGACCTGTAGGCCTCTCTAGCTTGTTTGTCTATAGGTTGCCACTTAGAAGACGGTTGCAGTAACGTTCTAACTCTCTGAAATACAAAATACGATTAAAGTTTGAAAACTTAATTTTATTTGAGCAAATGCAGAGCAAATTTAACGTAGAATACCTTGTTTCTAGACTTAGAGAGAGTTGTAGCAAGCTGTGAACCTATGTTACGGTCTAATACATGCCCTCCTAAAATTGTATAGATACCACCTCTGACAACTGCGTCAGGGAATCGATTCTTTGGCTCAGTGGTTAGAGTGTTAGCCTTCGATGCGCTAAGATCGGAGTTCGAATACCACTCTGGGTTGTGTATTCTAAGATGCATTGCATCTTTCTGTTACGGACTTGCTTG
Organism: Cyclina sinensis; assembly: GCA_012932295.1. Lineage (NCBI taxonomy): Eukaryota > Metazoa > Mollusca > Bivalvia > Venerida > Veneridae > Cyclina > Cyclina sinensis. The sequence goes on along the minus strand of JAAONU010000001.1, from coordinate 30,725,193 downwards.
TTCGTAAGACCTATAGATACTACATCACAAAACTTCAAGATCGTAGGTTTCCGAACATTCTACAAAATTATGACGTAGCATCACGTGGTTAACTACTTCTTTGTAGGTTGGCTAGAATAGATCTTATGAAATTCTCCTTTTATGTAGACGTAGGTTTTGAATGACTTATAGAATAAATTAATACTTTGCTCTTAGGAATGTAGCTATCTATAATGGCTATTGCCGTCATATCACTTTTACCTGAATTATTGAGCCTTCTGCTTCCCATACTTCCTTAATCATAATGCCGACCACAGGAACAAAAGGTATCACTGACATTATCATACCAATAGCAATAGCATACGGTTTGTATTCATATTCGTCACCGTAGTTAGGCTTCGAGTAAGTGATAATGATAACAATGCATGTTATCTGTAAAATAATGGTATCGATAGACAGACACTAATATTACTGTAAAATTTAGTTTAGTGTAAAAAGGTATGAGATATTCAAGAGTCACTTTGTTTGTTTGTTTTCTGACAATCATGCTATTTTTCGGGCAATGTAACCAAAATAAATCTAGTTTATATTGATATAAAGACAGAGAGGGAAGCACTGGTTAGATTTGCAAACAGATACAAGTTCACTAATCTATTCTTCTTTGCTTTTTATCAAAATATATTGTTTGTACAACTGTGAATGTTGTCGAAATTATTATAATCAGAATATGTGTGAAAATTGTGGGAATTTATAAATATATATTACCGAGAGAAAGCCTGTCATTATTACACACCAGCAGATTCGTAAAAACTTTGACACTTTACGCCCGGTCATGAGAGCAATGTCTTCCGCAAACCTGTCCGCACCTGCAAACATCCATTTAAAATCTCGTAGCTTACTCAATTTTCTATTAAGTCCGTAGTTGTATCTTTATTCAACTAAGATATATTTAAAAGACTAGCAATAACCTTGGAGATTAATGTCTTTTTCATTTTTCAAATTGGATAGCTAAGTTGGTTGTTTCTTTCTATGATTAAAACACCTTATTAATTTTTCACTCTGATTGAAAAGCATAAATGAAATCTGCTAATGAGAAATAAGTGTAATGAGGCTCATTAAGTAAGTGCTTTAAAACAATAATCGAGATAAGTGACGCTTGCCTATATAATATATATATTTTGGATGATTTATCAGTATTGTCTTTTGGCAACAGATAATGTGTTTCAGAGTGTTTCAAAGTCACGTGACAGAGGATACGAACCATAAATCCAACAGACCATGATGGACTCGAGAGCGGAACCGAACAACAGTGCGTAAGCTGATATGTACCAGTCCGACAGCTGGAACAAATAAATACCGCCCTGTAAAGAGGAGAAAAAAACATAGATATATAAATGTCTTTTTAATATGAAACAGAAAAATATAAAAAATGTGACCTTGAAAATCTTAATTACTGAATGGGGACAATCCCATAATTGCAAGACGGATGTAGAGCGCATGCTCGACAAAAATGTTTTGTTTTCTCACTACAGCTGTTTGTTTGATATTACATGCTATGTAAACACAACCTGTGGCCGAAATTATCAGCGGTTACTAAAATTTCTGAAATCATTTGAAAAATGATACCCTTTTATCACGTGTTCTTGTAAAATCAATCGAAAAGTATATATTGTGGATAAACGTAACCTTTATTTCTTGGCGGCAAGCTACTTCATATTTTTTTTCTCAAAAAGAGAAACACTAGGAGGTAAATTAAGAAAATCGAAAAAGACATCTTGAAATTTGTCATGTGCTGAAATGTATCATTCCAGAACCATCATTCCAGAAACACTTACGCTCATAGATAAAGGCAGTCCAAGGAGAAATAAGAACAGTGCTGTGCCAATGAGCACGAGATACTTGTGAGGTAAAAGTTGTTTCGGATATACATCCAGTAGCGTCCCAGTAACTGTCTCCAGAAAGGCGAACTAAATGATTAACAAAAAAGAAAAACAAACAAAAAACACAAATAAACAAACAAACAAACAATAAGATGTGTCCGTAACACAGCTCGCAAACCTGGCACCGAGGTAAGGATCCAAAAAGTCGGCTAAAAACGACATTTAAGTGCCAGACATATACTATACTGTAGTAGTTACAAATGTCTGACAAAATACTGAAGAAAGTTACAAATGTCTATGCATCATAAAGACATCAAAGAGCAACATCAACTAAGAGCACACTGACTGGAGAGTCACGTGACAAGGAGAATCCAGAGTAGCACTGATGGTATATTCTGAAATAATAAAAATCGTGCTAAAACAACCCTTAAGAGCTTTTCTAACCTAAGTCCTAGTTTCATTTTTACTACATGTATGCAAACCGTGTAATACCTAAATGGTTAATCGTCTACCATTTTGTTGTTTTTTAATGATCTATAACTAGTTTTGCTCCATGTTGAATTTTCAAATTGTGTAAACCAATTATGTTCCTTTTTTCACTTACCACACTGTCAAAAGCTACGGTTATGAGGGTAAAGAAGAAGAGTGCAGCCCATAACTGAGGTAGTGGTAACCTGCTAATAGCCTCTGGATAAGCGACAAATGCTAGACCTGGACCTGTAAATGTAGTTATTAAAATATTAATAATTTGCCTTACAAAAGAAAACCAAACTCATATATAACTGACCAGTGCCAGCGAGTGCAACTGAATCCTCAGTATGACTCCTAACAAATTTGCGCACAATAAAAATAAAACTTGCTTATAAATAAGTGACTAATACCGGCGAGCGTGAGTAATCTCCAGTGAAACACTGAAAATATTTTTGTTCTACCTTCCATATTATAAGGTTTCACCAAAAAAATATTGTCCGCTTCTATTCACCATTGGTGCAATTATATGTAGAGAGGAAATCCAGCTCTTTCAAGTTTTATAATCATCTTAGCCCTTACGATGCTAAACATCTAAAATGGACTTGCCAATTTTTCAGTTTGGACAGATCCAGGGTGCTTGTTGAAAATTAACTGACTGCATGGCAAAATCTTTCCCCTTTTTGCAGCTTTCATGCATTCAGGTGACCTTTTTCCAGCAGCACCCTACCCATTTTAAACCCTAGCTGTTTATAAAAGCATGCTGTTTTTCCGTATGAATACAAGCTAGTAGAACCTATTGTCGTAGTTTACAAACTAAAAGAAGATTAAAATGAGGAATATGATAGAAAAAAGGAAAGAAAACACACAAAAAATAAAAGAAGAAAGCAAAAGCATATAAGTATCTTTTGTGCCACCAAATAGGACCGCTTTTTTATTTTTTTATTTTTTCATCTAAGTTAATCATAATCAAAAGTTAAATATAGTGGAGTTGCTATTGTGATATCCCACTGAATATGTCGCTCTGAAAGCCAAAAATTGTTTCCGCAAGAAAATGATAAAAATCGAATCTGAAAACTATGGAAACATAGTTTCAATTTCATATTGACGTATAGTTTACTTTAAACCTATCTTGTTTTACATTGATTCGGAAGCAACTTCTTGCCAGTTATGTTTGACCTTACTGGCGCACGAGAAACTTCACAGAAAAAAGTTAACGGTGTATGATAATAAACGGTCTTTATAAGGGGTATTTCCAAACAAACAAACCTGAAGCAGTAGCTGCCTCTTCAACACTCGTTCCAGCCTCTTTTGCCATAAAGCCAATAATTGTGAACACTACCAGTCCTGCATAAAAGGCTGTGAAGGCATCTGCTACCACGCATATTGTTGTTTCACTGAATTGGTGTAATTCCTCATGCATGACATAAACAAAATTGATATAATTCTGCTACTTACTAGGATTGGTATTCGAACAAAGTTTCGAAGTCGAAATTAAAACTCTAGCATTCGTATAAATCGAACTTTTCTACATGTAATGAGTGTATTATTACAGTTAAACGCGAACGGCTGTAATCATACTACTGTTTGACACACTTGTTGCTTTTTTTAATGTATTATCTATTTTCTTTAAATCACAGAAATAAAACTGACTGGTTAGTTCAAAGAATTCCTAGATATTTAGATTCTTCTTTAATAATAATGAGCATGTGGTTGGAAATATTTCAAGTAACTCGTGAACGTAAATAAATAGAAACCGATACTCGATGCATCGACTGACCGGTTACTCGTTCTCTAGTTCGAAGAATTCCAAGATAATAAGATTCTTCTTCAATAATAATGAGCATGTGGTTGGAAATATTTCAAGTAACTCGTGAACGTAAATAAATAGAAACCGATACTCGATGCATCGACTGACCGGTTACTCGTTCTCTAGTTCGAAGAATTCCAAGATAATAAGATTCTTCTTCAATAATAATGAGCATTTGTTTGAAAATATTGCAAGTAACTCGTGAACGTAAATAAATAGAAACCGATACTCGATGCATCGACTGACCGGTTACTCGTTCTCTAGTTCCAAGAATTCCAAGATATTTAGATTCTTCTTCAATAATAATGAGTATTTGTTTGAAAATATTGCAAGTAACTCGTGAACGTAAATAAATAGAAACCGATACTCGATGCATCGACTGACCGGTTACTCGTTCTCTAGTTCCAAGAATTCCAAGATATTTAGATTCTTCTTTAATAATAATGAGCATTTGTTTGTTATTGGTTCTATTTTAATGTATGCAAGTGAAGTATGGGGTTTTTACAAATCAAAAAAGTTAGAAAATATTCATTTGAAATTTTGTAAAACTATTCTTGGTGTTAAAAAATCTACTAGTAACGTAGCTGTGTATGGTGAACTTGGAAGATATCCGTTGTATATAAACAGATATGTCCGAATTGTAAAATTCTGGTTTAAAATAATAAGTTCAAATAATATTATTATAAATACAATTGTTAATTCATGTATGTCTGATATAAATATAGGGTATACAAACTGGTTTGCAAATGTACGAAGTCTTTTAGAAAAATACGGTTTTTTTGATGTATGGTTAAACCCTTTAAGCGTTAATCAAAATTGTTTTATTGTTGTTTTTAAACAGAGATTAATAGATGAATATTTACAAGAATGGAGAGCTAGTATAAATTGTAATGATGTATTATTTTTATATAAATCAGTAAAGGACAGTTTTGAAATGTCACCTTATTTAGAAAATATTGTATCAAGAAGACTAAGAATAGCTTTGACAAAACTGCGTATTTCAGCTCATAATCTTAGAATACAGACAGGCAGATATTCACGTGAAAGAGTAGAGCGTAATTTAAGATATTGTTTAATTTGCAATACCAATGAAATTGAGGACGAGTTCCATTTTGTGTTTAAGTGTCCTGCATATGAAAATTTAAGAAATATATATATTAAGAATTATTATAGAAATAGACCAAGTATGTTTAAGTTTACTCAATTATTACAAAGTGATAAAAATAAAGAAACAATTATGCTTTGTCAATATATTAATGAAGCTTTCAAATTACGATACCAGATTATTAATGCTTAGATATGTATTTCAACCTACTTTTATGTATACCTAACAGGTCCAAACTAATGAAAAGTTTTATTGTGTATACTACTGTGTATGTAATAGCCATTATGCATTTATATTCATGTCATCTCTATTCTGTTTCGTCCATCCAATATATTATGTTTACTTTCATGTCATTGTATTTTTCATGTCATTATATATGTATGCTTGTATATATGTTAATCACGAGAAACTTGTAGTTTAAGTGAAAATAAACGTTCTTCTTCTTCTTCTTCTTCTTCTTTGAAAATATTGCAAGTAACTCGTGAACGTAAATAAATAGAAACCAATACTCGATGCATCGACTGACCGGTTACTCGTTCTCTGGATTTACAAACTTGGTCAACTCACAGTCGCCTTAGTTTTCGAGTACTTACAGCAGAGACTTTTGGTGGAACTTATTATGGCTGGCCATAGTTATCGCCCCTCCATATGTCGGTCCGAGAGAGTAAAAAACCTGAATAGCCGCCTGTAACCACACCTGAAAGACATATAAAAAAATTAGCAAATGTTGCTGTAGATCTTTCTTATACTGATTTTATATAACAAAAAACTGTCTGTGCTCGCATTACAGAGGTGTGTTTGTGCGTGTGTGTGTGTGTGGGGGGGGGGGGGGGGGTAGGGGGGTGGGGGGGGTATTGAAATAGAGCGTATTTTAAGACGTCCAATATATCCTGGATATTATATCTTGAAGTACATTAATTCTGTATATAAATGATCTGATCTGCAACGTATGTCTGAAATCGCTGTTCAAGCTTTTTAATATTTCTTTTTCTACTTATTATGATACAACACGTGCCTAAAAGAGTACCAACATTTCTGGAGCTGAAGAATGCACCTTTGCCGTTTTTAATGTCAGACAGTGTCTATTGGACAGGCTTGCGTGTTGATTCTAAACCAGACGTTATACAAATATACGTTTCACATTTCTGTTTCCTTCTAGTACGACTTCCAGACTTCCAAGCTTTCCATGAGCCTTATCATTAAGTTATAGCTTGAAAAAAGTGTCCGGATTGTCCAGACGACATTCAAAGCAACATCTGTTAAAAGCCTGTAATCAAGATACAATGGGCCTTATGAATTCTTAAAAAAATGCAAATACCTGTGGTGAAGCAAGTTTTTCAAAGTCCGGTGTGATATACCACAGAATTCCATCAACAGCGCCATCTAGCGTCAGTCCCCTTATCAATAACACTGTCAGCAACAAGTATGGAGCTGTTGCCGTGATATATACTACCTATAAGAAAGAAAATAAATTAAATGTGTAAAAGGAACACAATGTTGCGTTAACTGCTGCGCACAAATAAAATTCAAATTGAGGTGTCTTTGTAGTCAATTTCAGCAATATTTGAGGTTGTAAATTTCTGTGTACCTTCTAAAAATAATGAAGTAATAATTGACAATAATTGTTATGATTATTTATTTATCTGTCATTTCAGTATTTCAATACATTGGAAATGTAAATTTTCTTAATGATCTCTTAACTGACTCTGGTATATATTTTCTGTTAATAATTAGTCACAGAGACTAAGATAATGATGTTTAGTATATTAAGACTATCATTTTTTACATTGTAAGCTATGCTGGTTACTCATTTCGACCTATGTAGATTTCATAAGCGGCGGCTAATTGACTCTCTGCTGACGTACGCGTTCGTTTGTTCTGTTTAACAGATTTTATCTAGAGATCCTGAAGAGCAAGAATGTTAACACATTAAGACGTAACCTATTTTTGAAACCGGGGTCCTTAGACACTTGTTTTTTTTTTCTACAGGCATCTTTCTACCAGCACCTGTAAACTTTTTCCTAGTCTGGCTTTCTTCCAAATACTTATTTCTATGTTATTTTTGTTACTAAATGACTTGATCAGCAAATCTCTCAGAAAACCACTGCGAGTAATAAGGAAACCTATTGGAACCATGTTTAATTTCTTTTTACACGGACGATACATGACTGGTTTATTATTGGAGTCAAGTACCTAACAGGTAACTCTGAAAATTCCGGAGATCGCCCGGGTAACAAAATTGATTAATTGTTAACCTAGTTATATCCATGTATAAGAAATAGAATTATCTGCCATGATTTTCAGAAAGTGATTGATGTTAATGCACCGCACATTGCTTATTGTAGTGAAAAAATGTCACCTTGATCATTGAAATCAAAACAGTATAAAATATCTTCAATCATGTAAGCTATTGTTCGTAGCGAAATATCATATATTCTTCATTTATTTAGATACGCATGTAAGGGATCCTCACTGGCTCGACAACAGACGGAAGTAAGATGACATACATTGTAGTTAGTGCATGGATTTCTCTGATCATATTGTATGGTTTTCTGAACATTGACAGTATCTCATGATAATAAAAGAGAGATGATAGTGAGAAAAGGAACCAGTCTGTTTTCTATAAATATATTCAAGTGATGTAATATCAGCATTTTTTCGTTGATAAAAAAATCAGATATGTCTGCTGGTCTACCGAGTTTAAATGAGGCCTCATTTAACATGTGTTATAAGTGTAAATGTTTGGTCCGAATACTAACCTTCCCTAGAGACTTCACTCCTTTGATAAGGCTCGCGACAACAATAACCCAGGCTACAAAGTTGCTCAATACAAGATGCCATTGCATCGTTCCCATATCTTCTAAACCACCAGACTTCCGGAGAACATTGTACCTGAGATGAACAAGTGTAGAGCCATTCTCTATTATATATGACATAACATGGCATACAAAAAAAAAACAAACAAAAAAACGCCTGAACAGTTTGACTTAGTAACGATTTCTAAAGGCACGAAATGCAATATAAATATGTAAGATTTCGTATACAATTGATTTTTTTCTTGATAAAATGATAGTTGTGCTTTTTCTGATCATGATGTAAATTTGAAAGATATTAAGCACTAATGATTGTCGTCTGTCCTTTCATAAAAGACAAAATACCGGAAGTGTATGATACTCATGAAGCAGGCAGCCTAAACTCGAGTTGAAAAAATGGGGTTTTCTAGAAACAAGTGTTGAGGACAAAATCCACAATTTTATTTGCAAGAAACACTTTTTACTTACAACCAGAATTCAGTTGCAGGAGTTGTCAATACCGACGTATTTCCGGGTAAAGACGAATTGACTGATATATTCTGAACCCGCGTTGATTCATTTAGCACTGATGTGACATTCAGGTCTGAGGTCTCGTTGTCTTGATGATTAGTCGTTATGAAGAATGTTGTTTCTGTAGCGTAATACATGTGTCATGGGTCAAGGCTGATAAAATTCGTAACAATAGTACTCAATATTCAATGAGCAAGATGGGCGGTAAAGAAATATTTTTTTTATTTAGATGCATTCTAAATTGTCCGAACATTTTTGGCGATTTAAAGATAATTGACCCGGTAAACCACCCCAAATCATGAAACTTTCTTAAAATAATGCACGTGTGGCTGGATCGGTAACAGGACACGAGTCTAGTTCCTTCAGTAACTGAATTGAATCAGCAGTAAACATTTGAAAGAGGCTGACAAGCGTTGAAATGGAACAGTTACGGTTAATTGTGCTGAATGGAATATATTTTTATACCTCTGCAATTGTCTGTATTCCACCAATGTCCACACTTTGACCAGGGCAGTTCTGAATGGAATGACTGAATAAAGTAATATTGAACCCAGCCCATGATGGACACATAGTACCAAAGAATGTCAAACGAAATGAGGACCATAAGAAAACCAATTCCTAGAAATAATAGAAAAAAAATAACTGTAAAGTATGATGGCCGTTTTCTGCCATTTCGTTCTGTCATGTCGGCGGGTTGGCGGGGCGAAAACACAACGAAAAACGAAGCAATCGTCGTATGTGCGCGCTTATTTGTCGTTCTTACGTGTTTACGTGCTGTCATTTCAGGGCCTAACTCGACATATAGGCACCCCAGTTTGTCGTTCTGGTGGAGTTAAATCCAGTAGACGCATCAGATCAACAACTGAATGAATCTACTTATCGTTCTGCGTCATACGACACGCATGTCCAACTGGTTTACACATATTATCATCGATTTAAAACCATACTTTTTACGTTAATCCAAATAATATCATTTATATTTTATTTACAAACGTATATGCATGGTTATCTAGATATTGGGGGCGCTTTTACTGGATTTAGTCCCGCTGGAACGACAAAAAAAATTAATTTGGGGCGCCAATGCAACATTCGATTTAAGTCATCGGAACGACAAATGAAAGTGTCATGTTGTTGGGTATTGAAATGTAGTGTTGGCTCCCTAAAATGTCGCCCTGTCGTGTTGGCATAGCGACAGACGGCCAAATGAACCTGCCAATACAGAAAATGTTACATTTGTGGTTCTTTCGTGTTTTGCCCCGCCAACCACCAACATCACAAAACGAAATGGCAGAATTCAGCTACCATATAATATATATAAGGGCGTACACAGTAAATTTTAATGCACGTTATATTTAATGTTCTCTACTGAAAAGAATTCTAGAAATTATCTTGATTGTAAGAAAATGCAATGCAATAACAGACTTATAATGTTAGGAAAGGTAAGAAAACATTTTTGTCAGTAGGAGAAATCTAAATATACTCTAAAAGTGTTCAACACTGATCAACACAGGACCTCGGTGTAACGTCCTTCCGAAAGACCATTGCTAGTGTTAATGTACGAGTACTGGCCACACCTTATAAGCTGTATATTATACGCTAATTGCAGTACAATCAGTTTGCGTAAGACCTCAGATTCCCTTCACAAAAATTTTGTATTTTATATGTGATATTTTAAGTTTACAAACATCTTACGTGACGGCAAGACAGGTGACCGGCACTACTCCTATCGCACGCAGTATAACAGAATTTCCCAATGAAAACAAAGTGGGTTGATAAACTATTATTTGCATTGTTCATTGCTGTTTTATACCAATCGCACATGGCAAAGCAAAAAAACGTTTCCGGTTTCAATACATGTAAAACAGATGATGAAATATCTTTCTTTTTCCGTTTTAACACCATTTCTAAATATAATTGTGACGTGTCGTGTCAAAATCAACAATCTGTGAATACAACAACCATTTCTCTTTATGTTAAGTTTGCTTTATATTTCACGTGTTACGGGTTTAATGTCTTCAATTTCTTGTAAAAGCTGTGATACTCTACGTTAAAAAGGAAAACGTTTTGCTGTGTTTGTCTTCTTCAATTTGATCAAAACGACTTAGCAAACTGTAACAAGAACATGTTGTTATTTATGCTGTATTTGTGTCGTTGATACATATATTTGACTTTATCAAATTCTAGACAGCACCAGTAAAGAGTGAAGATAAGGAAACACAATTCAAGTCAATGGTTGAAGCAACATAGGTACAGATAATGCTTACTATGCAGATACTGTGTTATAATGTTTTGGACAAAACGTTTGTGGACAAAACGTTTGCAACCAACGAAAAACAACAACAAACAGAACAAGCCGCATTAGAATTATGTTCTCTAGGCTTATCAGGGTGACACATTAGCTATTTGTACACAAGTAAAGAAATCCCAGGTAGTCTGCTGTGATGGCTCAATCCTTGGAGCTGAAAATCTTTATGACCAATTGCGCATAAGCATATTACTAGCAGTAAAAGAAAGGTATTTCCACCGTAAGCTGAAATTCAAAAATAAACAAAACTTCGTGCCACAGAATTTCAATCATGACTATAATAAAAGAAGATTCCCTCTTGCTGATATTTTGCAGAACTTGTATTAATTGAAATATACGGCTTGAAAGTGTTTTTAAAATTTCAAAACAAGTGTATAGAACTTTTTTGATGACCTACCGGTTTAAAATCGTGAACGGATATGCTTCTACACTGGGCGGGGTCTAGTCTTACCACCGACAAGAAACTTTATAAAGTATTTAATTTAGTATTTGAAAATTGACATTTTGTTTTACTAATTTGATGTCCAGTTTAGTTGCGAATTATTGCCCTTTTGTTTGTTTTTTTGTTGTTGTTTTTTTGTTGTTGAATTTTTTGGGGTTTTTTTGTTTGTTTGTTTGTTTTGCTGCAACAGGAAAGAGCAGATAACTCGGTTACTTTTTACTTATTGATAAAGAGACTCACCTAACGACTGAAGCAAGTCTAGGTGGCGTCGCGAGGGAGCGATTTACTGACGTTTTTTAACTCAATTATTTTTTTTATTCTTTTAAATATAATAGTTGCAGATGTGCGTTATGCTGTAGCATTTTTTTGATGTAAGGTAAAGTTGTTTTTTTTCTTCACAACCCCTGTTGGATATATAATTTCTTTGTGATAAAAAACCGCAAACTTACACGATACCTAGGCAAAGTTTATGACACTGAAGAGTCAAATGATATTCCCTTACCTCTAAACAGCGGACAAAACTCAAAGGCGGATCCGGCGCTTTGTCCCGTGAACTGTCCAAGGCATACTTCAATATAATATAGAGGTCCGCCACAGGTTATCATGAAAAAGAAGAACGGAATGATAAACGCCCCTCCGCCATTCCTTGCACAAAGAATAGGAAACCTCCATATACTTCCAATCCCTACGGTGAACCCGATAATTGCCAGCAAAAACTCCACTCTACTGCCCCAGCTACCCCTTTCGTTCTTTTCACTTGTATTTTCCTTCATTAGATTAGATTCTAAATCCTTCTTTTTAAAAACTTCCACAGACGATACTTGATCCATTGTAAACTAGTATAACACTCTTGACTTCTGTTACGAGTGTGAACCAGAGCACGAAGCTGAGTTGCAGAGATGTGTATTCTACGGCTAAATTACATCCTGTAACATATAGCTGGTGTGAACACGTGCTGATAACATTTGACTTAGAAAATTAGACTTTTCCAGACCGTTATCCAAGCATTTTTCAACTGAGATAAGCATGTGATAGCAGCCTCATTTCAGCCCCTCCCACATAAGACGGCAGATCTTTTGCAAGGAGGATATTCATCAATCATTTGTGTTACACTTAATCATTGCGCAATTTTTATACTCTTTTATACGAAAAAAAAAGTTATTTAAAACAACATGTATGAAAGCTGATCAATGTACAAAAATAAATGACAAATCATAAAAAAGGTTAAGAACTATAAATTTGAAATGACGGTAGCAGTGAGCTTTGTTTTCACATAATTAAATGTATGTTTAATTCCATCCGGACCTGTTATAAAAATTATAATCATATATCCCGTCAACAAACGGTGTTTCTCCATATTCGGGTACGCGCTAAAGTTCTACTATGATTATAATCATACATCGATCTTGATTGCAGTTCCAATGATATGTCATCCATATGCATTATTCAGCATCTACAGTAACAATTTTATTTTGTATTGTTTATGCAAGTTATTTACGATGAAAGGTCACCTAAAAGAACTCTCGCCTTACTGCTAAGGTGCTGGTAATATTCATTCACCACTTCAAAGAATAAATAAACTCATATTATTATTATTAAATGTAAACTGAGGGTGGTATTTTCTGACCTGTAACCTTTATCTTGGACCTAATCACTATTGTTTTTCAAATAAATATTTGGAAACGTGATCAATACCAAGTTGTCAAAAAAGAAAGAAAAATAAATAAATAAATAAACAACAGTGAAGTGTGGCCTTGACCTCGTTGATCGGTTGAGGAGGTCGCATTAGTTATGTGTAAGTATTCAGTCACTGTGTCTTGACGAAAAAACAACATTCAAATAACTTATTTATGAGAATTTATGATGCATGCTAGACGTTTTTATAGCTTGTCTGTTTCTTGGTAAAATTCCATTGCATGAAAAATCAGCCCGCTACTCCCTTGTTAACAATGCCGTCTTAGAATATATTTCTGTAACTTCACGTTTGTGCTGTTTTTATCAGCTCAATCCATAACCATTGAAGATAAAACATGGTGTTAGATTTAACAGGTTCTACGTAGATTTTATAACACATAGATTTTATAACACGCGTAGAAAAATAGAACATTTCAGAATTTGATAAATTATGTACATAATTTACGAAGTGCAACAGATATATTTGAAATTACAAGGGGATAAGCTGAACTGTGGTCCCCGATAGGAAAAGATAGATCCTGAAAAAGTGACTTAAATAATTATATATCTTCTATATATGGGCTGATCAGAAATGGCGTAGTGTAAATGCAACGCAGACGAACATTTCGGATCAAGATGCCGCAGAACTTGAAACAAACAATATTATTATAATACACATTTCCAAAATAATGCTGAAGTGAAAAAACCAAAACAAAACAACAACAAACAAACAATATATGTCCCTTAAAATTAAACAACGAAATTAAAAAAGAAGATTCTTCTGACCAGTATATAACACGCCAGAGATTGTCAGCTAAAGACTGCATCTTCACAAACTGATGAATCAGCTCTTTTAACGAACTCTCGAAAGATCCGAGAAAAACTCATCAGTATTTATGCAGAGCTGACACTTGTCAATTTAATACTCACAAAAGCAACTTCAAACACTGTCGGTAAAGAACAGTGACTTTGTCAGCCGTGATGAGACCAAAGACATGCAAGCGGCTAAGCATGCAGGGACCAGGTCTATCTGTTTGAATATATAAGAAGATTTCACTGAGCAGCCCCTTATTACCTTCAAACAACAGGCTCTCCTATAATTTACTACCAGAACTAGGTAAGGTCAAGGACTATTTCTTATGCTTCTGGGTCAGTAAACACTGACTAGTACATAGTAAACCATGAGCGATTAACTGGCACTGATATCCCTACAGTCACTAGTTGATACTGTATAGGAGAGACTGATACGTCATCAATTCCAGGGCATCCTAGAAAACCAGGACTGGATTCTTGGACTGGACTCTTGGACTGGATCCGTGGACCCAAAATGTGCTTTCTGAGGTCATGATTCATTGAAAGCAGGGTGTCCTAAAATAACCTTCCATCTGTTTACAGAAATAATTCAAGACATGCTATCTTATTGTACTCAAGGGACTAATTGTTGAAGAATCTGGGAGATTCTGTTTATACCATTTAAACTCAGATTTCACTGATATCATCCTTGTATTTACTGAGGTTGTAATTCAGAATAGATGGAAATGTTAATTTAAATTAACATGTTTATTTTTTACTGCAGGAAAAACAAATAAATAAATAAAGTGTTAAATTGAAAGAAGCAAGTTGTCACTTTTTTCTGTTTCTGCATACATTGCAGAATGGTATTGTTTTATAATGAAGACATTTCTGGAAAACAAACTGAAATAAAAAGAGCAAAAAAGAAAAAAGTCTTTTCGTTACTGAGGGCAAAACAATCTTCCAATGTGAAGTTTCAACTTTATTCAATTGTTTTAAACAGCGATGTATTCTCATTAAATGTTTATAATAATTATGAACATAATCGTCAAAAATAAACAAAATTAGAAATATAGAATGCTTAAAAATGATATTAACACCCTGTCTGCATAGTTATTTGCTGAACGCATTTCACCAATGACCATAAAATGAATCGTCATGTGTCACATTATCAATTTTGAATTTGTTACAGAGAACAACGTATGTGAAAAATTCCGAATTTAAATAATTCAAAATGATAGATAGACCAAAACATACTCAGAATCATAGTCGTCAAAGTCTTTAAAGTCTTTACAGTACTGAAAAAATGCAAAAAAATGAGGAATCCACACTAAATCTACCAGGGAATGTTTTAAAAATATCTGTTATCCAATTAACATCTTCAGACTAAATCTGAGCAATGGTCATTGGTTGACAGGTTACAAAAACAAAAGTTATTGTTTTAATTGTTACGGTATAGTGCACACCTTCCTATAATTGTATAAATACAACCTCTGACAACTGCGTCGGGGAATCAATTCCTTGGCTCAGTGGTTAAAGTGGTGGCCTGCCATGTGGGAGATTGGTGTTCAAATCCCCCTCTGGGTTGTGTATTTTAAGATGCATTGCATCTTTTTGTTACAGACTTTCATGTTTGTAAAATGGGGCTCGTCCGGGATTACCCCCTCCTGGACTTTGATGTAAAAATTAGGTAGAATAAAAGAGCTTTCAAGATTTCTTTCTGATCATCTGATCAAAAAAATACACAACTCATAAATTATAACTTTCTCAAGAGGGGATGTGTTACAGTCTAATGCACACCTTCCTATAATTGTATAAATACAATCTCTGACAGCTGCGTCAGGGAATCTAATCTTTTGCTGAGTGGTTTGAGTGTTGGCCAGCCACGCGGGAGATCGGAGTTTAAATCCCTTGTTTGTGTATTCTTGGATGCAAGTTGCATCTTTCTGTTATGGACTTTAATGATCGTAATATTATATCGGATTATATTCACGGATAAAGCCAAATCATAAGTGAACATTAATAGCAAATTTTCTTTCTAGCAATTTCTGTATGCATTCATTTGAAAATTTTACAATTGGTAATAATATTTTATTTTTGTTTTATAGGTGGTTATCACTTCAAATCAAAATTCGTATCAAGTAAAGACTTCTCCTTTTTTACCAAAATATAATGCAAACAAACTGAAAGGTGGATTATGTAATAACCAGGTCCATTGACAAAGAAATGAAGCCATATCTAGTAGCCCTGAAGAACTATGCAGTATTTGTATAACTGAATTACATTTAACCCCCACTCTTACTGTTAAAATTCTTGATGTAGTCATTTAGCAGATATAACTGTCCAAATAATCGTGCTTGGTGTTGTTATCATTGAATCATTCTGCCAGAGGTTTAATTAGGCAGTGCACTTTGACCTGACACTTAAGGGTCAGATAGGAGAGTCTTTTGTATTTATGTTAGTTGGACAGCTTTATTGCTGACATACTAAGAAAATATTACTTTCATGACGTTTAATTTTCAGACTTACAAAACATCAAAATTGACAAAAATGCATTAAGAACTAATTTAATTGAATATTGGTTCATCTCTACTAACAATTTTTCATATTCTGAAAAACACCACTAATTTATAGAGCAATAAATTTTATTAAAAGTAATGAGAATTTGTTTATTATCTTTGAAAACTGGATGTAAGCAGGATTTATATATTTCAACGGCCACCACAGTTAAGCTTGTCATTGTATAAACAACAGTTAGTATTCAAAACCTACTCCAACAGGAAAAAGTGCCATTAATTTCTTCTGTCCTGAGAGGAATGTCAGATATAATTTATGAGAAAGCTCTTCCTATTATGCAGGTATGATGAATTTAGAATAAACAATTCAGCATAGTCTATTTTTTGTAATCTTTAATAACATTATCTTCCATAATTATTCACTTTGCACATACAATGTTTGCAATCCTTATTTTCAGGCTTTAAATAAGACTGCTTGCATAACAATATCAATAAAACCATCTGACAAATTCTATCACTCATTTGGGAGCAAATGTCAGACTGTCTTCCACAGAGCACTTTCAGACTTACAATAGTGCTTTGATTTTCAGGACATGACCTAAGCTATATAAAATAACAAAACAATGGACAACTATAGTTTAACAGCCAAATTATAGGTGATTTGGCTGGAAGTGTTTTAGTAACAAGTGAACTAAATCACCCTTAACACTTCAATTTTGAAACAGCTATATTATATGTGCCTTTCTGAAGCTTTAATTTTGAAATCATGATATTTGTTACAAAAAGTGAAAAGAAAATTTTCAAAAAGCTTATGAAGCAAATTTGATCATTTTGAACGGTTGTATTATTGTTTGTGTACTTATGATATATTGGCTTATAATACTAATGAAACACTTTAAAATGTCTTACTATTTACAAAACATAACTACAACATATTTTGCAGTATGCAACATTTAGTTTGTGTTGGTCAGAGTAGATATTGTCCTGAAAATGCCCTAAAAATTCTTAATAGATATACATGTACATGTTCTCGGTTCTATATTTAATGTCAATTTTAGACTACAAGACAAAATACAACTGACATTGTTTATAAAATTTATATAAATATATGGAATCTACAGAGACGAAATACTCTTCTAAAAGAGAATATATGAGGTGTTTATAAAAAAATGATATTTAAGGCAATAGTGTCATTATTGTTTTTTGTGGTTTTGAATAAAAGACAGTAACCAGCACAAGCAATTTAGCATATTAGTCAAAACTGTTTTTTATTTATTCATTTATTTATTTATTTATTCCTTTTAAATTCAATTCAAACTTACAAAAAAGTATTTACTTTTGATTTCACTTTGTCTTTAAAATGATTTTTATTTAACAACAAAAAAATGAAGAAACATGAAAATGAATTAAATCATGAAAACTTGCTTCTTTTCATTTACATTATTTGAATTTGTCACTTTCTTATCAGTAAAATGAAAACACTTTAAATCACCAATTCTGTTTCTTCTCAGCCTTGAAATTAATTGATATCTCTATAGGGAGCAAGGTAATTCTCCAAATCCTACAGTAATTACTCCCTTGAGTGCAATATGATGGCACAGCTTGAGCTATTTCTGTGAATAGGTGAAAGGTTATTGTAGGGCACAGCTTTCGATCAATCATGACCTCAGAAAGCCCTTTTTGAGAAGTCCATGAGTCCAGTCCACGGGTCCAGTCCAGGGGTCCAGTCCTGGTTTTCTAAGATGCCCAATTCCAGTTATTGGTACCACGTGGTACACATTTTCAGAAAGGTCGGATTAATATTTGTACTACCAAACTGCACAACTGTTAAAAAATGGCAGCATCTGAGAAACCAATGCTGAAAGGTAGACAGTATTTCACAAGTGGGCATGTTAAGAACAATAAACATCAAACCAAAGACAAGTTTCACTTCATCAAATGCAATGTAATGGCTTCATTCACCGTGAAAACAAACTACAATGTTTGTATCACACTGACCTCCACATCTGGTAAGGTAATGGATGCAGCTTGTGATTGCAAGGTCAATGAGATGATGCAATTCCCTTAACAAATTTATAGCAACACTCCCAAGCAGTAGTTCAGATTCCATGATGCAAAAAGTGCTTGAAACAAAATACAGTGACTATACTGTTGACAAGGAGGATCTCAAGAAAATGACAGACTCCGCAATAAATTTGTTTAAGTCAACTTGCACAGGGAAAGCACCATATGAGGTACCCAATACTCGTGAACAGTCTAACTCGGGGCAGTGGCATACAAGTCGAATCTTACGAGTTACTGCATCAATGGCAAAAGAGGTTGATTCTATATAGACAAGCGGAGCAAAATATCATCTGCTGAAACGACTGCTTTGGAGAAAAAATTAACCAGACCCTAAGGTTTTGCAGTATGGAAAAAAAACACGAAAATAACACATCTGATGCTTACTGTCAGATGAAAGAAATAAAGGATTTGTACAAAATCGAGATGTGGATAAATCCAAATTTTCCAGAATTAGGCTGCAGCCTGGATGGACTTATAATGAAGGAAACCTGCTCGGAGTTGTTGAGATCAAATGTCCGCTAGTATTAGAGAACTGCCATCCACTAAATACAGACTCCTTGAAAGCAGGTCAGAGATACAATCTTTGTTACAGAGTAGAAAACCAAGAGATTTTCGTGAAACGGACACATGCATACTACTATCAGATACAAATGCAGATTGTAATTTGCGAAGTAGACGTGTGATTTTGTAGTATGGTCGTAAAAAGGAATTAAAATTCAGCGTGTTATGACAGATAAGTATTTTTGGGAGGAAATTTGTCCCAAACTAATAGACTTTTATCACCGCACTCTCATGCTTGAGTATCTTGAAATGAGAGTTCCAAGAAGACTTATGCCTGTTGAAATATGAAACTTTTTTATATTTAAATAGCAGAAAATAAAATAAAACAAAAATTGTTCTAGTATTTATTGTTACTTTAATAAGATGCAATGACATGGAAGTACTGTTTTTTATGTTATAATTTTACAATAAAGAAATTCCAATGCTCTTATTGTAGACGTTCAACGGGCTCCTGGTAATTTAAAAGCAGACCTATTATCTTCACAATCTGAGTAGCCACTTGTTTCAGGCTGAAAGGTGGAATGGTCCTTGTAATTCCTTGTCTGGAGGCATTTTTTGTAGAGATACCAGTGCTTCGGAAACCTCAAATAGTGTCTTTTTTGAAATCGGTGTATTTCTTGGTTTTGGAGCTTTACGTTTTCGAGAAAACTTTTCAACCTAAAAAGAAAAAATAGCTTTCAATGGGGGACATAAGTGGATTATCTACCCTGAATACTCCCTAATGTTACATTGGTCCTTCCATTTGGAATTCTCTGCTTTTATCGGTATTTTCTCTTTTGGTATGGTGATAATTAAGCCTAATTATTTGCAACAGTGGAAGTCAGATTACACATTAAGTTCAGTAACATGTTTTTTAACACCATTATCTTTGTTTTTTTTGATAATCCTAACTTTTTATTTAATATATAAATGACAATTTTCACAACTAAAAGTCAAGACTATCACAATTAGAAACAAGGATTAAGTCAGAGGATTCCAACTGGAAGGACCGATTTGCTATTTGGTCTACCTTTGATGTTTTCTGAGTAAGGGAGACAATTTGTTATCAGGAATGTCCCTCATTGAAAACCTACCTGCAGGCATGAAAATACTGAACTTGGTTAGAAATAATTTACTTTTTACACTTTCGGAGAAAAAATGAATCCGTTGAAAAATACTGAAAGGAAGATATAAAATATTAAGTATTTTTTGTTCACCTTAACCCTTACTCTGCTAAAACCAGTTGACTCTTCCTTTGCGACTAGTGCAAACCAAGTTCAATCTGCACGTCCGTGCAGTCTGATCATTGTCTGCACTATTTGCCATTCAGGCAGTAAATTTTCAATCAGAATCCCCATGAATAGTTAATGGACATGTCCAAATTGAAAGATGGACAAGTTCATTTTAGATATTTAGCATGGTAATGGTTAAAAGATACACGATGTATTATTAATTTTTTAACAGCCGTTTTACCTGTGCTGGTGTATATGTAGCTGGAATGGGATCTGGGTGAGCAACTGTTGGTCCATTTCCATCAATAAAATGTTTGCTGCATATGTATGTCCACTTCTTAACATTGTCTATGGTGAAATTTTCCCGACCACATGCAGCAACCCATTTACGACATTTTGCCTCATTTCGTTTGGGTTTTGGAAAAGGTATCCAAACTACACCTTGCATGTAATCTCTGTCAGCATACCTAGAATCACTGTTACATAATCCATAACAACAGTGTTTAGTTGCACCTTGCTTTATATCCATGCTTAATATTTCAATCAGCCTATGAACTCATACTTCGCACTGGTCAAGCTTTCTCATAAAATCATTGTTTGTACGATCTTTCAATACCAGTAGGAACGAGGCTTATCAGTAGTTCTATTTTTAGAAACAGTTATACATGTACCTGTTCGGTAAAGCTCATAAATATTTGAGCATCTCTGTTTCTGATACTCTCCTTTTTTCTTCGAGTAATTTGTTTATTTTTAAGATAAATAATAAGTACACAGTCTGAGAGTGCCTTTACGCGTTTTTTTTAATAAAGGCTTCACCAAAATGCTATATGAATTTTCAACACGAAGTACAAAGTCGTTATCATTGTTGCTAAACAGTTTTAACTGCCTTTACAGGATAACGATAAAGCATATATCTCAGGCTGATTTGTATAGGTTCTAAGACTTTATGTCACACTTACGTAAATATATACACATAAAGATGATATCTTTGTGTACATGTATTGGACGAACTATGGCGAAAGTGTACGATTAAAACATAAAAAAAATCATCGTACCACTCAGCAAAATTTCTCATAATTTGGTGTATTGGTGCAGTTAACATGCAGAGAAATATCGCTAAGAGCAAATGTTTGCTAATTACAGTCCGGTTTGAAAATGTTCCAAAGAATATACATTAGCAGAAGCAGTTAATGTCAACAACTGTCTGATACAGGCATACTACCATGGATTTTGCCGAGAGTTAGTTGTATTTTTTTTTACTTATACAATAAACACTGTTATTCTAATTACCTGAAACGTGAGCACAACATTTCTGAAGGTGCACTACCAGTAGATGTTTCTGAATATGACTTTCCAGAGGCCGTGAACTAACTGTCATTACCTTATTTGTTTAGAATATTTAAATGATTTTTGTTTGTTTTGAAGAGCATTTTTGATGAACAAAACGCGGAGGTGGCAGCAACTTTCAAACGCCTTTGCCGTCCGTTTAAGCAAACTCGGAAGATATTCTTGTTAAAAATTTACGTTTCTGCACAGTTGACGTTAAGCTCAAAAGTAAAGTCAGCATATAACTGCATTAAAAATTGATTGATTGGAGTATAGTTAAGGAAAGATTGCATTTTTCATTTTTACTCTGAAGCGCAGCTATGACAGTATATTGTCTTTAATATAGGTTTCCCTCTGTCGCCTCGAGGTACATCTACTAAAAAATATAAAGCTCATGACTTGAACACCAGAGGTGAAAATTCAAGCAGTCCAAAACAATAAAAGAAAGTAATAAACAAACTAATAACAACAGACATTCATATACATGTACACCTGACACATTATCAATTCAAATGTTACTATTAATGCGCGGCCGTGTCTGAACAAGAAAGATAATATCAGTGTCAGTGTGAGAAAACTTGATAAATTCGATAATGGTGTGCTTAAAATAAATTATTTTTTGCTATCTTGGAAATAAAAGATCAAGATATTTTTTCGAAAATCAATCTCCTTTAACAAGGACAGCTCTCATGACTCAACTAATTCAAACTTGTTTAAGTCTTGTGGTCTCATAAAATTGACGGTGTCACAAATTTTATATACTGGTCAAGTTATAGCGCCTTTCTCTCGACTTCAAACATCAGGGTCAGTATGAAATTCACCAGATATTGAAATTGCAATACGCTGATTTGCTTTAAAAGGAAACATTCACACGTTCGAAACGAATGGCCATATACGATCCTTTTCACGATGCAACATCTGAAGTTAATTTATAGACAATACAATCAGAAAAAGTACTGTCATCGACCAAATTACTGTGACACAGGTTAATATTGTAAAACAAACATATGTCAGAACATTTGAATACTGTTTAATACCATTTTTACTCATGCAGTTCCAAAAACAATGACGAAACATTGCAATATTCTTTCAATTTTGAGTGCTTTTTCTACTTTTGTCAGGGTAATTTCATTTTAAGATCGGTATTATTCGGTTTTCACAGATTTTCAATTCGACGAATACACGTGGTTTCGTTGTACGGTTTTATATAGTTTGCTTCATCTTCACTGTCCTTTCCGCTGAAACAAGAGGGCCAGGGCGGCCCTATATCGCCCACCTGAGTATCACCAGTTAAAACAGCAAGGCCAATGAAGACTTGAAATCAAGGTAAGTTCACCCAGTGCTGAAGTTGAAATCTACATCTGGTCCAAATATCATAGACACAGCTTTAAAAACAGTAAGTAGGTCTGCAACTGTAGTACAAAGTAGTACAAAGTAATGTAAAGTAGATCAGTAAGTCAATATCAATGTCAGCTAAGGTTAAAGTTGAAATCCGCGTGCAAAATTATAAGTTTAGGTCAAATTTCTATACTGTAGCATGTGTCCCCTATGGCGTGGCCAATTTTGGACCAATGTTTGAACAACTTTTGTAGAGTTTAACTAGACAAAGATTCGTACAAAATATCTAAACTCTATTACGTGTGGTTCTTAAAAAGAAGTTTTCATGGTTTTAACATATAAGTGTATGTAAAAAATTTTTCGGTGATCCCTCAGGTAGGGCCATTTTTTTCCAAGGGGCCAATATATAAACAACTTTGGTGAATGTCTATCAGGTTATGTAACATATTAATTTAAGATATCTAAGCCTTATGCCTTGTTGTTCATGACAAGAAGATTTTCGAAGTATTTTCTTGATAAAACTTGTGCCCCTAGAGCGAGTTCGATTTTGACACAGGCGCCAATATTTGAAGGAATTTTGTTGAGGTCAATTAGAAAATTAGACAATGCTACATACCAAATATATTGGCTCTTTGACCTGTAGTACTTTGCAAGGAGAGTTTCGACGTTTTTATATATGTAAAAAATGTGATTCCTAGGGCGGAGCAAGTTTTAACCGAGGGGCCAAAATTTGAACAACTTTAATAGAAGTTTACAAAACCATTTACCTATTAAATATATAAGGTATATGTTACTTGCGTTTCTGGACAAGAAGATTTTTTTTTTCAATTTTGTTGCTATAGCAACCAGAATCTTGCCTGAACGACTATGGTAAATAAAAACCTTTGCAGGGACATGCACATAAAGTTTCATCAATGATACAGCGATTCAACTGGAAAGCTGGCGATATGAACAAACGAAGGAACGAACGATCCGCTCACAATATTTCACTATAAGCACTTCGTTCTCAAGTGAACAAACAGGCTGTTGATCGATTAAACTCTGATAGATCATCACACCTGACTTTTGGTAACGCGCTGGACTGGTAAAGCAGGGGTCCTGAGTTCGATCCCCCGCTCCTCCACTAACAATACTAATAGTCTTTCGGATAATACTTTAAACCGAGGTCCCATGTATCATTGCTATACACTGAGCATGAAAAAGAACCAGGGGTGTCTCTGGAATGGGATGCTTTCTGTATCTTGCACTACCCCCACAACATAAAATAACTAAACTCTTCAGGGGGCGTCGGTCATATGGACAACCGGTACCGACGTTAAATAAGCTCAAAGAGACACCTGACTACTTTAACTTCCCCTTTGAATGGTAGAGGTTCCTCTGCTTACCCTTTGGGTACACGAAGTGCCCATGACGAAATCTTGGTTGACCTTCCAGACGTGACTGGTTTGGTTTACGATATCCTTGTGTTCGTAAACGTAACAGACGAGCACAACGTGCATTTGAAAAATGTGCTGCAGCGGACCAGTGCCGAGAAGGACGTTGGGTTCAAGTCTGAAAAGTGTGCAATGCAGAAGCAAGTCAGATATTAAATACTTGCGGCACATTTTTTTATGCCGAGAGTATTAAACCAGTCCCATACTAGGTTTCCGCAGGCATGAAACCCCTTGAAATCATACTGAATTTTCTTAACAGGGTAATGTACCTTACAACGTTCGCCTAAAGCTTGGCCAAGGCAGGTGCGTATATTGTTAATATATACCTGGCCAAGGTTACAAATCACATGCGGGTCAATTGAAAATTCTTATGGGACTGAGAGAAGTCAGCTGATTCGAAAAAGGCAAAATGCAAAATGTTTACCTTGCTGTCGACTACCTCTCGAAACCTGAGAAATTAAAGATTGTTGCATCGTCAAACTACTTTGCCCTAAGATGCGCATTTGCTTTTAAGTCTTTCAGTTAAAGAAGTATATATGCTTAAACTGAAAAAAAAATCCGCACGCACATGCACACACATAGGCTATCAATCAGTTGCCCCCTTGCCAACAAGGTAGTCTTAGACTTCAAAGTAAGAGCTGATGTATGATGTTGCTATCTGCTCACTCCATAAAAGTTTATATATATATATATTTGTTAGGAAAATAAGGTAAACCATCCAAAACGAAAAACTTAAGATGCGGGCAAAACATTCGATTATGCGTTAGTGCATTCAATATATCATTCTGTTCTTGATTTTAGAGCAAATTTTGTTTTAAATATTCTGGTTAATGAAAATTATATAAGTCCAGTTTACACACTTTCATTATATGTTGACATTGAATAATTACGGGAGAGTCTGTTGAATGATCGATTTTGAAAATGTTATCAAGTTTTCCCGATTCAGCCAAGTTGAATCTAAGGTTTAATGCAATTCATGTCTTCAAAATACGAGTGATATCTGGTTTATTTCACTGGATTATTTTAAGTTATAAGATATAATTTGTTTGAATGACTTTGATTCAGATCAGCTAAAGCAAAGACCTAAAAAAAACTTATATTGAAACTTTCTTGTTGATCGATTAAAATTTCACCCATTCGGTCTCATTTAAGAACTAATTCATCAACATATGAATCAAACTTGCCGTTGAAATAACATGGCAGCTGACGCTATGGAAAATACAGAAAGAGACGACGAAGAACCAGTTGGATGTGGAGCCAGTCACGAATATTTTAAGGAAATTGAAGAAGTGAAAAGTTTGATAGCTAGCATTCCAGATATATATTCTGATCAAATTGCTGTTGAAACAGCAGTCGAAAGGTTTACATGTTAGTATCTTTCTGTCATGACATTCATGTGAGTCTATTTTAAGCTTTCTTAAAAGTTTTAATTCAGACAAACCATTTATGCAAAATTTTCAGATGTTAAGCAGCCTTTAATGCTTAACAAAGGTGTACAATTTCATTGTCAATGCAACGACTTGGACTTGGAGACGTGGTTGATGGGTAGAGCATCTTACTCTCATTTTGAAGGTAGTGACAACCTTACACTTACAGCCAGTGGGCAGTGGTGAATATAGGGAAAATAAATCAGGGAAAGCTGACCTCATTACAGTTGTCAGTTTAAGAATGTTGGACATTATGTGCTAGTGTCTTTAATCAGCTGGTCTTTATGCACCACTGTATGACTATGAGACATTATGTGCAATTATTATTTTTGCTCTTGTCCATTAGTAATAATTATTCTATTCTAAGTAAGGTGTGTCTTCATGAATTTAATCCACATGTGGCTACCATTTTGTTGTACATGTAGGTTAAGCATTATCAGAATCAGTGATAAAACAAAGAAAGTCAGTAATTAAACTGGATTTAACACTAATACTGTAATAGTGGTCGGATGTTGTGTTGTTTTTTTCGAGAGACTTTTATTTCTGTCAGTTGCTTAAAGTGTCATGAAACCATGTGTCCTCAGTGTTGAATTCTGTTTATATATTCATTAGAATTCCATAACTTGTTCAACTATTTTGGTTAAGTTTTCACACCTGCCTTTGGAAGCGACTACAATTGTTCTCCACACCCAAATTCACCCAAAGTACTATACAAAGTGACGCTTAAAGTCAGTGGTAAGACTGGAGCATAACGTCTGTCACCCTCAGTTTTACATTTTGTTTTGATAAATCCATGTATTCTGAATAAAGTATGTAAATCTATACAATGTGAAATGTGATTAGGAGGCATTGACACACGTATTTGCAATTTTTTAGGTGTACTATAGACTGACAATCTGAATTTTTTAGCATCCTTTGCAAAAAGTGTGTGTCAAAGTATATGCATATAGGCGTTTCAGAGAGCACTGTTATGACCCCAAATGCATGAAGCAATACACACAGCTACACTTTCTAATCTGTGCATGTATATTGGGTACAAGTTTGGATTAACGAGAATAGTAAAGTTGTCACAGGACATCAACAAAGGTGAACTGTTGGTTCCCTGTATACAAATATGAATGTAATAACTGAAGCTGGACAATAATGACAAAGATTGAAAGTCAGCACTTGATGTTGGATAAAAAAATTGTCACTACAATCATTTGGAAATAGGTGTGTAAAAGATTTAGAATGGTGTAATGTTGTCTATGAAGAAACAGTTGGCAATGGCTTAGAAAGAATGTTTAATATAGCAAGTATTAAGTGCAGTATTAAGTGTATAGAGAAACAGTGTGTTTATGGAAACAAAACATATTATTTCTGTGCACTGAGATAGAATGCTCTTCAAGCATATGTGCTTTTAGATGAATTTTATGCATTGTCACTTTTTTGATCATGTACTATAGTACATTCACTTAAAGCTGCGGTAATCCATGGTACATTTCTGGCTTACAGGACACCCTTATTTTTTGGATAACATTACAGTTTCATACACATGTATATATGCATGTCTCAGTTATGTGTTAACAATGATCAGCTTTTATCTATTACCTGTTTTTCAGATATAATTGATTTCTACCAAGAACAGCCACACTTGATTGATCCCTATCTTGGTAAGCTTAAAGTTATGATGTAATTATGATGTCTCTTATAGTATTTTTAAAGTTCAGAAGAACAAAATATTGTAGTAGAGTACTGTTAAATCAGGTTTTTGTCAATACATTGATACAATTATTTCACTATTTTAAAATAAAACTTGATTGAAAATAGAAGAAAAGAGAGAACATTTATCTGTCCAGTAAATTACAAAATGGTACAGTGGAACTTCCGAAAACCGAACACCAATGGGACCGGACAAAAAGTTCGGATATTGGAAGTTTCCGGAATTCAGAAGTACGAATGATCTGGACAAGTACAGGTGCCAAACACCAGCAGTTCTTAATGACAGTGAATGCAGTCAGTATTGTTGAGCATAAAGCATTTGTAACATGGGAAACAATACAAAATCAAAATTAATGAAAACATTCCACACCTATATTAATAAATAATATAATTTATTAGAAAAATGTCATATGTTTTCAAATACATATACATGTATACTGTATTATGTGCAAACACGTTTCTATATGTCAGAACAAAGCTACATTTTGCATACCTTTAAAACAGTTTGAAAAAAAATCACCAATTAGAATAACCAACACATTGGCCGATGTTGGCTAACTAATTACACCTTTTTATGACACCAATATTACAATTTAATCCTTAAAGTTGCTTGTAGCTAACACCTGTTATTAATCCACTAATCATCGTTTTATTTACCGCTGTCTAACTATCAATATATACGGCTGCATGTCAATTTCAAATTGACAACTTGTTATTGTAACACTTGTCAAAATAAACGACCACCGCTGATTGGTAAACAATAGATAGAGACGTGAAATTTTTGCCGCATGGTTTGCGATCTTAGGTCTGTCTCTTTGCACTTTTTTTTATTTTTCCGGTATTTGGAAGTAAAATTGCATTGATTTAAACTAAATTTTATGGAAAAATCATCCGGAATTCAGAATTCGGAAGTTCCGGATTTCAGAAGTATGATTTACATAGAAAACAGAAGGAGAAATTTCGGGACTGAGATAATTGTTCAGATTTCAAAAGTTTCCGGTTTTTAGAAGGTCTGGTTTTCGGAAGTTCCACTGTATTGGGTTTGTCTGAATAAATTTATCCCATCCTTTAAAATATGTCAACTCAGTAAATCTGGAATGTATATTGCAACAAAAAATATTCATTTGTATCAGACCATGATTAAGATAGACTCACTTTCCACTTCAGATGGAGATCATTTTAATCTTCTGTTTCTTCAAACTGGTCTTTAAACTGTTTTTTCGTAAGGCTTAACATAAACTTTTGTACATACACAAAGCTAAGTTAAACATTTCAAACACTTTTACCTAAATATTACAGAGACTTTGTTGAATCAGCTGTTAACAATAGGAAGAAATGTCAACTCTCCTGCAGCCATGCAGCACCTGGCATTTAAATTCCTCTATCTCATAACAAAGGTAAGACTTCAGTTCTTCATGTTGTTTTTTAGTAATTCTGTGAAAGTTAAATCAAGTTAAGAAATTGCCATCTGTCTGAACCCTAAAATTTCTCTAATTCAGACAGGAATAGGGTATTAAGCTGGAGTTCACTATACATGATGCTGTATGTTACAAAACCATAAGATAGCCAGTCACTGGAAATTCACTGGAAATCCTTTCAAGTGAAATAAAATATGCACTTCTTTTATTCTGTAAGATAAAAATTGTGACTGCTATAGCAACAAATGGTAAACATATTTTTATTTTTCCTGCTATACTCAAACAGCTTTCAGTTTATGTGACACTTTTTTGAAATACCATAAATGATGACATAAGGAGGCCAGCCCCTATGGTTTCCTTTTCAGCTTTATGTTAGAATGCTTTTTATTTTTCAAAAGTTAAAAGTATATTCTTAAGTGTAGTTTTTGTTTTGTTTTTAAGCCTTGGTTATGAACAAGTGAATGACATTTATCAAAATAGATTTAGCAATGAAAATAGTAATATAATCATATGGCCAAAACATTGAGTTTACTTTTACATGGAATTTTGGTAGATGATAAGGAAAATAATGAAAATGATCAATATAATTCTGTCATAACAAAGAATGTTATTTTGTTTTAGATGAGAGGAGCCAAAGTGGTTGTTAGGCTGTTTCCTCATGAAGTTGTAGATGTAGAGCCAGTTTTAGCCCTGCTTGCTCAACAGGATCCAAAAAACTTTGAGGTACATTTTTTACAGTGATTAAACTTACTTCACAGTTTTATAAAAGTCTAATGGTAAGAAGACCTTGTTTTCATATTCTCATTATATAGAGGTTGTTCCTAATTATTCTTAAATTTGATATCAAAGATTTGATTCATGCTCTGAATCCGAAGTTGACCGTGACTTTTACATCCTTCATCCCCTTCTTTGTGAAAGTTTTTAGAGCTTCAGGCAGCAGAAATTGAGAGTAGTTAGTGCAAGTAGAGGGAACATCGCTACACACTTATACATGTACATCCAATATACAGTATGGTCATTGTCAGCATAAAAGTTTCAGGTTTAAAGTTATTACAGTTGTCAAACTGATTCTGAATAAGTATTAAAATATAACACTGGTGACAGAATTGTTTACTTAAATGCCAGAATTTACTTAAATTGTAGGAGGTTACATTGCCGAATAATGTTTCCTGTTCTGTTTTGTACAGAAGTCTTGTTGATTTCTTTAACTGAAATATTGAAGTGTTAGTGTGAAGTGATAGATGCCAGCTGATCCCACAGATATTTTATTGAAATTTCTAATGGATTTTTCAAATTGGATGCCCTTGGTTTATTTAGATGAAAATATGATGGATAATCAAATAGGTAGTTAAATTTTAAGAGATTTTTTTGATCTATCCCAAATAATTTTGTGGATATTTACGCAGACCGTTTAAATGAGTTTTTCCAGAAAAAAAGTAAGGATCCTGTAGTTTATTTAGCAAAAATACTAGGTGGATTATAAAATTTTCATGTGGACCAACATGGTATATAACAAAATTTGAATGACTGCCTGCTGATTTTTAGAAAATGTCCACTGCATATTTTGCTGAAATTTTAACAGATCACTTGTAATTTATTTGACCAATTTTCCTTTAATGGAAGGTTTTACCAATTTAGACAGAAAACAT
Source organism: Cyclina sinensis (assembly GCA_012932295.1). Classification (NCBI taxonomy): domain Eukaryota; kingdom Metazoa; phylum Mollusca; class Bivalvia; order Venerida; family Veneridae; genus Cyclina; species Cyclina sinensis. Next base: position 30,694,771 of record JAAONU010000001.1, on the reverse strand, counting down.
TTATGAAGAAACTGACTCATATTTTTTCAGAAATAAACAAACCTGGTCATAATTAGAGCTAACCATGTTTAATCAGAAAAGCTCAAATAACAATTTTGCTCTACATTATGGTGAAAATTGGTAATAGAAGTCATAAGATGACAGATTCATGTTAAAATAAAGTAGATCAGTGGTATTGGTTTAGACACTTTACTGTATGTGTATAAAGCAACTTGAATGAGATTTTACTGTGCATTGTTCCATTTATCAATCACCTTAATAAGCTAGTTTATGTGACACATGACACTGGTTGAATACACAGTAGAGCAAGTCAGTAGTTTAAAAGAGACTTCTTAGATGTAATTGTTCTGTTTTCTTTTTGAAGGCCTGGGAGTCAAGGTATATCCTGTTGTTATGGTTATCCATGGCTTGCATGATACCATTTGACCTATTTAAATTGGACAGTAATGTAATACAAGAGAGTGGTGACCATAAACTGCCTGTCATGGATAGAATCTATAATGTTGCAAAGGTAGGAGTTTTATTTATCTTTTTATTTGAGTTGATGACTTTCAGGAGCATTCATTTAGACCACAGAGTAAAGTGTTTAATTTGAAAAGTTAGAAGATACTTTACAATTCAGTGACAGTTTTGATTGATGAAACTAATGACACCTTGCAAAATTAAAACTTGTCACTTTGATTTGTGCAATAAACATGCACATTCTTTGACATCAAAATGAAGACTATTCTTCATTCAAAAATTTAAAATGAGGAAGCAGAAAATTTTTCCTTGCTTGGTTTGTTTTTTGCCAGAGAATAGTTTTAATAAAGTATATTTAGCTCTGTAGGCCTGACAATCTTTTGTTGATATAGTGTATATCTAATGGTTTTCTGACTTCACATATCTTTACGCTTTGGTGAAGTAATCATCATAACTTGAGACAGTTGATGTTTTATTTACTTCCTTGCAACAAAAGATATAAATGAAGATGATGGAATGTGGCTGTTTTCTGTTTATATTTCTAGCAATACCTAACTGTAGCTGACAAGTCACGGGACGCTGCTGCCTATCTTATGTCTAGATTCATGACTCGACAAGATGTGAAGAAACAGAAACTGCCAGAGTTTCTCGACTGGGCAATGAAGTTCATGGAAACAGCTGACTGTGAGTTAACCTTTCAGTTTATGCATTGTTGTATCATCAATTATTATTACAGTGTCATGAACAAACAAAACACAAAGCACAGATAACAATGAATTGTTGGCGTGATTGAACAGTGAAGACTATATAAGAGAAATAACATTTTAGTCTAAGAATCAGATGCAAAGACCTTAAGAAAAAATTATGATTCAAAGTTTACTGGACAACCCACAACAGTAGAGCAATAGACTGAACAGTTTTTTTAAACTGATCAAACTTTAGAAGAAAAAAAAATGAATGTATTCTGTGTTTGATTTTAATTTATGAATTTGCTAAACTTTCCAACAGCCTTCAGTAAAATAAATGTCTTCTTATGCATACTGTTATGCTGAGAACAAGTATTTCAACTGGAGAAATATTGATAACATTGGAAACCTTGGTTATATTTTCAGACTCAACAATGATAGGAACAGTCAGTCTGAGTGGAGTGTTAGCAACACTAAGTCTTATCTTCAAACATGGAAAAAGAGAAGATCTACTGAAATTTGGTATGTCGGTGACAATCCTGGCTTTTATTTCAACAAAATTACACCCTGGTTAACTTGAATTTTCTGCTGTAGTTTTTTTTTACCTTGAGTTTAGACTTAATAGAATCCTTCAAGATCTGACATAATAAAAGATTTCACTGCAAGTTCACTGACTGTTATTTTTTGTGTGTGAAAAACTTATTTTCCTCCAATAGCTCCTCAGACTACATTGTAAGTGGGAACTCAGTGATAAATGATTCATCATATATGTATGTATATCTGTGAGAGTAGAAATTTTACATCTTGTGTGTAAATAAATCTTTTATTTTTTAAATATTCAGCCTAAGCAATAAAGTCATTAACAGTTCCACAGACCCTGACATTTTTCTTTCTAAAAGTTTGTGGGGTTTTATTCACATTAAATAAAGATTAGTTTTTTGAACTTGAGTAATATGGAGCTGTATGGTTTTAAATTGTGTGTAGATATTTTAGTTGCATAAAGAAGTTGTTGTGTTCCACTGTGTTGTATATTTTCAATTAGGAAATAGATTTTAAGTTTGAGTGATATACCGTCTGATATATCACGGTGTCGAGTTCAGATGCGTAGTAATTTAATCACGAAGGCCGTAGGCCTGAGTGATTAAATAATTACGCATATGAACGAGAAACCGTGATATATACGACGGTAGATCACGAAAATGTTAAAATCTATTTCCATTCTAACACGTACGTATATTTATAAGGGACGTAAGTATGTGCACTATTTAACAGTGGCGTTCTCAGTGACGTCAGCGGGCGCGCGCTTGTATTCAGCGTGCTATACTGCCTGATATATCACGCTCAATTCCTTCTTTGTTTATTGTCGGCAAATTGCGGATAGTGTTAGAATGTGAGATTAACAGTTATGTGCAAATGTATATTTTGCCAGCTCCAATGATTCTAGAGAAGGTAAATGGATTAAACCTCAGTGGTAGCAATAACACAGTTCTACGCAAGTATGGGGTCAAGGTCATACAGAGGCTGGGATTGACATTCCTGAAAAGTCGAGTGGCAAAATGGAGGTATAAATATTTTATGAATTAGGTTTATTTAATCATAGAATCTGTCTAGTATGTAACACTTTTCATTTGTATTTGAAATTAGCAAGTTGAACCATTTGATTCTAATGGACAGTCATATAAAATCAGTATATTGTTTATTCTCAGTAACCAAAAGTGCTTATAACTTTCATAAACATAGGTTTTGAGATAAAAGTAGGAAAAACACTACTATAAAAGATATATTGCAGGTACCAAAGAGGCAGTAGATCTCTAGCAGATAGTCTCAAACTGAATAAGGAAGCTTTGTCTCAGAGGTCAGCAGTATCCAGAACACCTGCGGAGGAGGAGGAGGAAGAATATGATATACCTGATGATATTGAAGAGGTTATTGGTAAGATATTATTATTAAAGAAGACAAAAATCCATATGCAATCAAAAACATAAATATAGGTCAATTTACATTTTAGCATAAAGGGATAATTAGAAAGTGTTTGCTGTTGTTCATAACTCCTTTAATTTTCTAGTTTTCGTAGGCAAAGTAAAAACTTTACAGAAAAGTATTTACCATAGCTGAATTTACTTTTAACACATAAGTTGGAGTCCATATTACTAGGGATGAAAGACTATTAAAGGGTCATGGAACAAGGACATGGTAATGCTTCCTTACACAAAATAAGCAACCATTATGAAGTAGATAAGAAACAAATTCTTTTTTTTTTTTTTATTGTCATAAAAAACTAAAGCACATGGTATTTGGTATACCAGTTTGGAAAATAGCAGATACATTTATCACTTCTTACAAACATGAAAGTATGTTACAGAAAGATGCAATGCATCTTAGAATACACAGCCCAGAGTGGGATTCGAACTTCAGTCGAAGACCAACACTCTATCCACTGAGCCAAATAATCGAATCCCTGACGCAGTTGTCAGAGGTTTTATTTATACAATTATACATGTAGGAAGTTATGCACTAGACCATCACACAACACATTTGTTAAATCAGCATTTAATAGAGTCAGTCACATCTGGAATGTTTACAAACACACTTTTCCAATGTCCAGTCATGTCCAGACTAGTGGCATCTTATGGTAGAGTTGTTAGTGGTGATGCCATCAGTGTTACCATCTGGTCATTGTCAACCTCCTCGAAGTTGGACTTGCTGGACATAGCAGTATTCAGTATCTAAAAAATAAAGAGGAAGCTGTTGAGTATAAAAAAAGTAGTAAACAGCACCTCATACACACAAAATAGTGTATAAGTGGTACAGTTTGCGATGTGGAAATGTTCGCGATTTTTCGCAAATTCGTGTAAATTGCGAAAATATCAGCCAGCGTAAATTTCATCGTTCAGAAAGGTATATTTTTACCCATGCACCTTGTTGCTAGTACTTGTTATTTCTTTTAAAAACTCTTTCTTCTTCATTGAATTGTATATGTAAGCAGTGCATTGATTTAATATGCCTAGAAATGATAAAACTGAAATGGAAAAATATTTGAAAAACAAGTTAATTTCGATCAACATTACGTGACATTTTTGGTAAATAAAAGGGGAGTAACAGATTCAAAAACTATTTTCTATACACTTGATGTTGTTTTCACACCTCAAAAATCTTGTACAGCCAGGCCATGCAACAAAGTGATGCACTGTTTAAATATAAAAGGAAATTACCCAACTGAATGAGAGTCTGTCACATAACAAAGGAAGGTGAACAATACAAGTTTTGACTGTTTTACTGTATAATTGTTTACAACTCATATACCAGAATATAATGTTACTGTGTTAAATGTGCAAAACAGTCTTAACCCGATAATACAAAGGAAACCATTGTAATAATTAACTAATGCATTACAATTGTAGTAAAGTGGTTTATACGATGTGAATATATTACAGACACTGATTTCGGGATCCTAGAACATTTCTGCCCGCAGAACTTCTGAAAACATCTGAAATTGTGATTTCATGAAATTTTTTATGCGCGAAAATATCCACTTCTATAGTGATGCCTTCTGTAATGCCAAAATGATGAGTTGAATTTGATTACTATTTATTTCAAAGGCATAACAGTGGTCATATGTAATAGAGTAATGAAGAAGTGCCTTCTTTTGGAAAGTGAGTTACCCATATTAAAAAAGCCTTGAAAACATAAAGAAGCAAGATCCAAAACAGGTTATTTTCTCCACTGGTATCATATGCAGTTAAATTGGTGGAGAGAGATTATAAACACAACATACCCTTTACCTCAGCCCATTTCTGTTTGAGTACTGTTATAACATATTTTTGTGTTTCGATGGCCATCACTGAATACACAAGAATATATATATTGTTTTCTTCCGGTATTGTATAATACACTGCCATGTTGCATTATCGGCTTTTGTACTGATTAACAGTATTGCAACTGTACTGTTTAATTTGGTATTGGTATTGAATAAATGCATTGTACTTAAAATCTGCAATAAACATAATCTATTGTAGTTGTACAATCTATTTAATAAACACCAAAGTTATGTGTTAAAGGCTGTTCTGTTTCACAATTTACTTCTGTTACAATATAGAAGTGATTTATTCACCTAAAAAACTTAAAACTATGTTTTAGAGGAAGTAACTAATTTAAAAGTCTGAAATTCAAAATCTGAGATACGTATTTGCAATGATACAAATTTTCAAAGAGAGGCTAGTACAGTATTGACTTCGATAAGAAACATTTACTTAAAAAGCATTATTGATAACTCACAAAAGACTCTTTTACCATATAAGTACTTATTTCTGCAGGAACTTTATTTTTGCTATATTTTTGGAAGACAACAAGACAGCAGATTTAAAACCCACAGAAATTTAAGCCGTTCTCTCTTGTATTGTGTCTGTATATAGGAACGTCACATTGTTTTCTTCTGGTATTGTATAATATACTGCCATGTTGCATTATCAGCTTTCATACTGATTAATGGTATTGCAGTTGTATCATTTTATTTGGTATTGAATAAATGCATTGTTCTTAAAATCTGCAATAAACATAATCTTTAGGATTTCTACAATCTATTTAATGATCAGTCCAATGAATAGTCAATCAAGAATTTTTAGGCAGGATCTCAAAAGGCATGATTAACACCATTGTTAATATTTTCTCATTTACCTGTGCATGTCTCCTAAAAGGGAATTCTTTGACCTTTTAAAAACATGGGGGTACTTTTTCACCATTGCTTTATTAAAATCGATTTTGACCTACATTTGAAACAAATGAAATTGTTAGATACAAAATCTGCAGCTGACGAAGGAAGTTTCCCATTGGTTAAAAGTGTTGGTGTTTGAAATTTTAGGGCAGAATTCGTAATTGTTAGTTTAATTGCATCTGAAAATAATGCAGTAATAATAACATTAATACATCCTCGAATTGAATATTTAAATTTCAGAACTGCTGTTGACATCATTGAAAGATAAAGATACAGTTGTGAGATGGTCTGCAGCAAAAGGGTAAAAATTAAGTTGCATCCTACATAGTGAAGAAAACCTACTTAAATATTTACAGTTTTTATAGTCTCTTTATATAATCCTTCTACTCATATACCATAAAAAATGCCATTTTAATATTTTGTTTGTGTTTCACAGTGTAGGATATCTCAATGCTATTTGACAATCTACGTTAAAGTAAAAAATTCTGTTTGAGTGTCTGCAGTTTAAAGAAATGTTCTTAATCTTTCACTACCTGAATTAAGTCGAGTCTGAAAAGTTTATGGTACAGTTTACTTTGACGTGTGTTAATAAATGTTATCAAGTTTTTCATAGTTGCTTCACTCTTTAGGATTGGAAGATTAACTGGTAGACTGCCACGTGAACTTGCAGATGAGGTGGTTGGATCATTGATGGACCTGTTTAATCTTCAGGAATCTGATGGTGCCTGGCATGGAGGTAGGTGACTCATTTTGCTGTTCATGTACATGTAGATTTTTTTATTATTCTACATGTGTATGTACATTGTCTGAAATGGGAGACTGTAACCTTCAATTTCATTACCTGATGGCAGGGTTTAATCTAAGAGGTCAGGTTCTGGCTTGGTGAAGTTATGCAGCTAAGCAAATATTAGCATACCAGGCTTATGACTTATTTCTTCAAAGAGGGGAAATGTGTAAAAGAAAGTGTTTTCTGTTACAGCCTTGGTCAGTTCTGTTCATCTTAATTAAGTCTCACCATCTGGGATATAAAGTGGTATAAACTGATAAATGGAAATTCTAAAATGATGTAAAACACTTTTGTAAATTGACAAGATAAAATTGCTGGTAAAAAATCTGTGGTGTTATTAGTAAAATAAAAAAGGCAAACATGTATTATTCATCAGGAAAAAGGTGAGAGAGACTGTATGATGCTAGAATTAACTTCATAGAGTAAGTAAGATATTGTAAGTATAACAAGCCTTTATCAGGTAAATACTTGCACTATTGCTTTTCTTCTTGTAAAGTGGACAAATATTCTGATGCACTGCTAAATACACTCTTAACACTTTGTCACTCATGTTGTAGGGTGTTTAGCTCTGGCAGAGCTTGGTAGGCGAGGTTTGTTGGTACCTCAAAGACTCCCTGATGGTAAGTTAGGGTTTTTAAAGTGACATGGAAGGGAGGTAATAACACTATTATTTTGATCACCATTATCACAGTAATTTCATGAATTAGGTAAACAGGTATATTAGATGTGAAACTTACTGTTAGAAATAACTTTCAAACATCGGAGATAAAAAAGTAGAGTTTCAGTTGAAAGCCTAAACTGACAATAAGTGAATTTTTTTTTACATTTTGTTAATGTTAACAACATCAACATGTGACCTAATGTAATCTGCCCTTGACTTCTAGTTTAAGAAACACTCCATATCAAATGACTTCTTTATATTAATTCATTTTACTTACTTAGCATTCTTCAGAACAATTTTTCTCTCCATATACAGTTGTACCAGTGGTTTTGAAGGCACTGACTTATGATGAGAAGAGAGGTAACTTTTCTATTGGGGCTCATGTTAGAGATGCTGCATGTTACGTATGTTGGGCCTTTGCTAGAGCATACGATCCAGAGGAAATCGCACGTTATGTGAACAAGATAGCAAAGTTAGCATTATTCTGTTGAATTGAAGTACCATATTAGATGAGCCAGTCTCTTGGCTTTTGGCACTTATAGCACAAAACTGTTATTTGATGCCATGATGCCATAAATCTCTGACTTCATCAAATCAGATGCTGAAAACATCAGAAGACAGAGGCATTTTCTTATGGGAGAACTTAATTTTATGTTATTGTAGATTATTTGTAAGAGACCAAACTTCATTTTTCTGTCTGTTTATGTAACAAGCATGATTATTATGATTATTTATCATGCAAAAAAAGATCAAATTTCTATCTCCATTTATTTAAGGTCAACTAAAGGGAATTTCCTGACTGAAACCCAGTTTGTCTGCTTTGAAAATTTAAGCCGTTTCTCACATTGGTTTTAGATAACGTCTGTTTGAGTTTTGTATTCATGTTTTTTTTTTACTGTGAAATCATTTGAATTGGCTGTGATGAAATTTCACCCAAACAGTTAAAATTGTTAGTTCATGTGATTCAAAATTTGCACATTTATATATATTTTTTTTAAAAATAATGAAAAGAAAAGCAGACAACAGTTGTACTGTGCATGGTCACCAACAATCACATATATATATATATATATTTGTCAATATGAGCCATTCACTTTGAATAAACCGACACGTCCTACTGTTAATAGGCGTAAATTGACAAATTATTCACAAAGAGTGCAGAGATTGTGCAGAAACAATAACAGACAGATGGACGAAGTTTGATGAAGTTCTTCTAAACTAGTGTCTAACTAATTACACTAGAATAATATTACCAGGTGGTAATAATTCCTTTACTGATTCAGGTATAAATTACTGAAGTTTTGCTTTTATTGTCAATGACGATGTTACATTTTTGACAATGTTTACCAACCTGAAAAAATTTTTATAAAAAGAAATGAAAAATAAAAGAGAAAGACAGTGTTTTGTTTAAATTGGCCTAGGTGATCAAGGTATGCCAGTATTGTTACAGGATTTAAGTTAACTTGGTCCAATAGGATGTCAGCAATTTTACTGGTGTCGGTATTTGAATATTCTAGTAGTTCATTTGCTGTTGTATAATTTATGACTTTGTTTGAAAATTGTATTGAAATATTTGCATTTTTAGCTCTCTGGTTATTGCTTCAATATTTGACCGGGAGGTGAATGTGAGGCGGGCTGCGTCAGCTGCATTTCAAGAAAATGTTGGAAGACAGGGAACCTTTCCACATGGTATTGATATTGTTACAACAGCTGACTATTTTGCTGTTGGGAACAGGACACATTGCTATCTTGAACTGAGGTATGTGAGAAATCAGTCACATATAAGAGATAGCACTAACATATGTAGATAATGACTGTTTATGGGTAAGCACTACATTGTATATCATAAAAATTTGTCCATAAGTTAATAGCAGAACTGTAAGAGGTATTTTAAGTTAATAGCAGAACTGTAAAAGAAAGTCAAAGTTCATAAGTTAATAACAGAATTGTAAGAGGTAGTTTAAGTTAATAGCAGAACTGTAATAAGAAGTTGAAGTTCATAAGTTAATAGCAGAACTGCAAGAGGTAGTTTAAGTTCATAAGTAATAGCAGAACTGTAAGAGGTAGTTTAAGTTAATAGCAGAACTGTAAGAGGTAGTTTAAGTTCATAAGTTAATAGCAGAACTGTAATAGGAAGTTTAAGTTCATAAGTTAATAGCAGTACTGTAATAGGAAGTTTAAGTTTATAAGTTAATAGCAGAACTGTAATAGGAAGTGTAAGTTCATAAGTTAATAACAGAACTGTATCAGATAGTTTAAGTTCATTAGTTAATAGCAGAACTGTAAAAGGAAGTTTAAGTTCATCAGTTAATAGCAGAACTGTATTAGATAGTTTAAGTTTGTTAGTTAATAGCACAACTGTATTAGATAATTTAAGTTCATTAGTTAATAGCAGAACTGTAAAAGGAAGTTTAAGTTTGTTAGTTAATAGCAGAACTGCATTAGATAGTTTAAGTTTGTTAGTTAATAGCACAACTGTATTAGATAGTTTAAGTTCATTAGTCAGTAACAGAACTGTAAGAGTGTGCTATGAGATTAGAATATGTTACTTACATATCATCATGAGGCTAGGACATTCAGTTGCTACTGGTAAAAACAGTTTGTATCTCAAACAGATTTGCAAAAATTTGACTTGATCTTAATTTGGTTTTAGAAATATTATTTTGAGAGAACTGACCTATTAGTCTCTAGCTTTCAGTGATATTGCTTATGTTTTCTCATTATCAGATTACAGTCCCGAAGTTTTTGATACATTTTATCTTAAAACTAATCCAGTTTTACTTTTTGGTACATATATTTAGTCGAATCTCCAAAGTGAGCCTTTCATTGAAGCTCAGGTGCTAATGGCTTTTGTCATAGTAATGATATTAAGTTAATAATTGGAAAGACATTTTAAGAAATGAAGCTATGCCAACAGGAATAGATAAAAAGAGGAAGGATTTAGTGTTGTTGCCTTTATGACCCAATTGATATAAATGAAACAAAGGGTTTGATATGTTTCAGTGTATATGTTGCCCAGTTCCAGGAGTATACAGATACCCTGATAGATCATCTAGCAAATGTCAAAGTCCATCACTGGGACAGGTAGGTGATCAAAGCAGCTTGAACATATCTAGATGTAAAAGATAAAAGAGATGCACACATAAATTGTTAATTAGCTCTTGAAAATATATTATTCTTTTCAGTGGTTAATTTCCTTTCATGTTAGGTATCCTTGTTCTAAAAGATGTCTTGTTAAACTGTTGATTTATTTATCATCAGAGCAACTCCAAGCATTATCAATTTGCCCAGCCTGTGAGTATGAAATGGTCCTGTTTTTATGCCCGAAGGGAGGCATATAGTTTTTGAATTGTCTGTCAGTTTGTCCGCTTTTTGTCCAGTTCATAACTTTGTCAGTCATGGATGGATTTTGAAATAAATGTGAGGCACATTGAGATGATGTGTCACTTGCAAGACCAAGGATTGAAGGTCAAAGGTCAAGGTCACACTTGGACTTGAAAGGAAATTTTTTATAAAAGTGCATTGATGGTCATGTCCAGTCAGTAATTCTGTCATTCCTGGATGTATTTTGAAATGACTTGGCATAAATGTGTTGGACATGATGACGACGTGTCGTGAGGAAGAATCAGGCCTCAACCTCAAAGATCAAGGTCACACTTATATGTCAAAAGTCCTGATATGGTGGTGACTAGATGGTCATGTTTTTTGTCAACAATTCTGTCATTTCTTGCTTGAACCATGTCTATATTATTAGATTAGCAGCTGATTTTAGAACAGTTTATTGTTATTACAGTGACCTTTCCTGGGTTTCCTGTTCAATTCAGTCTGACAAAATTAATGTCTGACACCAGCAATTTCACAGACAGGTAACCTCCAAACTGTAATAATATTAAGTAATTTATGTTTTATTAAACGTGTGCCTACACCAACCTACTGACATGTGTTTGTTAACATTCCTTTCTCCTTTCACACTTCTTTCACACTTTCCTTTACTATCTGGCCTTCATTTCCAGTGAAAAACATGTTCTTGTCCTAAGTATGGCTTTTGGGCATATATCCATTCACACAGATAGGTTTGTTTTCATGACATTGTATTATATAATATCTTAATCATATTTCAGTGCAGTAAGAGAATTGACTTCCAAAGCTCTACATAATCTGACTGTGATGTCTCCACAGTATGTGACCCAGACAGGTAACTGTTAGTTATAGGTTTAAAGGCCTTTTAGGTGCTAGCAAAGAAAGAGAAATACTCAAGGAAGTTCAAGAGCATTTAGGTGCTGGCAAACATTGAAAGATAAAACAGGTATTTCAAGTGCATTTAAGTGCAAGCCAGCATAGGAATATACTCCAGGGGAAATCAGGGGCATTTAGGTGCTAGCTTACATAGAAAGATATCCCAGGGAAATCAAGAGCATTTAGGTGCTAGCAAACATAAAAAGATACTCCAGGGAAATCAAGGGCTTTTGGGTGCTAGCAAACATAGAAAGATATTCCAGGGAAGTCAAGAGCATTTAGGTGCTAGCAAACATAGAAAGATATTCCAGGGAAGTCAAGGGCATTTTGGTGCTAGCAAACTATTATATAGATGCAACAAGGACATCAGGGGCTCTTAGGTGCTAACAAATATAGATATATGTACTCCATGGAATTCAAATCTCTCCTGTTACTTCTAATGATCTTTTAGCTGAAATCTTAAGAGAGAATGTTTTTAATGTGAACAGTAGATATTTTATTATCATTTATAGTGTCTTTGTACTTCCATTGCTAAAGGGTTACACTGTGTTCTGAATGTCAGTTTAAAAGCAGTCTCTAATGTTTGTCTTTTTGTCTAGCTAGAAATTGGCTTAGCTCTATACTAAATAACAACATCCTAGAAACCAGATAGTGAAGAGTGTCTTTTGACAAATCTTGTAAAACTTTCATGATATGAAGTAACAAAAGAACAGGAATAATTATGTAGTTCATATCTTTATTTACAAGAAACTACTATGACCAGTAACATTGTCATCTTGTTTCTCAGAATATCATATTGATAGTCTACTGTGTTGTTTCAGTTTTGCCCAAATTGATATCCCAGACAACATGTATGGATATTCAGTCTCGACATGGAACCATTCTTGGTGTGGCAGAAATTGTGTATTCTCTTAGTAAGACTGCTGTTAAGAATGGGAAGTAAGTAAAGAACACAGTCATCTTCAGATACTTCTATCAGATATATCTGATATTTGTTATTTGCTGCAAGGGTAGTATTTTTGCTAAAATAAATGAAAGACAGTTCAAGTGGAGTTTTATTGTCAGTAAAAAAGTCATACCTGTTTTCACTGCTTTAAAGGATAAGGTAAGAGTGACATTCACTTGGTAGAAGATCTGCAATGAAATATTCAAGAACAGCTGACATCATGACCTCAACCTTTATGTTATAGTGACATGGTATGTTGTGTAGATGGGTGCAACTGATTTGAGTTTACTTAGTAAAAGGGCGAGGTCACAGTGACCTTCACTTCTTCAGAAATAATTTCAAATTAAGAACACAAGAGTTGTTGAATCCCAGACCCTCACTTGCTGCAATTCAAATGAGCATGGTTGAACAAATCAGGTTGGTTAAAATCTTCTCATGGATATGAGCATCATTCTGGCAACTTTTGTTTTGCTTGCATGCTTAGCAAAAACAGGTTTTAAAATGCAACAGATGTTCATTCTTATGTCATTTTCATTGAGTTTCCTAATTTTCAAACAAAATCCAGTGTACAGTTAAAAATACTGCCAATTTCAGGAGTATAACAGATGTCCTTCAACAAGAAGATATTGATAAGATCAAAGATATAGCAATTAAAGTAAGTTGTTTCTTCTTGTCTCTAGTAAAATTAGACTTTTTATATAGAGAAGGAATTGTTTTTGTAATATACATAAGCAAAAAACTGTTATGAACAATATTGTTGTCAAATGCATACTATCCAAAGACAGGTATTAACATGTCAATATGATGATAGTAGCCGCTTTAAAGTAAATACTGGCTAACTGGTATTGATTTTGCCTGAAGGAATTTTGTGGATCTAAGCTGTTGAAGGAGATTTCTTTCATGCTTTATGACTCCTACAAAAACTTAAAATTGATGCGAATAATGATTCATTATAGTTGCACGAAGCGAAGTTATTTCGAGGATTTGGTGGAGAACTGATGAGGAAAGCCGTGATATGTCTTATAGAACGAGCCTCATTGTCAAAGTTTCCGTACCACAATGACCCTGTCATAGGTAGGCAACTGTCTCCATTTCATTTTTACAAAAGTTAAGCCAGTGAGGCTGGCTCAGTTGGTAGAGCATCAGATTGTCAAGCTAGAGGTTCTAGGTTCATATCTTAACAGGCTAACTTAATTTCTGTGTGATGATTGATCCTGGACAGATCATCTAAAGATGATCAACCCTCTTCTCTGATTCAAGTGAGGAAGCAGTCAGTCAAGAGTAATTAAGCTGGTTGGATACCTAGGAACACTTGTTAGATGGACTGACTTAAAAACCCTAAAAAAAACCAGACAAAAGTTAAGGCAACTGTTCAGTGTCATTAGTGAGAGTTTTATCACAGTATGCAAGATTTGCCTTTTTTCAGCATCAGTGCAATAATTGCTGGTTGTTTCTGTAAAATGCATTTCACTATTTTAGCTCAGTTTTTACTTCCTGACACTTTACCCAGGTTGAATAACAGTTATTGTACACTTGAATACAAAATATTTAAGAAAATTTTCTTTTCTCTAGTAAAATAGTCTAAATATATCAAATCATTCAGTTTAGTATGGGTTAAATGCACATAAATTTGAGAATCCTTTGCTGTCTTGAGATTACCAAGTCCAAAAATGAATTGAGTTTAAATAAAATTTTGTTACTGGTATGTCGCTCAAGCAAGAAGACCACACAGACAAAAAATTACAAATATAGAATGCTTACAAAATTCAAATGTTCATCCTACAGTCAGCATGTACATTTTATCAGTTGCAGGTACAAATCTTAAACTTGCATTAATACAAGCAGTTAACTGAGTTGAATTCATTTCATGACAAAGGAAGACCTTGCTTCAATTTATATAAATTTTAACTTGCAGATCTTTGGCAGGAAATTTTGGATGATTGTTTGAATCACACAGAGCCAGACATACAACAGGCTGCAGTAAATGCCTTACCAGCTTTCTTCACGGAGTATTACAGGGACCCTAAAGGTCTGCCGGATCCAAAGAGACAAGGTTCTTGATGTCATAGAATTTTTCCTTTCTCCAAACTGACATATTTTAAAATTTCAAAACTGTTTTAGATATAAGAACAGGCTTTTGCCACTAGCATTTTTCTAAGGGGAACACATATTTTCAGTTTTACAGGAAGTTAATTAGGACAAAGAGGTATGGTCAAAATACATTGCCAGAGTACCAGTGTATTACTGTTTAGTGACTTTAAGCACTTGATTGAACAGACAGACTTAATCCAAAGGCAGTTGTTGTATTACAGGAAACTTCATTTATTAATTTAGAAGATTTCCTATGTAGATAAATTCCAGTTCTGATCATTTCTCTTGATTTTTTGTTCCGTTAATGATTTTTTTTTTTTTTTACAGAAATGGTAATTGAAAAATATCTTCAACAACTAAGGGGCTCTTTGGAAGTTACCAGGTCAGTTAAATTTGAGTGTTTTTTTATATATTTGTTGAAAGGACTTACATGAAGGTAATCTGGTAAACATTCTGAACATCATAACTTGATGCCAGTAAATTTAGGAATATAACTGTTATGGCTTGTTAGGAAATCAAAAATATATTTCTGTAGGTATGAACTTTAAAACCTTTTCAGTCATGAAAATTTGCAGTAGTCATTTTTGGAGAAACGTCATTATAAAATTATAATTTATATTAGAGTAACATTATAAAACCTAGCAGATTCACATGACTCTTAGATGAAAAATTAAAAAAATGAAATTATTTTTCTTCCAGACAAGGTTTTTCGCTTGCCTTAGGGGCACTACCACAGTTCATGTTAGCAGGTAAATTACGCCCAGTGCTTGGTGGACTTATACAAGCCACACAGATCACAGGGAAAGATGAGAAATGGGCAGAGGCAAGGCGAGATGCACTTAAAGCGTTAACATGGTATTTGTTTTACCATATTTACCCTGTTAGATGCTCTGTGTAGATTAGCAGATTAACAGATTAAATGACAAAACTATAAGAAAATTGAAAAAAAAAAATTGACATGTTTAGGATGATAAGTGTCAAAGACTGTTATTTTCTCTAGCATTTTGTTATCAGCCCTACATTCTACTGAGGAGTGATTTTTAAGAAGATAACTTTCTTGTTTTGTTCACATTTATATACAATAGGTTTAGGTATATACTGAACGATACAAGTGATACATTTCAATTTGAAAACAGATACAGATATTGCCTAAATTTTTCCATATGTTGATTCTCCCATGGTTTATGCTTGTTTTTTCAGTGTATGCAGTACAGTGGGTGTTCATAAAGATGGTGAACCAACCAGATCTATATGTCCTGCTAACCTAGGTCAGATATATGAGGCATTCTTGTGTGCAATGAATGACTACACGCTAGACAGCAGAGGAGACGTCGGAGCTTGGTAGGTTTTAGATACCAATTTTGCAGTAATACATCTTTTCTTATGTCAAAAGTAGAATTTAAATGGAAAGTAATTTTGTATTTCAATAATCTTTTTTGTGTGTGTCTGTGGTCATCCCCTGCACATCAGGTCAATGGTTTCTGAGAATATGGGTCTCATTTTGTTGCTTAAAAGAACACTACTAATATAGAAGCCTTTATAAGAAATGAATCAGATTATATAAACTAAGTTTTCTGTTTTTCAGGGTAAGAGAAGCCAGTATGAGTGGTCTGCTGGAGATTACATCTCTCACTGTGAAAAGTCATCCAGATCTCTTACAACCAAAGGTGTAAGTTCAGAAAATGTTATCTGTGATAACATAACATTTGAAGCTTATAACTGCAGGACAGATGGTTGATAGTGATAAGAATTGAAAAGAAACAGAGTTAAGTAGTGATAAGGAATGAAAAGAAAGGGAGTTAAGTCTGATCAAATATTGTACAATTCTGAAAAAGTTCAGTGGTGATTTTTCCTGCACATTATCAATGTATGCTATAAAGTTGCACTCACTGTTCTAGTGTAATAGGTGAATGCACATCCAATTCCAAAGATATGGATAACGTCATAATAATCCATTGTATTCCGTATATCAGAATATCTCTTTGTATGTATCCGGGCTTTATCTGATTGGATAAGGCAGAACAAATACAACCTTTTCAATAAATGTGCATACATGGACAGTAAAGTTATAAACATGACTGTACTAACATTTAAGAAAAATAATGTTTAATTTTGTAAGGTAAAATGAGGAAATAACCAGAATAACCATATATGGTTTTAATAGAGTCTGTTTATAAAAAATTATATTTCTAAATATTTTGACACCAAAGGCTGACCAATTTTACATACTGATGTTTTAAGCTTCTTTTCTGTATAACTGAAGTCAGAACACACTTTAGCTGTTGTGTACTGTATTGTGAAATTTCAGGTGTGAAAATATGATGAAGAGGTACAAGTTATGTAAATGTATGTATTTCAGATGTGACCATATAATGAAGTGTCTGGTTCAACAGTCATGTGAAAAGATAGACAGGACAAGAGCTCATGCTGGAAATATTTTTGCTTCTCTTTTATATCATAGGTAAATGGCTAAATAATTTCTGTGTATGCTTTTGAGGAAAAGTTGAAGCCTAAATAAAAACAGTAATTTCTTTTTCCTATTTGATTGAAAGCATATTTTATTGGCTATAGTCAGGAAAATGATTTCCTGGTCATGAAGTTCACTTAAGATATTGTAAGGTGGTAGTTAAACATTTTTGCAGTAAAAATCATTTGTTATAAAAAAGCAAAAACAGGAAATCCATGTGTGCATTACCTCAGAATGGTCTTGTTTGATTCTTAAAAAGGACTTAAAGTGAAAACATTTTGTAGACTTTTAAAAATCATTTTGCTAGATGACATGTTTTTTTTTATATGATGGATGAGAAATGTTGATGGATTACAGGTGATATGAAACGTTATCTGTGATTTTTTTTCTGTCATTTCAGTCCACCTGTACCACATATTCCTCACAAAGAAGAATTACAGACAATCTTCTCAGAGTATGTATTTTAGATCTGATCTACACAATATCTATATTGTATCTCTCAGAAACAGTCATTTTGAGTACATTAAATGGGTAGCCAGATATTTTAGAAGTCCTTATAACTTGCACAATGTCATTGAACCCTTAAGTCTAAAAATTGTTCAGATTATTTACCTCGATGAAAAATTTTCTTTACTACCAAACAGAAACAGTCACTGCCTACATAACAAGAACCATTATTTTATGCATAGCATTGTGTAGGCAATATTTACTGATGCATTACACACTCAGGTAAACTTACTAGTGGTTTTGAATTTATTTTGGATGAGGTCATTCATTTCTGGCCAGCACCTTAGTCTAACAGACGTTCATTAGAAATACACACCAATTACAAATGTGAACAAATGTAGTATTTTAACCCATCCAGAATACCAAAGCTGTTTTTATATTGTTTTTTTAAGCAACATGTAGTCAGTTGTGATCAGATATCAGCCACTTAAGTATCATTTATATTATTCTTCATTCTCACAAACTGGTTATTTTATTTTCATTGCATAGAGACTTGCACCTTAGCCATGGGTCCTGATTTATAGACAACCTCAACAAAGGTGTGAGGACTTGCACTCTCCTAAATTGTTGGTAAAAAAATTGCCAAAATAAACTCCCAGGAGTAACTGCACATTTCCTTATAATGAAAGAAAAATGCAACAAGTTGTTTATTTATGATAAATATGATAAAGCAAATCAGAACAAGTCCTACTTGTAAAATCATGCATGTTTCCCAGAACTGATAGTATATTTCCTGTGGAAGTTTCAACATTGTTGGAAGTATTTACATCTAAAATGACTTTGTGTGGAAGCAGTCTCAAAGTCTATAACAGAACCTGACCTACTGCTGTCTTCTCTGGAAAAAACTGACTGTCTTTTAGGTTGACTAGTGTTGTCCCCTTCTACCACCTTGTGGTCTGGCAGCAATCTGCCTCTCTCACATGATCATGGATATATGTTAACTTGAATGACGTTCTTAAGTTTGCTATTATTTAGGGAAAAAGGAAGAGTGTTGGTTTATAGTATTGTCTCTGTCATATTGTCTTGCCTTATAGCACAAAATTCACAGTGTTTAGTTGGCAGTTATATGGACACGCTTATACACTGAGTTACCAAAGGACAAACTGTGTATGATTTAATGCTGAAACCATAGCTGACCAGAAGAAAAGAAAATTAATTATTAATATTAATCCTGATTGGTATATTTCCAGGGAAGATGTTTCCAGTATAAACTGGGCAGCCCCAAGTGACACATTCCCAAAGTTCACACAGCTTCTGCAGTATCCAGCATATACATACAGTGTTTTACTTGGTCTTACAGTTAGTGTTGGTGGCCTCACAGAATCTCTGGTAAATATACAATCTGTAGGCCGTCATATTTATAATAATACCTTGAATTAAGCACAGTATTTTTTATAGATATTGCGAGTATTAACATTTTCATCCTATATTCTTATGCAACTTGATTTGGTTTTCATAGAACAAAAGTTGCAATGTGAGCATACGGATTAAAAAAATGTGTAATTGCATGATACAAAAAAAGTTCACTAAAAAGTTTTTAAAAAAACAACAAAAAAACAGGTAGTTCACAAAAACCAGACCATCTGGTAAATATATTATCGTAGTCTGATAATTGTAGTGTAACAGATTAAAGTTTGCTATTGCAAAATGTAAAGATCAGATCAAGTTCAGCAGTGCAAAATGTTATGAATTATTATTTATTGATATAGGATAAGCTTGTTTCATACAGCATTCTTGTCTTCTTACTACTGATTCAAACTCTTGACTGATAAAATGGAAAATGATTCATATGAGTTGCCTCAGAATATTTAATGAAGGAGTCAGTTTGTTTAGTGTTGAGAATACATGTAAATGAAATTTATTTCTACTGTTTCAGGTAAAGCACTCCAATTTATCCTTGCATACATACCTTAGAAACATCAGTAAAGATGTAAAAGAAGTGACAAGAATCACATCAACTCTCACACAGATCTTCAAGGACTTTCAGAAAGTTGACAGGTAATCTACATGTATTATTTAACATAGAAGTGTTAGCAGATATTTTGCTACACACATTTTCAGTTAAACAGCTGATTTCAGCTTGTCAGAATTTTGAAAATCAAAATCTTTTGATATCATTATATGCCAAGAGGGAGTGACTTTGGTTAGAGGGTGGAAGAGTGAGCTATTATCAGTATGTTGGTGAGTCACATTCATGACTTACAGCTATAACTGTATATACTTCCAGCAAAAACGAAGTACTCTACATGTTTTTGTTGGTAATTTTCAATATCTGTTTTAAAATGTCAAGAATACAGATAATTCTGTTATATGAAATACTGAAATTATCACTTACCTCTTTTATCCACATCATTGTTGAGTTCTGAAGGTTGCTAACTTCAGTTTATTAAACCTCTTTCTTACTGAAGCTCTGCTACCACCCATGATCATTTAGAGGAGAAAGTTGACATTTTCTTATTAAGGATTGGGTTCAGGTACTGGTCATTCCAAGGAAAGATAGTCAGGTGAGCTTGTGCCCAATATTAATAAGACCATTAGACGATGTCAATTTTACATCATTAATGACATCTTAATCTATTTATATTTCAGAGTTTCTCTCCCCATGCTAAAGATGTTGGACCAGTTGCTGTCTACAGGTTGTTTTGATGCACTGATAGAACAAGAAGGGTAATTTTATGTTATATGTATATTTTCTAAATATGTAACATAGATTGTAATGATTTCTTGATTACTGTTGAGCAATTCCTGTAGACAGTTCTGTATTAAATCGGTAACCTAAAATGAAAAACAGTTATAGTCACTGTTTAGGAAATTCTATAGTTTCAATATAGATTTCAGAATAAATGAAAGAGTTGCATACTAAGAATAAGTTATGAACAAAAACATTTTTATTTCAACAGGGCTTGATGTCATAATTTGTCCTGCCACTTCTGTGATAGAAAAAACATGTAATTTGTTGGAAGCCCAGGACACAAGTTATCTTATTAACTGGGTTTTGTAAAAACGTGTATGCTGCAAAACCAAGAACAAAACTTTTGCTGTAGTCACAGTCAAACTCTACTTTGAATTATTAAATTTAAATCTAAATGTATGTCATAAGATTTTACATACTATGTTTAAAAAGAAGGAATAAAGTTTCTCATTTATTTGAAGGACTTCCTACATCATCATTATTATATTAAAATTTTTATTTTATTTTCAATGTCTTTTGTTTTATTTTCAGTCATTCATTCCCCCTTGATGTGTATCAGCTAGTAAAGGCAGAAATCCAGAAAAGTGGAGATCCACAGAAACTGTTAGCCAGTGCTGATGTGTAAGAATTATATTTAATGCTTTATCAGAAAATCTTGTTCCATCCTGCTATAACTTCAGTTCGTAAAACTGTGTAAGATGTGAAATAGCAAAATGGTTCTTATGAATATAAAATTAAAATTTACCCTTCATCTCTGTATTTGTCAATCTGTATGTTCATTTGAAAAATCTGGATCCTGCAAAGTGTAATGAATGCACAAGGATAGATGCTAGGTTCATGAAACCTGGTACATGGATTAATCAAAGTAACATTGACATTAACATTTTACATAGAGATTATAAGTTTCCATTAGGCTTTTTTCTGGTTGCAATGGAAACAAATTGTGCTGTGTGGACATGGTAATAACTGAGTGTTAGGTTCATGAAGTTTATAGAAGAGCTAACTGGAGACAATGACCCTGACAGCTTTTTACAATTTTATCACTGACAAGGCTTTCACAGGTAGGAGACGGCTGTATTGCCTTTAATACTGGGAGACTTCTTAATGTTGATGCCCTTTTTACATGTATAAATTCTTTGAATATATATTCATTCAACAAAAGCTATGTACTTTACTTGAAAATGAATGATGGTGAATGTTTTCATTCTTTTACAATTCAGATATTGTGGATTACTGCAGTTTCCAGGTGAAGTTAGAAAGAAGAGTCTTACATCACTTTGTATTTTTCTGTGCCACAGATTCCCAAGGGTGAGTTGACTTACATGTATACATACAATGTTCTGCTTGATTCTTAAATATGTATTTTGATAGCCATGGGTTCCTAGGGCTTAGTATAATTCTGTATAATGTTACCTAGCAATTATTTTTTCATAGATGAGGCTTCTTTGTGATAGGTTTCTAAGATTGAGTGGTTATATATCTGCAAGAACTAACTTCTACCTTGATTGTCCAGTAAACAGGTAGTAAGATGTATTGTAAATGATAGGTATGACTGTCCAGTGGTGTTTCATGTGAAGGATGAATAAATTTTCAAAAATTGTTAGCAGTTAAACATTCAAGTACTTATGTACACTCTTTAGACTTTTATCTTGTGACTTTTGTTTTATTATGCTTTTGTTTCCTTCAAGATATTGTTTAGTATGTCTTGGCATTATATCTTTTGAAATCAGAAATAGAACTAGTGATTTATTGCAAGTAAATGACCCTTTTTTTCAGATTCGTAAAACAACAGCCAACAAGTTGTATGAAGTTCTTGTCACTTATGATGACATAGCACCTGTTGAGAACCTTGATGAACTTATGACAATACTTAGTGAAACCATCTGGTTAGTATAACATATCATTACCATTCTCAGCATTTTTTCCTCCAGTATCTTTAGCTCACCTGAACACATTGTTCTCAGGGTGAGCTTTTGTGATCACACTATGTCTGTCATGTGCTGTGTGTCATGCAAATTCAACTTTCTACTTTAAACAACATCTCCTCTTAAACCACTTTGTTAGTTGATAAAACTTGGCAGGGATGTTCCTTGCATGAAGCTGTACA
Organism: Cyclina sinensis; assembly: GCA_012932295.1. Classification (NCBI taxonomy): domain Eukaryota; kingdom Metazoa; phylum Mollusca; class Bivalvia; order Venerida; family Veneridae; genus Cyclina; species Cyclina sinensis. The sequence continues at coordinate 30,672,418 of JAAONU010000001.1, read as the reverse complement.
AACATTATTCAAAGAATTCAATTCCATGCAGAACTTGCTTTGGCTATAAAATGAAAAACTAAAAATCTGCAAAACTGAGTGTTATAAAATTTGGTATGTAGCATTATCTTCTGGGCCTCTATTAATGTATATTTAAAAGATACCTTGTAAAGTAATTGTTAGTTAAATAGTTTTAAGAAGAAGCTAAAACTGCTTCTATACCTTTAAAATCTGTCTTAAAGAGGCATACTCTAAAATCAAGAGCTATCCATTTCCTTCAAAATCATAATAATGTGAATTTTATTGAACACATTATTACATGAGGTCAGTGTCAGTCAAATATAGTAGGTAAACTGAAATCAGTATACTTTTTACAGAGTTGTACTATTTTTAGGTGGATAGAGATTTATTACAAGTGAACACTTTCTTAGTGTCTATGTACTGTTCGTAAAAATGTTAACATACATGTATGTTCTTCTTTATGTTATCAGTAGTTTTTGTTCATTTTATATAGAATGAGCAATGAAGTAACATATGTAACATATTATTGGTTAATTAAGCATGTGTTCTTTTTACTCAAGATATTTAAATGAGTTTAAGAAAATCATAAATGTTGATATCATAATTACCTTCTACCTTTGCAGGGATAATGAAATAGAACAAATACGACCAATCAGGAACACTATCTGTAATCTACTTGATGTACCTATACCAGTTCCATTAAAAAAGGTAAAAAACTAATGTTTTCTAAAGCTATTCAATAATCAAAGATTGATTAACATGGGCATATTGTTTATTCAATAGTTTTTTATAATGTTGTTTGGTAAGAAATGTTCACCCAGTGTAAAACTAATGTTTTCTAGACCTATTCAATAATCAAAGATTAACATAGGCACATTATTTAAGTAAAAAAAATTTTCACAGTGTTGGTTGAAATCACATACTTGTTTGTTCTACTACATTAAAATCTTTACATTTTTGTGATGGCAAAGGTTAATGACAGTTGATGATGATAATTAAGGGCTTCTTAAGTGACTAGGCCAAATATTGACATGATTAAACATGAATAAAAATAAAGTTTTTGATTAATTTCATAAATCTGTATCGTGACACAGGATAGAATAAGATCAGTGTGGTTTTGTGTGAGATTCCCAGGAATGAGTTCATTTCAAACGAGAAAAGATTTTACAGAGAATTCACTTGTTTTTAACAAGTTAGGATTTACAAGCAATTGTCATTTGTTGTCAGGGAGATAACATCTTTTTTTCATATTATGAGATCACCTCAAATGTTAAATAAAGCATGCTTGATTTTACTTTTCAGAAGGAAACAAGTTGAGAACCTTCTGTGAACCAGAACAGGAAAAAGATAGAACCAAACAATGTTTTTAAATATCAAATATATGCAGGATAAACGAAAAAGAACCTCTCTGATATTCATACTGATCCTTTTAAAGATAATAAATATGTGGTGTATAATTGTTTGTGTAAAAAGAAAGTTCTTTTTAAATCATTTTCAGTAATGCTATACTACTCTAGTTCTGTAATATCATAGTGACAATTTGATTAGAATCTTTTTATAAACGTTATGCTGAATTAAAACCAAAAGATAGCCAGTCCAGTTCATTCAGTCAATAAACTATTCATTTATTGTGTTGGCTCATAAGTGATTAATTAAAGGTTTTGTCAGCATTATCTACTGAAAATCTTAGGTTGCTTAAATGCAGCAAAATTAAATTATGTTTTATGTTGAAATTTGAGCTAAATATAAGAGTTAAAATGTGCTTTTGTGAGCTATATGAACAATTTGGCTTTTATAGTTAGGTTTAGATGTCTAGAACCTTTGAGTAACATTGTAATAAAAAGTTAGAAAAAATTGAATATGCAGTAACTTGACATTTACATGAGATATCAGTGTAATTTTTCTGTTATAAAATAATGTGTCTTAGATTGATCAAGAATCTTTCTGTTATTTTAAAATTCCTATTCATGATTGGTTTTTGAGGCACCTGGATCAAATCACAGCCATTTCCTTTCGACTTGTGCTTATGTCATCTGTGATATTCTTTTATTTAATGGTGTTAACTACTTTTGTATCTACTATATGTATGTTTTTTTTTGCTTTAGGGAATAAATGATTTTGGCTTAATTGTTGTTTTTTGATTGCTCAGCTGAGCCAAAGGCTCAGTTTTTACTTTAATGATCACCTTATGACGATTGTCCCTCCATCTGTCAGGGCATTCCTACACATATTCCTTTGAATGAACTGGGGCTATTTCAACACACTTTTCAGATTTGTGAAATAAACTGAGTTCCATGCAAACTCTGGTTGCAATGACAACAAATAAGGAAACTTTAAAAGCTCTTCACAGCAACCCCTAGACCGAAACATTAGGTAAACATGAGAAGAGCAACTAAATGTATGAACATTTGCAGAAAGTCTTTGTAGCAATAACGGACATGATACACATCAAATTTTCTCAAAATATTCCTAGGACTACTTCACACATTTCTTGTGTCTGTGAACCTAAGATTTAAAGCAGCTGTTTAAGGTTTCTATTTGTATTGTCCTGCAACACTCCCAAACAACCAAGAGCAGGCATTAGCTGTCATCCAAACGCGAGCCTCTCAATCCTTCCTTGATGGTGGAGGAAAGTTGCATGGCACTAGATCTAGAGAGTACAGTGAAGGGGGTATAGTATTAAAATCTAGTCCAGCTAGTTTTGTCTTTTTAATGACAGACGTATGGGGTGTTGCACTGTCATGGTGAGGATAAATTTTGGGACAAGCTCTGGTCTCTTCTTTATCACTGCTCTTATCAAGTCACGCCCACTACTATTTAAAGGTATTACTTTTTTATACCCAAAAGTACTTTATTGTTTTGATGTGATATAATAAAGTACGTATAAATCAAGCATAAAAAGTTCAGCATAAAAATTTATGTAGATTTTTTGCAGTCAGGTGCCAATGCGTGACTGGTTGAGAGCAGTGAGTTGCCCCATTCACATTATCCGGAATATAATTTTGTACCTCACGTGTCATGCATTGCCTGTCTTAAACAAAATTATATTCCGAATAAATATTACCTTCGTTGTCTGAGTCGGACATCTTTGAAATGAACAACAAATAAGACTAAAACACGAACTGTGACAAACTATAGGCGAACTGTAAATAATTTTTAAAGTGGGCCCAACTACATATAAAAAAAATGTGCGCATGTGTACCGGAAGGCGATAGTCGACAATGCGATAGTGCGATGGCGACAGTGTGATAATGCGATGGCGACAGTGCGATAATGCGATGACGACAGTATGATAATGCGAAAACGCGATAGTGCGATCGACAATGCGATGGCGACTGTACGATATGACTATCGCATTGTCACCATCGCACTATCGCATTGTCATCATCTCATTATGGCGTTATCACACTGTCGCCATCGCATTATCGCACTGTCGCCATCGCACTATCGCATTGTTGCCCTCTGGATAATAACGTCTAACCAAGATGGCCCTAACGGTATTCCGTAAACTTCACCCTACGGTAAGGACTTAGTGGTAAACATAATGCGATTTGTAATACATGTATTTGTGTTCATATTATGACAACAGATGGCGATTTTTGTCGATACATCCCATTATTTTCCGGCTGACCCTGCTATTTTGCGACTAGGTTTTTGCAAAGTATTGATGCTTATTTCAATTTTTTGTTTGCTTAACAAAAATTTCGACTAAATTATAAATAGAATATCCTTAAACGCTAAAACCTTGAGAACGATTTTACTTTAGTGTTTATTTAACCTTCTTATTGTCACCTCGTTAACCCAGGTTATTAACCATACCCGATAAATATGGAATAATGTAGTTTATATTTAAAAAAAATCTTAGCGCTATTGTAATAAGCCATTTAAATCACAGTACTGTAAATTGCGTAATCACAGGAGCTTGAAATTGAGTTTTTAGTCCTTCAAGATTCAAAATGTATTTGTGGCTTCTACTCTGTATATAAAAAACACTTTTTATATACAGAAAAAGAAGCTAGATTAACAAAAATTGACTAAAAATACAATTTCAAGCTCCTGTGGCGTAATCAGCCACTGGATGGCGTGCAAAAGGCGTGATTTTGAAAAGGGAGAACATTGATGTATTGTCATCGCCGTTTCTTTACGGAATATTCCGATGAGAGGCGGAAATGTGGAATATTTCCATCGCTCTTGATAGAAAAGTTCTCGCCCCTAACAGTTACCAATGCAACATTTATTCTAAAACTATTTACGAAAATTGGCCAGACAATGATTAATCTGCAATGTCAGTTGCTCAAATAATTATAATAAAAAACCGTATGTATTAAACTATTAACACAGCATCAGACACCAAGCTTCATAAAGCATAAACACTGGATAATAGAAATGAGCAAACTCTAAGGAATCACACCAAGTGTGTGATGATTCATTAATTAAAACTAAAGAAAAAGCATTTCGCACATTTCTGGTGTACAAAGGAAGTATGAAATAAAATATAGTCGACTCCAAATGACACACATGCAAAAAGCACTTTTCCTTAAATAGTTTGAATAGAGCTTGAAGAAAGTTGGATGATACATTAAGCTACATGACATCGCATTTTGATTATTCCAACACAGTACAAAAGACGATGAAATAGTACAAAGCAAGATTGAATGAAGCGTTATACAAGTTCAAATGCCATCAGTTAATGATAGAATTAAGCATAACGCAAGGTCCAATGAAATAAAGCAATATAAAACATCAAACATAATGTAAGTAACAATGCCACCAAGCAAGATGGAATAAATGCAGTAATTCTGTCCCATAGTATTGTGTAGTACGTTTATACAATTCTGATATTACAAGATTATTTTAGTACATAAGATTTACATGAAGTTAACTGACACATCAATTAAAACGATTACATAACATCACAATTATTTATAGTTACAGATTAAATTCATTCCTGGTATTACTTTGATCATGGATAAAAGATATCATTAATTAGATAAAAATATTTTTCAAGTCCTTGCTTTTATATTTCTTGAATTGAAATTTGGTTAAATCCCAGCTGTTGGTAATATTCTCTTTGTTACTGGAGAGACACGAGTATTCCTTGTGATCGAACTGTCACTGTTTTCGACACCAGTAAAAATGTCTAAAATTGCTCCAGTTGTTTTTAAAACAAAATATTACATTGAGGGATGAATGAATGCTGTGAAGCAAGTCCCTTTAAACAAAGATAAAAGTAATAAAGGATCCTTACTGTAGTTTTGCTTCTCAGTCTAAACCTCTCTGAACTAAAATGTTCTAGTTATATCAATGTCACGTATCTTTGAGTCCTGCTGTCTCAGTTGGAAGTACAGGAATTTTTCATCAGTAAAAGCAACTATAAAAGCCCTTTTCTTTTGGTTTTACCGTGCTCTTATCTCTAATAATTAGTTTTTGAAACATAAAATCTCAAAGTGCGCATGTCAAAAATAAATAGATTAGAAATTTTCTGCAGATTTCAGTTTACATTACTTGAGGAGAAAATAATGTGAATTGTTCAAACCCAAAGATGATATATTGACGAACCACTGCTATGATAATTTTCTGTTGGACCCAGTTTTTATAAGGGAAACCTGTACTAAACAGATAAAGAAGGTATTTGTGATGGTAGGTCTTAATACAGCATTATGTCCTTGTGAACAATAATAGAATGCAAACTTGCAAGCATATCTCTTCCTCGACAGAGTTTGTTAACTAATTTTCTTTTTGATGTAACTTTTTTACCGGAAAACTGTGTGATTATGCAGGAGAACTTATTCTTTCACTGTAAATCAATTAAATTTTGACCAGTTCATATACCTCGGTATGACATTTTGTCGAACGAGACGATGCTGTCCAGGCACACAACGAGGATGGTAGAAAGATATAAAAGTACAGTTGTGGATATCCCCATTGCCTGGTATTTGACACTTAAATCAGAATGTTTCCATCTCCAGGCATTGAATGATGAATCGTATCGGATATGACAACGTTGATAACCTTAGAAGATATCAGAAAAGTATATAAGAAAGCATGCCAATAATATCTGCCGTATTTTCATGTTGAATATTCAACCAAGTATGAGTGCATTGTTTTATGCGATTACCGTCTGTTTATTGGCTCAGATATGTATCGCTTCGCACTTCCGTGGAGCTATGGTCTTTTGGAAACCGAGTGCAGATGGGAAAACTGTAAGTTCTTTCCTTTATACATATATTATTAGTACTTTATTTTAAGTTTCTTCGTGCTTTGACTTTTGCTCTCAAATATGTATTTCTCACAGGGAATCAAGTTAAGAATATCATTTTATCCATTTATATGTTTATTAATGTTTCATATTTTTATAATGTTTTATCTTATTAAAACTTAAAACTAATATGCAAAATAAGCTGTCGATACACTTAAAGGAACATTTTCAATGTATGCATTTTTCTAGCATTCTTTCATTATGTTCTTCCGTCCGTCCATAATTATCAAGTGTTTTCGACTTGTCAGTCGCCTCTTTGCCATTTTGATGAATGATCATTGTTTTTTTCCAGATTGATATAGATTATAGACAGGCTTGGAGGAGAACTTCCCAAAATCCAGAATGCAACGAAACTACCAAGGCTCAAGGGTTTAACTACTCAGGTGGCTTGTTGCAGGAAACGTCTTACTTATTGACGAATTATGGTAGTTCTTTCAGTGCCCCGTTTGCGTACAACTGTACAGATTACAGTATCAACGAGGACTGGCAGTCAGGACGTGGACATATTAGTTTCACACCTTATGACTCAACAAGACAAGTTTACCGCTTGCAGTACGTATAAAAGTTGTAACATTTACGACTAATTTGCGTTTCATATTTTGAATAAAAAATGATTAAATAAGAAAATAACTGAAAGAACGAAGAAAATGGAACGTACAAACAAATAAACGAACGAGCGCTAAAAGGAAAAAAGTAAGTATATGTATTTTTCTTCTATAACAGATATGCAGGTTGCTGTTGGATAAGCACATTGCAATATGCTGCAGATTCCAGCTGGCTTCTGGTGATAACGATTGACACAACAATTCGTAAAGACACCGGGAGAATTAATTCCTCACCGAGGATTGACTTTCCACCTATCGTCAGGCTGCAGTATGGTTGTAACCACACAATACAACTCCCAGGTTGTTTTTACTAAAGTCCTTATCTGTCGTATTATATGAGTTTTATCTCACCGTTCATGTTAAAAGGGTGATCTTCAGTTCTAAAAGTAAAGCGATGTCGCTATTTATTAGAACACTTTAATAATGTGTTTAGGTAAAACTTATTTATTTTACATCGATTCGGAAACAAGTTCCAGAAACTTATTTTAATCACTCTCGATGACTGCTTCCTGGGTTGAAACCAGTACTTGCACCGAAAGTGAGGAATGTGGAATGTGACTGCAGACTTTCATTCCTAGTGGGATTCAAACCAGCAATTTCCGGATCGGGAGTCCGGCGCTCTAACCCGTCGACAACTGCTCTTCCTCCTTTATAAGCTGTGTATATAACTACATGTATGTAGTTTATTGACTAGTCCTCATCTTGCTGGGCAAGAATGTACAAGAAACCATCTAACGTATTTCAGTGTCAGATGACGATGGAGACATGGTGAAATGTCGCTGGGCACGCAGTACAGAAGCATCCTCAACTGCCCGTGCGTTCACAGATGCAACACTTGATGAGGTACGGTTCAAAATCAAGTCTAATACTGGTCTTTAAAACAAGTGTAAATTACACTAGAGTCGTTATAGTTTTTATTTCGAATAAAGTCAAGTATAATAATTGTATACAAATTCATTTTGATACCGTTCAATTAATTCTTATCTAAAATGGCAAACCGACATGTACAGATTTAGTTTATGTTATGATTTTTTGTTGGCTACATATGCGTTAATCATCCTTTGCATGGTGTAATCTATATTTCATCGTACATCACTGCATTACATGGCACCACTGCTAGGATGATTTACAGAGCTCTACACTCCGTACATTGAAGCGTCAAGTAGAGTAGTACACCTCAAGCGCACATCACGCTCATAATAACAATAAACAAGGCAGTCTGAAGGACAGGTAAATCCCCTTCCGCAGCGGACATGAATGTGTACTTCTTGACCTTTAACCAACCATGACCTTGATGTTATGCCATGCATATTATAAGCACATAGTCTTATAATAGTAATTTTTTGTGCCAAGTTATTTAAAATCTTCCATGGAGTCAAAAAGTTATTGAGAACATTTAACCTTGACCTTGGTAATTAAAACACTTTTCGTAAGCCAAGTTAGTAAGTTATAGAGCAGACGTGAAATGTGGATATTTGACCTTTAACTGTGACCTTGACCTTGTGGGTTGCAACCCAATTATTGCGCTCTGCACATCGTCTCATAATGGTTATCACTTGTGCCAAGTTATTTCAAAAAATTTTCAGCGGTTTAAAAGTTATGGAGCGGACACGAAATGTAGACTTTTAACACTTGACCTTTAAATGTGACCTTGACCTTGTGGTTAGCAACCCAGTAATTGTGCTCTGTACATCGTCTCATAATGGTGATCACTTGTGCCAAGTTATTTTGCCATTCCTGCTTTGCGGAAGTGGATTAAAAATACAATAGATAAAAGATAAATTTATTGACAGACAGGCCAGTCAGAAGCAGACCACTTGTTTATGCATCCTTGTCAAACTCTTTCGAGAGGTTTGAAACAATCCCTTTAGTAATTCATTTACTTTATATTTTACAAAATTTGTGAGTTTGTGTTGATTTGATTATTAACGAGTTAGAAACAAATTATCTAGTGTTATTTTACAGGATACGTGTACATTAACGTACATAGCGAACAAGACGTTGGGTTGGTTTCCAGTCGCCATCCAAATAGAGGACTACAATTACAACATTTCTTCGCAACCACTGAGTTCTATACCGTTACAATTCCTTGTGGCTATAGAAGGCAACTCCAGCAACTGTACCGTTTATGAGCATGAGCGGCCAAAATTTGTCGGACTAACATTACCGGATAAAGCTTGTGTCGGAGTGGTGAATGAAAGAGATTTTACCACTACTATATCAATACAAAGTGGATCAGGCGGCAGGTATTTCTATGGTGGCTGATTTCTGCCATTTCGTTCCGTCATGTTGACGGGTTTCCAGGGCAAAAACACGACCACACGACAAATGTAGCATTTGTGGTTTTGATGCGCTCATTTGTCGTTCTGTCGTGTGACCCCATTTATCGAGTTAACCCAACTTTGGGGTGCCAAAACGACATTCAATGGTCGGCTAAACGAAAAATGCAAATATCGTTATGGACATGTTGTTGTCTAAAAGCTCTGATAGGTCCCGCCAACACGACAGAACGAAATGGCAGTAATCAGCCACCATATATTTCATCCCAATAATTCTCTGCCCCTTGATTGTACCAAATCACTATTCCGTTCAGGAGTTACATTCTTTTTTTGTCGGTAAAGAAGGGACAGAACACAAGATAACATTTTGATGTTGTTCTCTCAATGTCTGGTTTCACAGTTCTATTAACACTTGATCCTATACAGTAAATATTCTATAAATTTATTCGCCCGTGTTAAGTAAGAACATGAAAATCACAAAGTCGGCAGAGTGGTCACTAACTGATTGTCACGTTTCTAGTTTCACACGTTTATGGCATAGCACTGTTGCTATGAAAATTTGATCTTCCTGGTGTAGGAAAAAAAGAAGAACCACACACACAAAGCACACACAGATGACATTATAATGTTGTCATGATCATTATTGGTCAACTTCATTTATCTCTATTACAAATATTTTCAAGAGCACAGTTAAATAGATTTTTTAACGATGACATGAGATAAGTAGATTCTTAACGACAATTTGACATACTTCACAGTTTTGTGTCTCAGTGGGTGACATTTTTACATCATGTTTCAATATGGTACCTTAATCTTTGTTAAGATTATTTTTTAGTGCAAAGTCAAAAAGGAAAATTGGACACATGAATGAAACTAACCATTTTCGATTTCTGTCGAAGATTCTTTATTCAAGTATATACTATAGACGGTTCCAGAAATTAGTTTTTACCTGATTACCTCACTTGATTATCAACCCGTCCGCCATTACGGTACTGAAACAGCGAGTGACTTACTGTTGCATCTTGCCTGTTTTAAAAGACGTGACATGTATTCTGAAATCACTGATTTAGACTATTTAAACTTAACACTTTATCTTTGCAAAAGCAGTGTTCAGACCAGCGCTTGGTTCAATAAGTAAGATAAAGACAATGATTTCTATAACAATGACAAAAATACCTACTTTCATCTGAAAACCGTCTTAAAAGTTGTTTTTTACAACATAAGATTAACACAAATTAACACCATTTTTGTAATCATTAGGTTTCGGTTCCCCAGGAGCAAATTGGATCATAAAGGCGTCAAAATGTTATCTGTCAAACAGGGCCGACCATAAGACACCCAGATAACACACCGGTGATTTTTTTATTTATCAATGAAGAGATGTTATAATCAAAACAAAGCTGTTAACATAAATCCCCACGCTCTTAGATGTTTTAAAATAGTTATAATCTTAATAATTTTAATAATTCATAGATTCTATAGTTTAACACGTGTAAACTCGTTAAAAATTAAGGGGAATAGCGAATGTTGAAAACACAGAAAAGTAGCTGCTTATAAAATATAAATAAGATCTGAAACAAATGTTTACTGTAAAACATACAGCCATGTGCCTGTGCTTGAAAGTAAGTTTGATCGTTTCAAAAACATGTTTTTCTCTTTTGATGTTGCTTTAGCCCTAGGTTTCCGACTTACAATATCATAAAATATCATAGTGACAACAAAATACAAAATTAATGTACTTTCAAACACTTTCAAATGATGAAAAAATCTTAATTTTCCAATGAAAGATATACCGTTATAGTGTGCGTAACTGAGCAATTGTTTTCACTGTTGCTACGAGTGTCCAGTACCGTAGTGGCGGACGGGTCACCTGACTACGTAATGGTGGCTGTCAATTTATCATTTCTCGAATCGTCTATACAAATGGTACCATTTATTCATGGTAGTGTAGTGGAAGTGTGATGCAGTACTTTTAAATGAAAAAGAAGATATCTTTTACATGGTATGCATTGTTTACGTTAGGAGCATAGTTGAACATGTATAAATCAATATTCAGCGGGCACAGTCATCTTCACAAGTTTGCCTGCAATTCACATTTACATTTCAGACAAAAGTAACATTAAGTTTTGTGATAGTTGTTTCTTTTCAACATGTAAATATAGTCTGAACAGAAACACATTCTATTTTTCGTATTTATACAGTATTTCAGAAGTAAACACCATCTCACCAATTGGTTTGGTTAAGTCTTCCCTTCAGCACTCCAACCTCACTGGCAACTGGCATATCAGTGTCAAATGGAATCCTAACAAGACAGACTCTGTGAATAACGTGTTTTGCTTCACAGCAGTGGATGATGCAGGGTGAGATACTGTAGCCCTTTCGTTCATGTATTTTCGAACTGATAAATGGTCAAAAGTTACTTTAATTAGAGCACAGTATTTGCATATGTTAGTGAATGCAAAAAGATAACAATGAATGAACAATAAAAGATCACATTAGTGAATAGAATAAAAGCATCTTTGTAAACTGTATGAGAGTGCAGTAATAAACATTATTAGTTCACTTTAACATTGATTCTGATATTGCTAAAATGTCCAGCTTGCATATGAACTGGAGAGATATTAACCGAGTCATTACAAGAAAAGCAAGGAGAATATGGAAAAAGAAGGGCCAGTACAGAAAAAGAGTGATTTGATTTGATCCCCTTATAAGGCCAATGTGACATTTGTTTGGTCGCCAGTTTGAAAAAAAAGTATTTTGTCTTCATAAATAGAAACTTGTTAGTCTTCTAATTTTATAAAAATTAGAAATGACATACATGTTTGTTATACCATTCACTTAAATTTGTCATAAACTTAATAAAGTCACTCTGGTCCTGTGTAATTATTAAATGACTATCATTAGGCGGCTTTACTTAATATAGTACTCATCAGTTAGGTAATCTCGTACTGGTCCTACGGTCTTGAGACAAAACAAACATTCCGCAGTAAAATGAATGATAAAATCACACAATCAACACATTATTGTATAGGAATGCAGTAATGGAGTGCAATAATTTCACTGGAGATGTATGAACAGCATGCGTGAATATTAGTGATCTGTGTTAGGACATTACTGAACTCTAAAAGATGGCATTTTTTATCAGCATATCACTTTTATGAACTGTAAAAAGCACTTTAATTCAAAATGAAAGATCGTAATTTCAAAAGAAAAAAAAGTATCTAATTGAAGTCGCAATAATTTTTTTCAGCTTATCAAGTGACCAACGGTGCATTACTCTACTTGCTGGAGGTAAACTATTAATTCTTATTTCTGTTTTTGCTTTATGCACAATTAACAGAACAGTAGACAATGCAAAATCCTTATATATTAAACATAAAAGAAATGCAATATGTTTTTCTTTCAGTTATTGTCAAAACATTTGACTAAACCTTCACATATGCTGTAAATCTTTCTAGAATAAATCTAGATAAAACACTGCCCAGTAACTTTTACTACATATAAGTACCTTAAATTGGCGCCGAGGATTTCTATAGAAGGCACTGTTTTTTTTGTTAAGAGTCCTGAACCTTTCTCTTTTCAGTCCCTCCAGCAAATATCATTCCAGGCTCAAAACTGCCATCTAGTCAGGTTGTACCAGCTAACCAGCGTGTATGGTCCTTGACATTTGACCAAGAGGTTGTAAACTAGTTATATTTATTTCTGGTTTATTTATAATAGTTCTGTTATAAGCTCATCATATTTCTGTTGAAGTACTACGCAAAAGTCTATAGGCACAACGCCCAAGGCCTAGTTGTTATATTCACTAACGTTTCTTTGGTAATCTAAATGTGATACAAGTCAGTTTGGATATATTATGTGGAAAATTGTGCCATAAGGCGTCATGGAAAAAATATAGTTTAACAAAGGATGCCAGAGCATATTTTGAACAAAAGTTAAATGCAGCTGGTGTATATAAATGAACACGGTTGCAAACTCTTAGATGTCATTGTTTTAGTGTAAACTTTACACTTTGATACTTGTCGATTTCTGGCAATGTGTTTTGTGCTGATTATTGTCAAATCATGGCCAGTTGCTGCATGCTTGACTTGCCATATGCAACATAGTTCAATTTTTCTTTAGCGTTTAATAGATTTTACTCAATTCAGTCAGCAATTATCTTTATATCGGCAATGTTAAATATTTTCTACTTTTTTGGTATATTTTTACAGTCTAAGCGGCCTACAAAATCTGCCTACATCTACTTGTACTATGCAAATGGTACACTTGTTGAGACAATAGATGTCTTCAATTCTCCCAGTGTGAAATATTTGTTTAAAAAAAACTCAGCTACACTACAGTTTACGACAACCGCAAACCTTCTGCCTGGGCACCGCTACTACTTCCTGTTTGGTCAAGGTAACATCTTGTAGTTTCAACAAAGTGTTTGCTAGGCATTTTACAATTTCTGTGAATTTTCTGAAGTTTTTTTTTCTTATAATTATTTTCATTTATATAAGCACCTTAATCTATTAGATATATAAAGATATTGCTATGAAATTTCGATCTTATTAACCGCAGCCGTTGCCGTGTGGGATCAAAGTCGGGGATCGAATGTTCGAATCCCAGTTGAGGCTAGGTTAGAACTGAGAAGAGGTCGGTTGGTGAGCCGCCAACTAGTAAAAAGTTACCGTAGGCCCATCTCAGCCAGGCGCCGGCAAAAAGAGAAGGGATTCGGGAGGTACTGTTCGCACAAAAGATAGGTGTCTCATAAGCCAGCTTGGGTGGCCCTCTCAGTAGGAGTAGGGGTGACAGTATAGTTAACAAAGCCTTTACCTTATAATTTCAAGGTCTGGTTCAAGGGAAAACGTTTTGTGGCGCCGAGTCGAAGGCTGTCTTAGATCCAACATTCTGGACATTTTCAATAAGTATATTCTTTATGTTCCAAATATGAGCTTTGTCAATCATTTGTGTCCATATTATAATACTTTAACTCTTACCTTGCTTAATATCTAATTTGAACTTGTCCATCTTTCAATTTGGACAATTCCATTAAATGCTTATAGGGGTGCATATTGAAAAGGCGAATAGTGCAGATCATGATCAGACAACACGAACGTACAGACGGATCTTGATCTGTACTGGTCGCAAAGGCAGATTCAGTTGCTTCCGAATGGGTAAATTTTAAGTAAATGTTCTTTTCTCTTATTAAGTATTTCAAAACTAAGATCTCATATGCCTGCTGACCTTTTCCTTCAGTCATTAGCACTGTTATAGTGCCCTTAACAATCATTAATCTGTTTATTGTAATGCAAAAGAATATATAGTTGAAAGGTATTCAGTGGTGTAGAAGTCAATTCTTGTTGTCAACACTCAGAACTGGAATTAGTCTCCAAGAGTAGTTGATGTAATAGCATGAATATACAGTAATTAAAAAGATATTTATGTTAACTACAAATGCATTACGAGCAAATGAAAATACTTATAAGTATTGTGTCTAAATATTTCCAGATCCGGGCCATAACACAGGTAATTTTTTCATGTTTTTTTCAGTAAAGTTTGAACTAAGGTAGCAAACATATGCCTGTGGATTAAGCAAAAACATCACTTCGTTTTGATTTTTCAAATATAGGTATGTTTCAGAATTTCAAATTTGAATATATGTGTTTGAAAGGCGTATCTTTTCCCTAAAGAGCCTTAATTTAGCATTTTTTCGAGTTTGGGGTTTGTAGGTTATTACTGAGCCTGCATGAGTAGTTACCAAAATGATGGTTTTGTGTAAGCGCATCAGTTAGTGCATGTGACATCTGTCTGTCCATACATTTGTATGGGATAGGCTATATTAGTATTGCTTTGTAGGGTTTTAAAACAACTTTGGATAAACATTAACCTTGGCAAGATGGAGTGTCGCAAAGGTTAAAGTAACAGATGTCAAAAGTTGAAAATAAATACAATTTAACTTGACTGGGCTTTCATTCTGCCATGTATAAACTAGCTTTGAAGTTACTTTGCACAAACAAGTATCTCGCAAAGAAGTGTCACATAAAAAAGCCAAGTCTGCTGCTCAAAGGTCAAGGTCATACAGAGATGTCAAAAGTCTGTGATTTTTAAAAAATAAAAACATATGTTTAAAAAAGGTGTAAATGCCTCTTCAAAGCAACATCGATGTCTACCATTGCTTGTTGTTACAAAATGTTATCATTCTCAGTAATGGATCTGGTTCCATCTTCCTGTAGGGGTTGAAGTCCATTGCTACCGAGGTATATACGAAGTACCATGCCAGAAGTCTTTCCTCAGTTGTGAAGGTATTGCTGTAATATTTTGAAATTGTTAAGTTTATCATCAGCGTAGAGAAGAGAAGTGGCTGTATGGGTTATATTAGGAGCGGATCAGTGGTCCAGTGGTAACCGCTGGACTGGTAACTCAGCGTTTGCGATATCGATCCCCCACTCCTCCACTAACCTTACTAGTTGTCTTTCGGATGAGACGTTAAAGTGCACTGTACACTGAGCATGCAAAAGAAACAGGTGTGTCTCTCGAATAGGATGCTTTCTGTATCTTGCACTACCCAGCCGCCCTTCCCCCGAACACAGAATAAGTTAACTAATCTAAGGGGCGTCGGTCATAACGGCAACCGGTACCGATGGTCAATTAAGTCAGATAAATTGAAAGGGGGGACTCTCTCTCCATTTTTTTAATTTATCATTTATCCAAGACGATATGTTTTGTATATATCTTGAGTCTTAATTTTCACCGAATAGGTAAAACCTTCAATTTATACCAACTGTATAGTGTTTTAGCTGATATTGCCGTGTCAGTTTGTTCAGTTTTGGAATTAGGTGTGAGACTTGGCTTATTGTTTCGTTGGAGCTGTTCGTATTTTGTTAACTTGTTCAAATGTTTTAGATTGATATTATAAATGTTTTAATATATGTATTTCCAGCAGAACTTTTTTGTATTCACAAATAATAGAGTATGCTGTCAATCTACTGACTAGTGTCTTTACTATAAATTTTATTCCAGGTTATTTATTTCTAACTTTGGCATTCAGAGATAGGGCAGTATTTCAGACAACAACTCTATATTAAGTATTTGTTTTCCAATGGTTTTCAGAAAACTGGAGTTTTCAGAGTCCATGTAGCCAAGCACATATTAAGGCTGGTCATACCAAATTTCCACATCCAACGGCAGATGACAAGTTTTTGACCTGTGACCTTTCGGGAAAAACATACATAGCTCACTGTCCTCCCGGAGAGGTAAAGTCAGTGATAATTTGTTGTTTTCACAGTTGGCTGTGACTTTGAGTGCAAACTCTTACACCTAATCTCTCAGCAGATATTTGCTGCTGTTAGTCATTCAGTAAAAGTCTGAATGTAGGGTGTATTACAGAGATACCTATATATGGCACAATGTATACTCTAGTTACCAGTTACAAACAAAAGCTCTGTATTTTCCTTTGTCACATAGTAACATTATTTTATTATCTAACAAACATGGCTGTAAAACGTTTTAATATTGTATTTCTGGTTACTATTAATTAAGTTCTGAATACCTCATTGCAGCTATCTTATTCACATCTGGATTTCTTCAGTGACAAAAGATCATTTTAAATCATATTAGGTTTTCCATGCTGAATGTTCCCAGTGTGCCATTCAAGATCACGTTGCTACCACGACCTGTGGAACTCAGGCAAATGGGGTTGAAAACCCATGCACTGCCTTTAACATTTTACAAGGTATCCTTTCCTTAAATGATACAATTAGTAAGCGATTTGTCACTTTAATATAATTTCTTTTGTTAATTATTCATGCTAGTCAAAAAGTTTTTCTGTAAAATGTGTACAATTTCCTTGGCAGTACAAAATGTGTACCATTTCTCTGGCAGAGTAAAATGTGTACAATTTCCCTGTCAGTACAAAATGTGTACGATTTCTCTGGCAGTGTAAAATATGTACCATTTCTCTGGCAGTGTAAAATGTGTACCATTTCTCTGGCTGTTTAAAATGTAAACCATTTCTCAGGCAGTGAAAAATGTGTTCCATTTCTCTGGCAGTGTAAACTGTGTACCATTTTTTGAAAATATAAAATATGTACCATTTCTCTGGCAGTGTAAACTGTGTACCATTTCTCTGACAGTATAAAGCTACAATAAGTTTTGAACTGTAAAATTGCTTCGTATTATTCATTAATCTTAATACTGACAAAACTGATTTTCTAGATAACAATCCCTTAAAGACAAAGAAAGTGTTTTCCAGTATCTTCTCGATTCAAAACTCAAATTTACATTTGTTTCAGCCATTGTTGAATTTGGTTTGAACAAAACAGATGTTCACACTTCAGAACTTGCATGCATAAATACTGCTTCACTTTTGTTTACAGGTAATTTAAACTTCCCTATAGCAGGGAGTTCCAGCAGGTATATTCACTGCGATGTATGGGGTCATCCCTGGGAGCAGCATTGTCCCCAGACTTACATCTGGGACCAGAACAGAGAAGAATGCATTCAGGAAAGTTTCTTTATTGGCTGATAAACAGAAGTAAATTAAACATGTGTTTGTGACACGTAAACAATTTTAACATACAAAATGATTAAATATGGGCTAAAACGTTGTATTAAGCAATCTGAGATTTCTAACATTATTACAGTAACAACCACTGAATGTTTTTCATAAGAAGGTCCATATCTTTTACATGTGTAATAAAGTAAATGGCAAGGACAAATTAATTCTTTTTTATTTTAATTGCTACAAGACAGTAAATTTTACAACAAAAACAAAACAAAAACAAAACAAAAACCCAGAAACCATGACTTGGTGTTTAAAGAGAAAAGTTTAAGCAACAGTTAAAAGTGAAGTTTCTGTGTTATGAGTGTATACCAGTCTTCTCCGGGTCTCTCGGAATGCTTTGTTTTTGCTAGTCTAAAGTTCATGAAGGTTGTATTATGTCAAAGTTGTAAAACTTGTCGTGCGAAGTCTTTTTCATTTCATGCTAGATAGCCAGCAGAAGTGAGTGGTCCCAATCGGAGAAATTCACCCATTTCACAATGCTCCCTGTGTGAATTAGTCTTCGTGTTTTGAGAACTCAAAACACGGAGTCACTGCGCTTGATCTGCTAAACTTACAGTCGTGCAAAAGGTCTCAACTGATTGCTTATAGGTATGAGAAACGTAAAACAACAACAAGTTTTTCTCAAACTTGCATGCATTTCGGTGCAGGCATTTCCGGTAGAGAGCCAGCACAAGTGGGTGCTCTGAAAGATGTGAAATCGCCAGTATGCTTGTTTAAGAGGTAAGTGCTCCCAAACGAAGAAATTCACCCATTTCACAATGGTCTTTCTGTGAATTAGTCTTCGTGTTTTTGAGAACTCAAAAACACGGAGTCACTGCGCTTGATCTGCTAGACTAACAGTCGTGCAAAAGGTCTCAACCAATTGCTTGTAGGTAAGAGAAACGAAAAAAAAAAACAAGTATTTCTAAAATTTGCATGCATTTCGTTGCAGGCATTTCCGGTAGAGAGCCAGCAAAAGTGGGTGCTCTGAAAAACGTGAAATCGCCGGTAAAACATTGCCGGCAGAGAGCCAGCAGAAGTGAGTGCTCCCAAACGAAGAAATTCACCCATTTGACTAAGTGAATTAGTCTTCGTGTTTTTGAGAACTCAAAAACACGGAGCCACTGCGCTTGATCTGCTAGTTTAACAGTCGTGCGAAAGGTATCAAACGATTGCTTGTAGGATCAACGTTCATACGATACCCCTCGCTCAAAAATCAGTGCAGGCATTTCCGGTAGAGAGCCAGCAGAATTGAGTGCTCTGATAGACGTGAAATTGCCAGTTAAACATTTCCTCACCTACATAGAATGAATTTATCTGCAGAAAGTTTCTGACACGATTCTTTCCCCTGCTTCTCTGGTCGATTATTAAAAGGTACATTTTTCGTAGAGAATTTCAAAAACAGGCACGCAGACGAAAGCTGGCGCCGAAATCAGCTCTTCAGTCAAGCGCGCCTATACGTATAAGAAACGAAAAAACAAGTATTTCTCAAATTTGTCTCCAAGGTCTACAGTTCAAGTTAACCCAATGCCTGAAGCACATCTTTAATCAATTTGTTCTGTTTCAATTCGATATATTTACAATGGACCGTATCGTATTGCTTTAGAGGCAGGTACAAGTCTATTTTTATGTCATGGATACTTAGAACATATGACCAATCTTAAATAATTACTCTGAAATTTACTCTAGGTGATTCAATCACTAGAAACCAGTGCACACATAATGATGATATGAATTTTAAACAGAGAGGAGGATTTGGATCTAGTACTGATAAATTCCAGGAATTATGGTTTGAAATTAAATGTGCAGCAAAACGAATATTCGCATATAAAAAAACGAATATGCAAATCTTAAAATTCAATTTTTTCTCGGCCCTAATATTTACCATCACAAGCTTGTCTTCGGTTTGTACAATCGATTTCGATCCCGAATTGACTATGGGGGATTTCTTGCAGTACTGGTCAGTTGCACTAGCGGTCCAAAGGGGGCGCACCCTGAGCGCGCATCCCCTAAAATTCCCGGATCATAGGTGTTATTGTAGGTCTATTTTGAATATGTCTTTAAATAATATATACTTCATTGTTCAACATTGAATTGAATATTCAGAGACCCATGTGATATTGCCAAATCAGTATACTCTAGCATAACCACAACTATTGAAATGAGGTAGAAAACGGACACAAATTGGGCCGAACATTTTGCACCCCCCCCCCCAACCTGAAATCCTGGATCTGCTCCTGAGTTGTGTATAAAGAAGGGATTTAATGTCGAATCAAGGTCAAATTCTGTCAATTGGTTTCGAACCAGTGACCCCCGGATAAGTATGCGATATCTTGAAGCCATTATACATCTTTTGAATTACACTTGAAACTTCCCAACTGAATGGCTATGACACAAATGAGCTTTACTTTTTAAACAGAATTATTCAGACAGATTTCTGATTTCACTCGCTCTCATTCTTATTTTCACAGGACGATGAGTCTTTACACCTAATGAAATTCCGTACTTCATAACGTACAAGCATTTAATTAGATGGAGCTGGCAATACATACGTAAAAACAACTCAGATATTTACTCACAATATTCCTATTTTCTCAATTTATTGTCGACATCTTTAAAGGGTATAGGTATCTAATCCTATGTAACTTTATCTATTTTTGAAAATCCTCCGTCGGAAAGTTGCCGAGTTTCATGCGTTTTATGGTTGAAATAAAGTCTTAAAACGTTTTATACTTATTGTCGTAAGGTATGGCGATTGGTATAAAGTTGTGTGTGTGTTTTTTTTTCATCCACACGCACATTTATGCCCAGTACCAGTGAATAGGAACTGGACTGAAGTAGAAGGGGAACTAAGTCAGGACTTTTACCCAGGGTTCTTGATGCTATTCGCGACTTAGCTGGACATGATCGAAGCGGCAACAGATATTAACAGTGCTTGATAACGTTAACAATGCGGTATTCTCTTTATTCACTCAGCACAATATACTAAATATGATTTGACAAGTTGTTATAAGCAAACAATACCGACCTCTACGCATATTTGTAATGTACATTTCTAGACGTTAATCGTTTATATATTGCACTTAGATTTTTTTTATAAACACAACAAATTGTTTGAATTTTTTATAAACACAACAAATTGTTTGAATGTACTCGGCTTTGTTCTCAAACTATTCATACACATTCATGTACAAACATATTTTGAGACTATATCCAGAGTATCGGTGACGTCTGCATGTAACGGTTGAATAGAACGTCAGCTATGTTGGTAATAATATGAAGTATGATCTGTGAAGAGAACTCAATGTTGCTTAAACAACTGATACTTTAAGAACTAAAATATACTTCAAATGTAACGTTACAGTATTTCTCTGAATATGCGTACCGGTATATTAGGCTTAACGTGTAATGGCGCTAACGACACTGCAGACGTTGCAAGTTTAAGAATACCACACCCTGTGTAAAAGCTCACCCGTACAGTTTAAAAAGCAACTGACTAAGAACAACTATTTGTTCAAATCAAAATATAGACCATATTAGAAACGCCTCTGGACACTGAGATATGACCTTACGTAGACAAAGCCATGCGGAGACTATCATGGGGCCAGACTAGCATAGATTAAAAAGAATATATAATATTTAATTTTTTCAGTTAAATGTAGTTTAAGTTAACGCAAAGATCGTGTAAATGCACGAAAGCTATTTGGATTCCTGTGTTTTCGGCTCTCGCCATA
The DNA here is from genome assembly GCA_012932295.1 of Cyclina sinensis. Taxonomy (NCBI): domain Eukaryota; kingdom Metazoa; phylum Mollusca; class Bivalvia; order Venerida; family Veneridae; genus Cyclina; species Cyclina sinensis. The sequence goes on along the minus strand of JAAONU010000001.1, from coordinate 30,651,017 downwards.
ACAATGTATCAGTGTTTGAAATAACTTGGTAGGACATGGTCATCATGACTTAAAGGTTTGTTGCACACATGATGCAGGTATCGACCTTTCACGTAAAACATTTCCCTTTTTGCAGATTTGCGCTGTTCCAGGACCTGGTAAAATAATGCCCAGGTTTGTGTAACAAACGTATAAATACAGTCGACTCCACTTATAACGAACCCGGTTATAACGAATTATCGGCTATAACGAACTAATTCTGAAATCCCTATGATTCGCACTATAATTTAGTTTTACATCATATCATTTCAAGAACTATTTCAACAACTACCAGATTCTTTATACATGTATTTTAACAACTTCGTATGTTTATCACTGAAGTCTCATTTCTGAGTCTTGACCAAAGCGGGCGAATCTTACATCACATACACATTCATAGTTGCTTTCTTTTTACTCCCTTGTAAATTGTAATATTTTAATACTTTTTGCTACATACATGTAAAGTATAACAGAAAAAAACTTTAATGACCCTGCCTATTGAGATTTTCTCCATAAATCATAACGTTGTAGTTACTCTTATTGAAACCCCAAGCCGTGTTGCATCGACATCCTTTATGTCAGTATACGAATTGTTAAATGGTTACGTTGATAAGCAGGATTGTTAAAACTTTGATTCAGCAAGAGGATTCTGTGATATGATCTAGGTAATTAATCAACAAAACTGTCTTGATTTACCTCAAATGCCTTTCAATCACATTTTTTTAAAAAGACAACATTACTTTTTGCAGAACTTTGATCCCAGGGAGTCTTAGTAGTAGTAGGTGTCATTTTCTTTCTTAGTACAAATAAAGGACACCATGGCCAGTGCTTATTCGTTAACCTCATATAGAAATATCAAAGATGAAGATGAAAGAAAATGTCCATGTGCTTAAAGCAAAGTAAATCCTCGACACACCTTTTAACTTGTAACTTCAAGGAGAACCAATAAAAATATGCAGTATCTTGTTTCAAATGACCGTACCGTTTTGAAAGGAAGAGTCAGCAAAATAACTCAATCAGTTTTACGTCTTTATTTATATGTTTCTGTCATCCATAACTACAACAAAGAAACGTCCCGTTAAGACATGAATATATCACTTTCATACAATTTAAAGACTCTATAAGTTTTCTTCCTCTGTAAACGATTCAATGCTTGCAGTCAGAGTTTCAAAGAGATATCTTCCGACTTCAAGACTTTCTGGATGACTGATATTTACTGAAAGCTCACTTGTAAAAAATAAATTAAATGCAAAAACATGTATCACAACCTTTTTACATTCTGGCAAAGAATATAGGATCTCCACCGGTAGCTGAGCCGCTTTTCAAGCACTACGTGAAACCTTGGAATTTGTTTGTATGCGAGGTTTCACGCAGTGATTGAAAAAACGACACAGCTGCTGTTGGAGGTACTATATTCAGCGGAAAGCTTGTATTTTTCTCCTTAGAATAACACATGTCCTTTAGAAATCGATAAATAAATGAATATTTCCGGGTAATTTTCTATTTTCAAGCGGAGCCAATTTTAATGCCTTTAGTGACGTCACGGACACGTGGTATCTGGACACTGCATCTGTCCAACATTGTAGCACTGTGTGTGCACTTGTTTATGTATGGGTCAGTGTGTCTATATGTCTGTAAAAGCAGGTGTTGGCTTATACAGTTTCATTCATATGCATTTTTGTTATTGATAATAGTATTAATATTAGCTTATCATAAAATTTGGGATATTTGTACCTTTGTATTTAGCCCACTACAGTGATTTCTGGCTAAAAATTTGGGTTTAAATTGTAAGAAACCTGTTACCAGGGCCTCAATTGAATGAAAAAGACAGTAAAAAATTTCGAAAATATGTTGTCGCGTGCATGCGCAGATGGAACTTTATAAAAAAACGTTGTTTGTAAACTTGTGAAAGTATGTACTAATTCTTCATTCGGGCCAACTTTTGGGGATAATCCGACGAAAGCTGAGGGACGGATTTAGTTGACAGGAGTTGGCAATTGCTATGTGGACATAGCACTAAGGTCTACCATGTATTTTATCGCTATATCTGGGTTTGTTTACAAAGTGCAGCACAGTAAATAGAGCAGTTGTGTCAAAAATAGTACATCAGTGGCCCACACCATACGCGTACAGACTTTTAGGTGCAAACAGACTTGATAAAGACACAAAACATGAATTTCATCACACTCTATTATGTATATATATTGATCTGGATATAAAGTTTGCTACCTTCCTCAAATATAAACTTCAAAATTCACGGTTAAATATCGTGCTAATTTTAGCACTTAGTTGACCATTGTTTTGTTTTTTAAATACTTGTCTTCTACTTGTCAGCTTACTATAAAAACTCAACTTGTTGAAGTGAAAGATAAATATACTTAAATGTCAATGTTTCTTCTTTTTTACAAATTTTAAATTTTGAAAATCAGCTTATTATTGGCAAAATGACTGATGCTTTTTGTAATCAAGGTTGGAGCCTTGCAGGTTAACTTACCGCTTACACAGGAAATAAATAATTGTCGATTTATTTTCCATTATCGAGTATATAGGAGAGTGCACGACAGTACATTTTGGTTTTTCCTTCATAAGATAAGGAGTGTCGATTCTTTTCAATTAAAGCCGTCATGGTGTTACCCATACTTTGGTTTTGCTAAGAAAACATACATTATAACAAGTTCAAGATATCTATATTATGTTTCCATTAAGTCAGTAAATGCCATGCTGTTGTCTATGATTATTGTCAAGATCATTAGAAGTCTAATCAGGGTTGAAAGTTTAGTTCATCTTGCACTCTTTAAAACTGCAAAGGGTATTTGTTCACAACAAGGATGGTAGAAAGATATAAAAGTACAGTTATCACCATTGCTTGATATTAGACACTTAGAATGTTTCTATCTCCATGCACGGAATGATGAATCATATGCCAATGATATTGGCCGTATTTTGATGTTGAGTATTCAAGCAAGCATGAGAGCATTGTCTAATACTATATCAGTCTTTTTACTGGCTCAAGTTTGTATCGCCTCGGACTTCCTTGGAGCTATGGTATTCTGGAAACCGAGTACTGACGGGAAAACTGTAAGTCGTTACCTATAAGCACATATCAATTGTATGTTTATTCTGATGATTTTTTATGTATAAAATGTCTTTGTGCTTTGACTTTTGCTCTCACATATCTATTTCTCTTACAGAATCAAGTTTAGAATACCATTTAAACCTTTATTCGTGTTTCATATTTCTATACTATATTATCTCATTACATATTAAAACTAATATACACAATTAGCTTGTTTTACCGTCTGTTCTTTCATTTTGTTCTTCTGTCCTTTAAGTGTTTGTCGACTTATCTGTCGGCCAGCCTATTTGCCGTTTTAATGAATGATTATTCTTTTTTTCAGATTGATATAGATTATAGACAGGCTTGGAGAAGAAGTTCCCAAAGTCCAGAATGCAACGAATCAACTATGGCTCAAGGCTTTAACTACTCAGAAGGCCTGTTGCAGGAAAGGTCTTACACGTCAATCTCCTCGTCGTATTCTGGTAGTTCTTTCAGTACCCCGTTTGCGTACAACTGTACAGATTACAGTATTATCGAGGACTGGCAGTCAGGACGTGGACATATCAGATTCGCACCTTATGACTCAACAAGACATATTTACCGCTTGGAGTACGTATAAAAGTTGAAACATTTAATTAGAAACGTTATTCAACTAATTTGCTTTTCAAATTTTGAAAATAAAAAAAAGAATAAATAAGTAAATGAATGAAGAAACGAAGGAAGATAGGAACGAACATACAAACGAACGAGCAATGAAGAAAAGAGTAAATACACCTATTTTCCTTCTATAACAGATATGCAGGCTGTTGTTGGATAAGCACATTGCCATATGCTGCGGATTCCAACTGGCTCCTGATGATAACGATTGACACCACAATTCGTAAAGACACTGGGAAAATCAACTCTTCTCCAAGGATCGACTTTCCACCCATCGTCAGGCTGCAGTATGGTTGTAACCACACAATAAACCTGCCAGGTAGTATCTTGTTTTCTTTTGTTTTTACGAAAGTCCCTTTCTATCCAGATATATGAGTTCTATCATAAAAGGGTGATCTTCAGTTCTAAAAATAAAGCGATAAACACTTTAATAACTTGTGTTTATATAACTACGTAGTTCTATTGACTAGTCCTCATCTTATAGGGTAAGAGTTTACAAGAAACCCTGTAACGTATTTCAGTATCAGATGACGATGGAGACGTGGTGAAATGTCGCTGGGCACGCAGTACAGAAGCATCCTCCATTGCCTATGCGTTCACAGATGCAACACTTCATAAGGTACGGTTCAAAATCAAGTAGATACTGCTCTGTAAAACAAGTGTAAATTACAATAGAGTCGTTATAGGTCTTTTCGACTAAAGTTAAGCATAATATATACAAATTCCTTTTGATACCGTCCAAATTATTCTTATCTAAAATGGCAAAACGACGTGTAACAATGTACAGATTTAGTTTATGTTATGATTTTTGTTGTTGGCTACATATGAGTTAATCATCCCTTGCATGGTGTAAGCTATGTTTCATTGTACATCACTACATTATATGGCACCACTGCTCTTTTGGTTAATTTATAGAGCTGTACACTCCGTACAGTGCAGCGGCAAGTAGAGTAGTACACCTCAAGCGCACATCGAGAGGTTTGAAACAATCCCTGTAAGTAATTCATTTACTTTATATCTTGAAAAAATTGTGTGAAATGAGTTAGTGTTGATTTGATTATGCACGAGTTAGAAATAAATTATTTGGAATTAACTTACAGGACACGTGTACATTAACGTACATGGCGGACAAGACATTGGGTTGGTTTCCTGTCGCCATCCAGATAGAGGACTACAATTACAACATTTCTTCGCAACCACTGAGTTCTACACCGTTACAGTTCCTTGTGACTATAGAAGGCAAATCCAACAACTGTACCGTTTATGAGCACGAGCGGACAAAATTTGTCGGACTAACATTACCGGAGAAAGCTTGTCTCGGGGTGGTGAATGGAACAGACTTTACCACTACTATATCAATACAAAGTGGATCAGGAGGCAGGTATTTCTTTGGTGGTTGATTTCTGCAATTTCGTTCCGTCATGTTAGCGGGTTGGCGGGGCGAAAACACGACAACACGACAAAATGACAAATGTAGCATATGTCGTTTTATCGCGTTGATTTATCGTTCTGTCGTGTCGAACGACAACATGACATTCAATGGTCGCCGAAACGACAACTGCAAGTGTCGTGTTGTCGTGATGGCAGGTATGGACATGTCGTGTTAGAGCTCTGAAAATCAACGTCGTTCTGACGACAGAGCGAAATGGCAGAAATTAGCAACCATATTTCCATCTCAATGTTTTATGTAATCTGTTTGTCTGTCCCTAGATTGTATCAAATCACCATGCTGTTCAAGAGTTTAATTAATCTTTTTTGAGCTCAAACTTTTACAGAATAGAAAGAACAGTTGGTACCTCTTTGATGTTGTTCGCTCAATGTCTGGTTTCACAGGTCTGTTTATTCTTGATACTATACAGTAACTATTCTATAAAATTTACTCGTCCGTTAAGCAAGAACATGAAAATCACAAAGTCGGCAGAGTGGCCACTAACTGTTTGTTACGTTTCTAGTTTCACACGTCTACGGAATAGCACTGCTGCTATGAAATTATGATCTTCCTGGTGTAGGAAAATGAAAAAACACATACAGAACAAATAACATTATAATGTTGCCATGACCGTTATTGGTCAAATTCATTTATCTCTATTACAAATATATTTTCAAGAGCACAGTTAAGTAGATTATTTAACGATGACTAGAGATAAGTAGATTTCTAACGACAATTTGACATACTTCACAGTTTTGTGTCTCAGTGGGTGACATTTTTACATCATGTTTCAATATGGTATCTGCCTTCAAAATCTGCACTCTTAAGATTTTTTTTTTTCAATTCAAAGTCAAAAAAGGAAAATAGCACGACTACAGCGGTCTTAATGGACACATGAATGAAATTTGCCATTTTCGATTTTCAGTCGAAAATTCTTTAATCAAGTATACAAATTGCATCATTTATTCATGGTAGTATAGTGGAAGCGTGACAGCAATATTTCCAAAAAAAGAGAGAAGATATCTTTTACATGCACTATTTCCGTAAGAAGCAATGTTGAACATGTATAAATCAATATTCAGCAGTCACAATCATCTACACAAGTTTGCCTGCATTCACATTTCAGACAAAAGTGACATTAAGTTTTGAGATAATTGGTTCTTTTTTCAAGATGTAAATATTGTCTGAAAATAGAAACGCATACTATTTTTAGTTTTTCTCCAGTATTTCAGAAGTGAACACCACCTCACTAATTGGATTGGTTAAGTCTTCCCTAAAGCACTCCAATCTCACTGGCAACTGGCATATCAGTGTCAAATGGAATCCAAACAAGACAGATTCTGTGAATAACGTGTTTTGCTTCACAGCAGTGGATGATGCAGGGTAAGATACTGTAGTCCTTTCGTTAATGTATTTTCGAACTGATATTTGGTTAAAAGTTACTTTAATTAGAGCACAATATTTGCATATGTTACTGACAATGAATGAACAATAAAAGATCACATTAGTGAATAGAATAAAAGCATCTTTGTAAAGTGTATCAGAGTGCAGTAATAAACATTTTAGTTAATTTTAACTTTGATTCTTATATTGCTAAACTGTCCAGCTTGCATATGAACTTGAGAGATATTAAATGAGCCAATACAAGAAAAGCAAGGCGAATATGGAAAAAGCAGGGCCAGTACAAAAATAGAGTGATTCGATTGGGTCCCATTATAAGGCCAATGTGACATTTTTTGTCGCCAGTTTGAAAGAAAAGTTCGTGATGAAAACACTTCTTAATTTTATGAAAATTATGATTGACACACGTTTCTTATACCATTCACTTAAATTTGTCACAAACTTAATAAATTTACACTGGTCTTGTTTAATGTTTTAAAGATGAAAAATATCACAGAATAGGTTAACTTAATATAGTACTCATTAATCAGGTAATTTCGTACTGGTCCTACGGCCTTGAGTCAAACAAACATTGTGCAGTAAAATAAATTATAAAATCACCCATTTATTACAGTATTCTATAGGCATGCAATATTGCGTGCAATAATGTCAGTGTAGATGTATGAACAGCATGAGTGAATATTAGTGATCTGTGTTTAAACATAATTGAACACTAAAAGATGGCATTTGTTATAAGAATATCACATTTGTGGACTGTAAAAAGCACTTTAATTCAAAATGAAAGATCGTAATTTCAGAAGAAAAAATACCTAATTGAAGTCAAAATAATTTTTTTCAGCTTATCAAGTGGCCAACGATGCATTACTCTACTTGCTATGGGTAAACTATTAATTCTTCCTTTTTTTCTTTATGCACAATGGACAGAACAATAGACAATGGAAACTCATTACATATTAAACATAAAAGAAAAGAAGTATGTTTTTCTTTCAGTTATTGTCATTTTTACCTTCACACATGCTATAAGTTTTCTTCTGCTTAAAAATCTACATAAAACACTGCCCAGTTACCTTTCTCCCATTTGGAGCTGAGGTTTTCTATAGAAGGCACTGGTTATTTTGTTAGAGGTCCTGAACCTTTCTCTTTTCAGTCCCACCAGCAAATATCATTCCAAGCTCAAAACTGCCATCTAGTCAGGTTGTACCAGCTAACCAGCGTGTATGGTCCCTGACATTTGACCAAGAGGTAGTAAACTTATTACATTTATTTCTGCTTTATTTATAACAGTTCTGTTATAAGCTCATCATATTTCTATTGAAGGACCACGGCTGTTATATTCACTAACGTTTATTCGGTAATCTAAATGTGATACAAGTCAGTTTGGAGAACGGTAATGTATTCAGATATATTATGTGGAAAATTGTGCCATAAGACGTCATGGAAAAATATATTTAAACAGTGGATGCCAGAGCATATGTTGAACAAAAGTTAAATGCAGCTGGTGTATATAAATGAACACGGCTGCAAACTCTTTGTTGTCATTGTTTTAGGGTAAACTTTACACTTTGATACTTGTCGATTTCTGGCAAAGTGTTTTGTGTTGATTGTCAAATTATGGCCAGTTGCTGGATGTTTGACTCGCCATATGCAACATAGTTCAATTTTTTCTTAAGTGTTTAATAGATTTTACTCAATTTAGTCAGCAATTATCTTTATATCGGCAATGTTAAATATTTTCTACTTTTTAGTATATTTTTACAGTCTAAGCGGCCTACAAAATCTGCCTACATCTACTTGTACTATGCAAATGGAACACTTGTTGAGACAATAGATGTCTTCAATTCTCCCAGTGTGAAATATTTGTTTCAAAATAACTCAGCTACACTACAGTTTACGACAACCGCAAACCTTCTGCCTGGGCATCACTACTACTTCCTGTTTGGTCAAGGTAACATCTTGTAGTTTCAACCAAAGGTGTTTGCTAGGCATTTTACAATTTCTGTGAATTTTCTGAAGTTCTTTTCTTATGATTATTTTCCTTTCTATAAGCACCTTAATCTATTAGATATATTAAGATATTGTTATGAAGTTTTGATCTTATTAACCGCAGCCGTTGCCGTGTGGTCAGGGCCTACAGAGTCGGGGATCGAAGGTTCGAATCCTAGTTGAGGCTTAGTTAGAACTGAGAAGAGGTCGGTTGGTGAGCTGCCAACTAGTAAAAAGTTACCGTAGGCCCATCTCAGCCAGGCGACCGGCAAAGAGAAGAGATTCGGGAGGTACTGTTCGCACAAAAGATGGGCGTCTCATAAGCCAACTTGGGTGGCCTTTTCAGTAGGGGTGACACTATAGTAAACAAAGCATTTACCTTATATTTTCAAGGTCTGGTTCAAGGAAAAACGTTTTGTGGCGCCGAGTCGAAGGCTGTCTTAGATCCAACATTCTGGACATTTTCAATAAGTATATTATTTTTATTCCAAATATCAGCTTTGTCAATCATTTGCGTCCAAATTATAATACTTTAACACTTACCTTGCTTAATATCTAATTTGAACTTGTCCATCTTTCAATTTGGACATTTCCATTAAATGCTTATAGGGGTGCATATTGAAAATTTACTGACTGAATGGCGAATAGTGCAGATCATGATCAGACAACACGAACGTACAGACGGGTTTTGATCTGTACTGGTCGCAAAGGCAGTCAGTTGCTTCCGAATGGGTAAATTTTAAGTAAATGTTCTTTTCTCTTATTTAGTATTTCAAAACTTAGATTTCATATGCTTGCTGACCTTTTTCCTTCAGTCATTAGCACTGTTATAGTGCCCTTAACAATCATTAATCTATTTATTGTATTGCAAAAGAATAAATAGTTGAAAGGTACTCAGTGGTGTAGAAGTCAATTCTTGCTGTCAACACTCAGAACTGGAATTAGTCTCCAAGAGTAGTTGATATAATAGCATGAATATACAGTAATTAAAAAGATATTTATGTTAACTACAAATGTATTACGAGCAAATGAAAATACTTATAAGTATTGTGTCTAAATATTTTCAGATCCGGGCCATAACACAGGTAATTTTTTCATGGTTATTTCAGTAAAGTTTGAACTAAGGTAGCAAAGATATGCCTGTAGATTAAGCAAAAACATCACTTCGTTTTGATGTTTCAAATATAGGTATGTTTCAGAATTACAAATTTGAATATATGTGTTTGAAAGGCGTATCTTTTCCCTAAAGAGCCTTAATTTCGCATTTTTTCGAGTTTGGGGTTTGTAGGTTTTTATTGAGCCTGCATGCGGTAGCCCGATTAGTTACCAAAATGATGGTTTTGTGTAAGCGCATCAGTAAGTGCATTTGACATCTGTCTGCCCATACATTTGTATGGGATAGGCTATATTAGTATTGCTTTGTAGGGTTTTAAAACAACTTTGGATAAATATGAACCTTGGCAAGATAGAGAGTCGCAAAGGTTAAAGTAACAGATGTCAAAAGTTGAAAATAAATACAATTTAACTTGACTGGGCTTTCATTCTGCCATGCATAAACTAGCTTTGAAGTTACTTTGCACAAACAAGTATCTCGCAAAGAAGTGTCACATATAAAAGCCAAGTCTGCTGCTCAAAGGTCAAGGTCATACAGAGATGTCAAAAGTCTCGTCTGTGAATTTTAAAATATAAAAATATGTGTTTAAAAAAGGTATAAATTCCTCTTCAAAGCAACATTGCTGTCTACCATTGCTTGTTGTTACAACATGTTATCATTCTCAGTAATGGATCTGGTTCCATCTTCCTGTAGGGGTTGAAGTCCATTGCTACCGAGGTATATACGAAGTACTATGCCAGAAGTCTTTCCTCAGTTGTGAAGGTAAATTGTTGTAATATTTTGAAATTGTTAAGTTTATCATCAGCGTAGAGAAGTGAAGTGGCTGTATGGGTTATATTAGGAGCGGATCAGTGGTCCAGTGGTTACCGCTGGATAAGACGTTAAACCGAGGTACCATGTATCAGTGCTGTACACTGAACATGCAAAAGAAACAGGCGTGTACTTTCTGTATCTTGCACTACCCAGCTGCCCTCCCCCAAACACAGAATAAGTTAACTAATCTAAGGGGCGTCGGTCATATCGGCAATCGGTACCGATGGTCAATAAAGTCAGATAAATTGAAAGGGGGGACACTCCCTCCATTTTTTAATTAATTATTTATCCAAGACGATGTGTTTTGTATATATCTTGAGCCTAAATTTTCACCGAATAGCTAAAACCTTCAATTTATTCCAACTGTATAGTGTTTTAGCTGATATTGCCGTGTCAGTTTGTTCAGTTTTGGAAATGAGGTGTGAGACTTGGCTTATTGTTTCGTTGGAGCTGTTCGTTTTTTTGTTAACTTGTTCAAATGTTTTAGATTGATATTATAAATGTTTTAATATATGTATTACCAGCAGAACTTCTTTGTATTCACAAGTAATAAGGTATGCTGTCAATCTACTGACTAGTGTCTTTACTATAAATTTTATTCCAGGTTATTTATTTCTAACTTTGGCATTCAGAGATAGGGCAGTATTTCAGACAACAACTCTATATTAAGTATTTGTTTTCCAACGGTTTTCAGAAAACTGGAGTTTTCAGAGTCCATGTAGCCAAGCACATATTAAGGCTGGTCATACCAAATTTCCACACCCAACGGCAGATGACAAGTTTTTGACCCTGTGACCTTTCGGGAAAAACATACATAGCTCACTGTCCTCCCGGAGAGGTAAAGTCAGTGATAATTTGTTTACATAATTGGATGTGACTTTGAGTGCAAACTCTTACACCTAATCTCTCAGCAGATATTTGCTGCTGTTAGTCATTCAGTAAAAGTCTGAATGTAGGGTGTATTACAGAGATACCTATATCTGGCACAATGTGTACTCTAGTTACCAGTTATAAACAAAAGCTCTGTATTTTCCTTTGTCACATAGTAATATTATTTTATTATCTAACAAACATGGCTGTAAAACGTTTTAATATTGTATTTCTGGTTACTATTCATTAAGTTCTGAATACCTCATTGCAGCTATCTTATTCACATCTGGATTTCTTCAGTGACAAAAGATCATTTTAAATCATATTAGGTTTTCCATGCTGAATGTTCCCAGTGTGCCATTCAAGATCACGTTGCTACCACGACCTGTGGAACTCAGGCAAATGGGGTTGAAAACCCATGCACTGCCTTTAACATTTTACAAGGTATCATTTTCTTAAATGATACAAGTAGTAAGCGATTTGTCAGTTTAATATAATTTCTTTTATTAATTATTTATGATATGCAAAAAGTTGTTTCTGCAAAATGTGTACCATTTCCCTAGCAGTACAAAATGTTTACCATTTCTCTGTCAGTGTAAAATGTGTACCATTTCTCTGGCACTGTAAAATGTGAACCATTTCTCTGGCAGTGTAAAATGTGAACCATTTCTCTGGCAGTGTAAAATGTGTACCATTTCTCTGGCTGTTTAAAATGTGAACCATTTCTCTGACAGTGTAAAATGTGTACCATTTCTCTGACAGTGTAAAATGTGTACCATTTCTCTGGCAAGGTAAAATGTGTACCATATTTTGGCAATATAAAATGTGAACCATTTCTTTGGCAGTGTAAAATGTGTACCATTTTTTGGGAATATAAAACGTGTACCATTTCTCTGACGGTATAAAGCTACAATAAGTTTTATATTGTAAAATTGCTTCGTATTATTCATTAATCTTAATACTGACCAAACAAAAAAGATTTTCTAGATAACGATCCCTTAAAGACAACGAAAGTGTTTTCCAATATCTTCTCGATTCAAAACTCAAATTTACATTTGTTTCAGCCATTGTTGAATTTGGTTTGAACAATACAGATTTTCACACTTCAAAACTTGCATGCATAAATACTGCTACACTTTTGTTTACAGGTAATTTAAACTTCCCTATAGCAGGGAGTTCCAGCAGGTATATTCACTGCGATGTATGGGGTCATCCCTGGGAACAGCATTGTCCCCAGACTTTCATCTGGGACCAGAACAGAGAAGAATGCATTCAGGAAAGTTTCTTTATTGGCTGATCAACAGAAGTAAATTAAACATGTGTTTGTGACACGTAAACACTTTTTACATACAAAATGATTCATAAGTAGGTCCATATCTTTTACATGTGTAATAAAAAAATGGAAATGACATATTAGTTCTTTTTTATTTTAATTAGGGTGTACCCGTTTCTATAACCGAATTTACCAAGTCAGAATTTTACCCGGTGGTTGAACAAAATCATTTTTTATTTTATGCCAACCAATGAAATACCGAGTTCTATCAGTGAAATATATTCCATATCAGTCACACTGTGACTGATATAGATTCTATATCAGTCACTGTGCCGAACTACTTTTCAGTAACCACAATTTGAAATTTTACAAGTAATATAAAAGATATAAAAATAAATTCTAACATAAAATTCAGAGTCCGACTTTTAAAGAGTCATTGTATGTATACAACAGACCGATCAATTTCGAGAATTCTATGCCGTTTCGTTAATTATACGTCACATACTTCAGAATAGTGACGTAGGCAAACAATTTATTCCCCAAGATGGCATTTTACTTGAAATCTTAAATTGAATACACTGGATTTATGCTAGTTGAAAATGTGATGACGTGTATTGCTTCTTGATCAACCTATGGAAGAATCTAGATCTTGTAAGGGCATTTATTTAGGATGAACCTCTGCATTGGCGCTGAATTTTGATTCGTTATTGCACAGGCCAAATTTTATATGAATGCCCTGTAAGCAGCAAAATGTGGATATTTAAAGAAGGAAAATTAAGAAGAATATGCAGGTAGATCTTTGTTTATTTCTATTACTTGTTTGGTGATTAGGTGTAGACTAAGTAAATCGTTAGAATGCAACACGTTTCTATGTGTCATGTATAATTCAAGATGGCGGCCTGTGTATTCAGTTTGAGTTTCACGATCATGTATTCATACGCGTGTAAGCAAAGGAACAGTTCTAAAAGTTTATTGGTATTAGCATAAAATAAATAGAAAATTTGTTCGTAGATACTCAAAACAAACAAATATCCTCTATGTATCTTACAATGCCTATCTCCACATTCATCCGTAAGACAGCGGAGTTTATTTGTAACAATTCGTCTTTTTCGTAAATCATCAGCTGTTAAGCCTTCTAAGACGGTCAGTTTATTCTGGCTCTTGCACTCCGATTCTCGAACACAAATCAGTTTGATTTTAAAAATTTTTGGTAGCAACGTGTCCAACGTGTCCACCATATTAACGGGTTCAAACCAAAAGTAATCTACTACGTCGAAAAAGATATATAGAACAATAAATTAATTTGAAAAGGAAATTTAATACATTCTTTCAAAAACATGTTTAATTTAACAATGTTTTTTTTCTTTATTTAATCTAAACCCAAAAGCAATGGAGGGACTTTTGGCATTACGTGTGCATTTATTATAACATGGGAGCTAGGTATTTCTGAGTTATGACTTAGATCAACTTTAACTGTTCCTCTGCTAACTAACTACGACACTGTATAATTAAGTTAAGTAAAAGAATGTTAAGTTTTCTTGGTTGCAAAGAGGTATTGCGCAACAAGATTGTATCAAGGTATAATTTCAAAACGCCTCTTCCATCCATGACATATGCTGTAATGTACTTAGAATTTGCCAGCTGTTTGTCTTACAATCACTCTCTAGTCCTTTGTGCAGTTCAGCTAAAAAACGACCCATTCATGACGCTACTTCAAACATTTTGCATTTTTTATTTACTTTTTTTGATAGATAAAAAGTTCTCAACTTACTTTCTTCCTAAAGGCAAGACCGAGTCATTTAAGGCCGCAACTTCTACTTTTTTGTATTCTCTTCTTTTTTCTATGAAATAGGACTGTTCTTAACATAAAATATCAACGTTTACGTCGTGTAATATATCCTCCAGGTCCCTCAAAATGCGTTATTTGCAAAAAGGAACAAATAAACTACATTTATTTTATTATAGATAATATTTGATATTCAAAACGGTTCGATTAATATGACTCAATCAGCTAAGATAAAACCTTAATCCTCTGTAAATTGTGCCACTTTACTGATTTTGCTAAATCTATTCCAGAAATTGTTTGCTTGTAGTAAGTAAAATGTGACTCATAATATGATGAACTTACAGTATTTCCTTAGGTCATATATATATATATATGATTTATCATGAATAGTTTTATTTCCTGGCATCTGAGAAAATAACCGTGACCGTCTTTTAGTATCTAACGATCGGAAGCCACCAATTAAAAAATGGCAACCGATTGCCTTTCCACCTGGCGTCTGGCAAATATGATAAGAAATAGGAAAGTAAATGTGTTAATAAGAAGAGATGTCGAGAAAAGCATTTGCAACAGAAATAACAAACAAGCGATTTAACTTTACACAGAGTTCTGACAAAGTTGTTATGATCTTCTCTTTATCGATAAATAAATGATGTTCTGTTCAAAATATTTGAAACGAAACTCACATTTGCTGATTATCTTCTAGATTCTACAGTCAATCTGCTGATAAAGATTCTCTGGGTAACTCGGAGTGAAAATATCCTAGGTGATACCCCGGCCGCCATGCATGGACCTAATGACATCACAATACTTCACAACGAGGCATCGTCGGAAACCCACGTTTGATCCATTCCGTTTCACTCTATTTACATAATGTAGTTGTGCGGAATATGTACCGGGGGTCACCGACAATGCAACGAGGCGGGAGAGAAAGAAATGATACCAATGAGAAATGACTGAGGGACATCAGTCATGATTCTAAATTAAGTGTAGAGTGTAGCTATATATTTTAAGCACTACATTATCCAGTGCTGCATGGAGGTTCTGACGCATGGAGATCCCGGATGTTCTAAGTGTCAAATATACACAGCAACTTTAAACTTTACCCAGCTGGAGGCTTTTTATTCTTTCTTTGCGACCAGTAGAGACCAAGATCAGCCTGCACATCTGTGCAGTCTGTTAATGGTCTGCACCTTTCGTTGTTTAGTCAGTAAATTTTCTATAAGCACCCCTATAAACAATTCATGTATCTGTCTAAATTGAAGGATGGACAAATCCATTTTAGATATAAAGGAATGTAAGGGTTAAAACGGATCGGTCACCTTTGTGCATGGAGCATCCCATTTTAGGAATGAAAAAGAACTGACGAGTGCCGGACCCAATGATACAGTGGTATTTACCTTCGCCTTTCGATCCCATTGCCGTGAGTGATGAGTTTAGCTCGTGGTCCATTATCTCCCACCGCTGTTTAATGTGGGAAATTTGGCATTTGCGGAGAGAAATGTAACTACTAGTGAGAAATCCAGAAAAAGCTGACAAGCTAACTTGCTACCATAACTCTTGTGCGGAAGGGCGTAAAACTAATCACACACAATTGTTGACAATTATACACATGTTGACTAGGTATGCATTAGTTGGATACTTCTTATCATTATTGCTTCTGTTTCGGCGGAAGAAATAGTCAAAGTTTAACTGGAAATAGTTTTATTTGTTGCAATGGTCAAAACATCAACATAGAGGAGCTGTATGCTGCATGGTCAGGCATACTGAAGAATAGAGCTCCCCCAGAAGCTCTATAGACCGGAAGCTTTTTCGACACTTTTAACATATTGAGGGAGTTTATTCAGATGACTATCTTGAATTCTTTTTTAAGATAATGTATTCAAACGTCAAACCCTATAATACTGGTATAATATCAACTCATAACGAAGTTCCCCTATATTTGGTTAGAATTGAGTATTTTTGTCAGAGAGGTCCCTTCCGTAAATTCATATGAAAGCCAACACCAAATTACTGATTACTCATTGTTTAGTCATCTTAGCACCTTAACAACACTTTTTGCATGTGACACCCTTGTCCTATACGCACTTTTGACAATAGGCCATAATGATAGTTTTGCATGTGACACCCTTGTCCTATACACATTTGAACAAACTTATTGCATCATCAAAGGCAATTTTTCTCCAGTTAAACCACATTTTATGGAGTGGATATAGGAGCTAAAACTCAATTCTACGCAAGTTTGAAATATTGATCCATATTTCATTGCATTATGAGAAAACCCCACTGCCTTCAGTGAGACAGCGCTTTGATTAATATTCAAACCACATGGAGTATATTGCCGATAAATAACATCAATGCTTAAAGAAATAAATATGATAATGGATTAGCTGTCTAATATGAATAAGTAATTCTACATGTTAGATTCTTATCAAACATTTCAGGTGGATTTCGAATATTTACTTTAACTATGCAAGAGGTATTTTTTAAAATCATTTCATGGTCTTTGGCATTTCCCCGTTTGCTTTACATTTGCGACTAGTCTAGACCATATTCAGACTACACAATCTGATAATGGTCTACACTACTCGCTATTTATTTAGTTGTTTTTTTTTTCAATGAATACTGATACAAATCATAAATGAGTCTGTGCGAGTCCTTTTTAGAAATTAGGCTGGGTAACGTTAGTATTTATGACTCCGTTAAGAGAATGCGTACAGATTATGTTTTATGAAAATTCGTATGCAAGATGATTTATTTGCATGTATTAAAAGTTCAAACTTATTGTTGATCTTAATCCACATTTTGAACATGATTGGAGTTCTCTCATTATATCGTGTCATTAGGGTTGCTGATTACAAGACAAGTGCTTATTACACGCAGCCGGTAAATGATACGACACTATGAACTATCCGTGTTTAGACTTGGTCTAAATGTTAACAATAACAAGCGGTTAAGAAGTGCAGACAAGTAATTTACTCAAAAGTATGTCATAATTTAACATATCGTAATTTATCATATCATAATTTATATCACAATGTCTGCAGGTAAAAATGCATGTATGAAAATTAAATCAAATAGACAAATATGTACAGTTAAACATCCTGAAATTAAAAAATAAAGGTAATACGTTATGTCAACAATATCACATTCCAAAGTGTGTTAAACATGAAGCAGATTTTTTTTATATACAGTGAACAGCTAAGATAAACGGGCACCGATCTCTCACTCAGTTATCATGTGACTGAAATCAGAATTCAGCCTTTAAGTTTCCTCATGGCATATCGTTTACGTTTATTTTTCAGTCAAACTCTTCCACATAAATAAAGCTTACATTTTCTATGCTAATGAATTGGATAGACTTTCTTGTGCGCTGCCCTTATTCTGTTCTTGTGAATTTCCCTGTAACCGACTAAACCACCATAGCCTACAGTTAACCGTGCATCCTGTTTGAGTTCAGGCAAACTGTGTTCAGATTCCGGTGTTTTATTATCTCCGACTTTTCTAAGGTCCTCGAGGCTTCTGTGTGTACTTGGGTTTGAAGGCTTGCTTTCTTCGTGTTTCTGTTGCCTGGATACTTTCACTGGACTCGACTTACTGAAAGCCAATCTCTTTTTCTGCATATTAGAACTTGGCTGCTGGGCTAAGTGAACCTTTTTCTTCCGATGCTCTCTCTGTTTTTCATTCTGAACATATATTGCTTGATTTAATGCCTGAGAATTTTTCTCACTAACCCAAGCCTCTACGACTGGTTTGTCAACAGGATCGCGTTCTGGAGGCCGATAAGTGGATGCATAGCTCGACATTTCAATTTGATTACGAAGTCTTTTATTTTCTTCTAGCAAACGTTTGTTACTTGACTCTATATCATCAATCTTATCTTTCTTCACTTCCCATTCTCTCTTTTCATTCTCCATTTCACGTTTCTGCCTGTCTAATTCACTCATTCTTTTAGAATAATTTTCCATTTTCATGTTCATTTCGAACACTTGATGTTCTAAATTTGACACCTCGAAACCTTTGTCTTCTAACTGAAGTGACAATTGTTTCTCTTTCAATTTTGATTCGTCAAGCTTTTCGACAAAGTTTTTCAAATCAGACTCTAGCCGTCTTGTATTCTCCTGGTATCTTTCTACTTTTTCCATTTCTGATGCTAGTTTTTCTTTTTCATCCTTTGATGATTTCCTTTCGTTCTCCCGTTCTTCTCTCATTGTGTCCATCTGATTGATTAACTTGCTTATTTGACTTTCCTTATCGCTAACAATCTTCTGTAACTCTTTATTAAATTGCTCTAACTGCTCTTTTGCTTCTTTCAGATCCTTTGAGGCGCTTTCAGTTTCACATTCAAGTTTTGCATAGGCTTCTTTTCTTTCTTTTAGTTCTTGTTTCAGTCTCTCAATTTCTTCCTTAAGTTGTGTTATCTCTTTCTTTTGAGATTCAACCAATTTCTTCATCGGATCAAACTCCACTTTCATTTTCTTATGCTCAGACTCTACTTGATCCAGCTTTATTTTCAGTTCATCAGCATCTTTGGTTTTAGTTTCTAAAGACGTTTTGACATCCTTTAACTTCTCATTTAGAACTCGCTTTTCTTTGTTGAATGCTAACTCTGATTCTTTCTTTTCTTTGTTCAGTTTTAAGATTTGGTTTTTCAAATCCTTTATTTCATTATCAAACTTATTTTCGTCCTTCATTACACCGATCAGTTCATTAAGCTCTGACTTCTTTTGAGCCAAAGTTTCCGAAAGCGTTTTATTCTCATATTCCAGTGCATCAACTTTTTTCTCTAAGCCTTGATTTTTTGTTTTATATTCACTCAACTGTTTATTAAGGTGTCTTTGCTCCTTGTTTAGATCTTGAATTTTATCTAGTTTCACCGATTCTACGTCCGTGACACTAGTTTCAAGAGACTTTTTCTCCGCTTCTAATGCCCGTAATTTCTTTTTACTTTCAACTTTCTCCGCATTTAGCTTCGTATTTTCTTCATTTAGCTTCTGATTTTCACCCTGAAGTTTTACTACTTGTTCTTTCAGTTCTCTCATTTCATCCACGTTATCAGTTGCTTTGGAAGATTTTTCTAATTCTTTTATTTTGTTTTCAAGTGAAGCTTTATCTTTTTCTAATTCTGTGATCCTATCAACAGTTTCTGAACCCCCATTGGCACGTGACGCATCTTCCAATGAATCTACACGACTACGCAAATACTTATTTTCAGTTGTCAATTCGTCGATAGCTTTAAGAAAACCATTTGCTTCATCCTCAAGTTGTTTAATACGTTTCCTGTACGTGTATTCTGCATTTAATAGAGTGTTGCGTTCTGCAAACACTTGCGCATAAGGCTCCCTTCGATCTATATCCATACCTGTCTTATCTGAGGACGGTCTTTGTTCTAGTTTAATAGGTTCTACTGACTCGTTTGATGGACTCAAGCGACCGGGTCGTGACACTCTACGGCTTTGAGATTTTGATTCAATTTTAGAAGGAGACGGTGACAACACATAGGTCTCGTTCTTACTTTTTACACTGTTGCTTAAGATTTTGTCCGTTAAATGGTTTTCCTTTACTCCACTTTGTTCATTTCCAACGATATGAGAATCCGTTACAGAATCTGACAGTTTTCCACTATGGTTATTGCGCTCTTGTGTCTGGTCACGATGATCCTGTTCAATATTTTTATCATTTAGTTGAAGACTTACAAGAGGAGAGGCTACACCATTCACAGTTTGTTCTGGTTTATGATTTTCCGACACAGGAATATTTTCAATTTTACTTTTTGTGTTCTCATTAGTTGAGTGTCTCGCTTCACTTTGTTTTGTACTTAATTCAACAGACTCCAGATGCTTTCGCTGTTGGTTTTTAGATCTGGGGCTTATTTTTACACTGTCCTCTTCAACTTGGTCATTCTGTTGTCCATTCGATAAAAGGGTCTCGGCAGGGGCATTATTAACAGGAAGAGTACTTTTTGTATTGACTGTTGAATCTTTTGAAATTTCGACTGGAATTTGTCTGTTATTACCTTTTACTGCTGGACTATTGCTTTCTTTTGTTAGCTTTATATTATCTTGTTTTCTTGGAGAAGGTTTAGGCGTTTTGTCATTAGAGTTTACAACCTTATTCTGTACATGTTTCGGAGTCTGACTTGTATTTTTCAAATCATCGTTTGAAGATTTTGTTTCCTTTTGTGTGTTTGTGTGTTTGCCTTTTGACGGACTTTCACTTCTTTTTGAGTTTAAATCTTTTAGTACAGTTGCCTTTGATGGTTGGTGTTTTTCAGGACTTCTCGAGCGGTTTCCTGCATTCACTCTGGATTTGTTTTCACTGTCACTGACACTTTTATTTGTCGGGTGCGTAACTTTGCTTGTGTGATCGTTTTTCTTTTCGTTGGTGTCTACTTTAGTATTGCCTGTAGTTTGTAGTTTGTCACCTGTTTTATTTTCACTTATTTTCTGAGAGGTAGATTTAGACAACACACCAAACTTTGCATCGCCAAGTCTCTTTTTATCAGTATCTGAAGCTTCACCCTTATCTTTCTTTAACACATCACCATTAATGTGATTTCCAGAGTTCTTTGTATTACTTTCGAGTGACTTTTTCGAATTATCCTTTAAACGTATTGTATCCTTTGAATCTTTATCTGTGTCATTTGATATTTTCTTATTTATGTTTGACAGTATGTTTGATTTTATGTTTGAATCAACTTTCACAGCCGGAACAGTTGTCTTGTGTTTCTGTTCAGATGTCACATTCTTAGAACTTGTGATATTTGTTTTTCCCTTGTGTTTGTCCGACGTTGTATCTTTCTTTTCCGCTTGAGTACTTTTGTTCTCTACACTTTCGGGTTTTTTCTTGTCTTTGTCTTGTGTTTCAATAACCGGAAGTTTAATATTACCCTTTGTCAAATGAGCACGATGAGGATCAGTGTCGAATGTTGCCTGTCTGTCGACAGGCTTCTTCGTTGTCTTCTCCATGATAAATGTCTAAAATTCTAGCAGCCAGGTAAAATGACGTTTTGTGAACCGCCATATTTGTGAACAGCTGTTTCTTGCGTAAATGTTCTCAGGCCTGCTTGATAACTGTGAATCTGAAAAAAGAAGAAGAAAATAAACACATGTTCTGTTGAACACAAACTAGTTTGTAATTTCGGGCTTATAGCGAAAAGGTTTTCTAATCAGTTGAACATATGCAAATTTGTTGCTATTTCGCCTTCACCTAACTAATAATAATAACTGATTATTTTCCAAAATCATCAAACACATTTTGATTCAAACATGCAGGCGCAAATACTGTTTTGAATGCAAGACGCAGTCATCGAGTGGGATTAATAAAAGTTGCAAGAACTCCTTTCCTAATCGATGTTAAATAATCGGTTTAAACTAAACAAAACACGTGGTTCGAAATGTTAGCGTATCTTAATCCTTGCCAAAAAACTAGTCAGTAGATTTCAAAGATCTTAAAAATGCGAGGGTTAAATAAACGAGGCAACTGTTTAAATAAATGAAATAATGACAAAAAAACATCAAACAAGCTTAAATACAGAACTCGGCTGATATATCAAAGTCTTGTTGTAATTGAAAACAAGAATCAAAAATCCATTTTCGGATCAAATAGCTGTTCAAATATCCATAGTGTTTAAAATTAGGTAAAAACAGGATATATAACTTTGATCTTTCGCCTGGATCTTAGACAAATTTATAATTGATTGGTAATCTCATTTGAATCTAGAAAATAAGAAAGACCCGTATACTAATCACATTGTTATATACATAAAATTCGAGTGATACAATGAAATGTTTTTTTTTTACACAACGTTTTCATAGTTATACAGAGCTGTTGGAATAAACTTATGACTTGTAATCACTAGCTGACAGCGTTCTCCGAGTCAAATCGATGGCCGAAACTTACGACCCTTTCCAGTTCAATTGCATCTGCTATTACTATTCATGCTATTTTTTCTGATTACAAGTTTACACCAATTGATTTCTTAGCGCGCAAAGCAATAAAAATGTCGTTCAAGCGCAATGTCTATTACTTTACCATTCCGAATCTCTGTACAAAATCAATTCTTCAATATCTTTTCATATGAATGCAACGCAAATTATTTCTAAAATATATGTTGTGTTCTCCTGTTTTGATGTGATTTCACGGCCCCTCAAATATTTACATTGTAGTTTATACAGAATTCTACCAGACATGTTACTTTTAGAGATGATCGGGTTTATAACAAAACAATATTTTGCGACAAAAAATCGAACGGAACATTTTATAGAAAATTGTTTGCATTGAATATATTTTGATTTACGCAGTAGTGTATGTCTACATTACTTCTACTTTCTTTTTGTAAAGAATGACTGCCATCTTGAAGGATAACTAAATTTTAATGCACGTTCGGTTTCTGAATCCGGTATAGCTTTTTATACTGAGTAAATATATCCAACGTTTAAGAAGGTTAAATTTCACAACATAAACTCAAAGCATGACAACTTTCAAGTGTTTGGTAAATTTGTTAACAATTCAAAATGTTATAGAATTTCTTTAAGCGATCTGAACTTCTGTTTTTTTTCTGCCCGAGCTATCGACAAAAATAATAATGGAAGATATTAGATTCATACACAGTCAGTGCAGTACATATTGATCCAATTCTTAAATATAATTATGTGCAATAAAAGAAATATCTTCGCCACTATACAATGTAAATATAAGTCGCACTGCAAATAATTGATCGATCTGTTAAACAGTAAATAACAATATCTTTTAAAGACGGCCTAGGAAACCTTTGTGAAGTAAGGTCAAAACTGTTCAACATGGGCTCTATGATCTAAACTTTTATAATTTTGAAGTTTCTAATTTAATTTAAATAGACTTATTTGGCTATTAATATACAAAAGTAGTTCCCTTAAAAATATATTTTTCAGTGCGCCTGATCAAAGTTTGTCATTCGGTGAGATTTATCAAAACAAAAATGGCTGCATTTCTTCGGCAACAGATATAACTGAATTCATGTTTCATATAGCCTATATTATAAACAAACGCTATCAGTTACCGATATCTCGTTATCTGTATAGAAACGTAAGAATTTCTCTCTTATTTCGGAATCCATATCAAGGATATAGATGAAAATTATACTGCAATTGACTTAAAACCCTTACAAGTCATTATATACTGAATTTATAACCATTTTATGATTTCAGTAACAACTTGTCTCAGATTAATGAAACAGTCGAGTGTTTTCAAACATTTAAGAAAATACTGCAGGTCTAGTCAACACATTTTTTTCAATGATAAGTATATCTTACCCTTTTCTCTTGAGAAATCGAAATTAAATTTCCTTTTATAATATAAAATCCTAAGACTTTCAAATATTAAAAACGCAAAGCTTAAAATTCCTGATTAAATACGTTTTATGCGAATGACAAGTCACAGATAAACTGTGTATTTTGTCTCGTCTGTTGTCCTTAGAATAGGATCAATGTGCTTTAAAAAGAAACTGCATATTATCCTTGTATGAAATGTTGTCAAACATTTATTTAATCCATATCGGATATGAAACGACTGGTTTGGTCTTAAGCTATACAATGCGGCATTTACTTTGTTGACAACTCATTGAATATTGGATATTGGAGATAGATAAATACGAGACTGTGCTTCGTGAAGAAATAACACTCGGAATAGTTTTGAATGGTATTATATTGACAAATTGTATAAACACAAGACTTAAAGATGGCTTATATGTACAGTAAAGAGATCTTAATGGATTTAAAACTTGAATCGTATAAAGAAATAAATTTGAATTCTATTAAGACCAAAACAACGTTATTACGTAAATAAAAGTATAAAAGGAAAATAATAAATACATACACTACTATATACTATATATATATAGATAGTTAATATATAAAATAAACAAGTGTTTCGCTGAAGCGGGTCAATATACACCCGAAGTAATCTACTGACAGTGAATGACCTTTGACACAATGGCTAAACACTTCATCAGCAGCAACATTATTACAATGGCAATATATGAAGCTTTAATGACGATTTCATAACAATGTCTGAAAGTAAATTCTTACTGTTTATTGTTCATTGATAAGTAATTCAGTTATGTTTTACATTAAGCGACTCAAAACATAGAGGGCAGACAATAAATATTTATACATTCTGTGGGCATGTCATGTGTTCTCTGTGTTCTTTACCATGACCAGAGAAGACCAAAACCTACGTCAACTCAGTAATATAACATTTTCTGTCAAATAGTTTCAAATTACTTCTTCAAAGCAGTTCAAAAGGTACAGATAGGGGCATGTGACTTGTAAGTGTGAAATTCACCTTGCTCCGAGTCAGCCGAAACGTGATCATTATATTTTTCCATTATGGTTTACATTCCTGCCGAAAAAGGTCCAATTTCCTTCAAGCAATTAAAGAGATACAGAGCGGACATGAAATATCCACACATTATATCAGTGTGACATGCGGTCTCTAAGTCTGACCTTGCCCTTGATTCGAGCCACTCGGAACAGGGGCATAACATAATACTTCTTACCGGACGTTTAATAAAATGAAACATATATACCTTGAAAGATGGCAGGGATGGACAGGGTCGGAAGGCGGACAGACGAATACACCAACGAATATGACTGGCAGGTAACAATCGCATTGGAGTTATAACATGATCTCGCATAGAAGCATCTACTGACTAATTTATTTCACTATTATATTGCCAACTTATCTAACTCAGATTTTATGAGGTCTTATATGAAATCTTGTTTTCATTGATGAAATGTGTGCTGTCTGAACCAGTTTAATCCCAAAAAATGAATGCACTATCATTTGTCGAGGCGGTGAAAAGTCTAGAGTTACCAAAACTCATTGCAATACGAGTGCCTCTAAGTTCTTGTTACAGAACAGTGTCTTAACGTACTTGTTACAGTACAGCGTCTTAAAGTACTTGTTTCAGTATAACGTCTTAAAGTACTTGTTACAGTACAGCGTCTTAAAGTACTTGTTACAGTACAGCGTCTTAAAGTACTTGTTACAGTACAGCGTCTTAAAGCACTTGTTACAGTACAGCGTCTTAAAGCACTTGTAACAGTACAGCGTCTTAAAGCACTTGTTACAGTACAGCGTCTTAAAGCACTTGTTACAGTACAGCGTCTTAGAGTACTTGTTACAGTACAGCGTCTTAAAGTACTTGTTACAGTACAGCGTCTTAAAGCATTTGTTACAGTATAGCGTTTCAAAGCACTTGTTTGAATACAGGGTCTTAAAGCACTTGTTACATTACAGCGTCTTTAAGTACTTGTTATAGTACAGGGTCTTAAAGTACTTGTTATAGTACAGCGTCTTAGAGCACTTGTTACAGTACAGCGTCTTAGAGTACTTGTTACAGTACAGCGTCTTAGAGCACTTGTTACAGTACAGCGTCTTAAAGCACTTGTTACAGTACATCGTCTTAGAGTTCTTGTTACAGTACAGCGTCTTAAAGCACTTGTTACAGTACAGCATCTTAGAGTTCTTGTTACAGTACAGGGTCTTAAAGTACTTGTTTGAGTACAGGGTCTTGAAGTACTTGTTACAGTATCTTAAAACACTTGTTACAGGACAGTATCTTAAAGAACTTGTTACAGTACAGTTATTAAAAGTACTTGTTACAGGGCAGCGTCTTAAAGTTCTTGTTAAAGTACAGAGTCTTGAAGTACTTGTTACAGTACAGTGTCTTAAAGTACTTGTTACAGTACAGTGTCTTGAAGTACTTGTTACTGTACAGTGACTTGAAGCACTTGTTACAGTTCAGTGTCTTAAAGCACTTGTTAAAGTACAGTGTCTTAAAGCACTTGTTAAAGTACAGTGTCTTAAAATACTTGTTAAAGTACAGTGTCTTAAAGCACTTTTTAAAGTACAGTGTCTTAAAGCACTTGTTAAAGTACAGTGTCTTAAAGCACTTGTTAAAGTACAGTGTCTTAAAGCACTTGTTAAAGTACAGTGTCTTAAAGCACTTGTTAAAGTACAGTGTCTTAAAGCACTTGTTAAAGTACAGTGTCTTAAAGCACTTGTAAAAGTACAGCGTCTTTAAGTACTTGTAACTGTAGAGTGTCTTTAATAATTTTTCAGTAAAGAAGTAGCCTGTGAGCGACATGGAAACCGGAAAATGAATAACATTTTCAGCGAGCTAAAATCATTTTAGAAGATGGTTCGTCTTGGCAATCTCGATTACTTAGAGATCGGGTGTTAAAATCTTTGTCAGGGCCAATTGGTTAACTGTTATCATCAGGCAAAACAAAAAAGAATATAGTAAATTACTAAATGTCTTGATTTTCTGAATATCTGAAGGATATTAAAATGCTTCTATCAAATGACTGTAGGCGCGACATTTTAAACGGTAACATTGGATTGATTATAGAAAGCAATCATCAAATATGATTCTATAAATCAAATTCAAATGCACAATTGGCGTCATTTTTATATTTATTTTGCAGTCGATGCAATCATATTAAGTAAACATGTCTGTGTCATATGAAATAACGAGCTGAATAAACGTTTAAAATTTTCTTCAGACTGCAATTACATTCAAAAATCTTAAAGAAGGCTGGCGACCATCGCTGCATACAATCCACAGCTTTTGACAGGGAAAATTAACGGGTTACATTCTAGGGTACTTGAATAAAGTTGAATCAAGAATTGAACTCAGTAAAATTATTGTACATCTGCTAAATGCAACCACATCTACACATAAGCCACTAGTGTGTGAGCATGGCATCAAGAAGATATTTAGGTGTCAGTGGGGCGTTTGTTACCCCAAGCAACGGTAGAGGACGAAAACAACATGTATGCATTGCATAATGTGCGTAAATCTTGATTATGTACATTCATATCTAACTGAGTTTATCTATTGTCGGTACAACTTTTCTGTATGAATGAGACCTCTGTAGAGTTATCTGTTGGAAAAAGTGCAAGATTCAGAAAACACCCAGATCCAAAGAAAGACTGGTCAGCGTATAGTGCCGGTTTAATTAACGTCTTATCCGTCTATTAGTTGTGATAGTGAAAGAGAGTTCCCCGTGTCACTGGACCACTGATCTGCCCGTGTGGTTGTATCGAAACAAATCGTGGTAATTTTTTATAAAAAATAAAATCTAAGTTCAGAATAAAATCACCAAATCGGCACGACCGTAAAACGCTAGGTTAGCAAGGAATTGTCTGTATATACATTTTTCAGGGGAAGGATTAAGAACTTGTTTTCCCGTAGCTCTTTAAAACTTAATAGAAGTGGTCAGATAGACGGATTTGCTTGATAACCCTTACATTAGCTAGTCTTGACAAACAAAGAAATATAATGAAGATGTTCTTTACATTTAAATTATTCGATACTTAGTAGACATAGCTATGTTAAACATATTGCAGTGTAGAAGTCTTACAAACAACACTAACCAAGTGTAAGGACAATATTCTGACAAGATCTTGCATCATAAGAAGAACTGGAAAAAATGGCGGTCAGTGCATAGCCTTTGAGAGATTCGAACCTAACTAGAACAGTGAAGAGTTAAACCGAGATAAATTGAAAAGCAATGACCTGCTTGTTCGTTCGGTGTTTGTTGTTGTTGTGTTTGTTTTTTCAACAGCGAATTGTCTGCAATTTTGTTACCAACGAACTGTCACCATTTTTTAAACAATTTTTAAGCTAGAAATACGGAAAATGGAGGGCAAATTGAAACCAAAATATACCCTTGCAGACGAGGCATTCCGCAACGGAACTGTCAGTTTTTCTTATTTTTGGAGCACGGGTTTTATTAAGTACCCATTTTTATTATAGTCGGAATAGATAGGTGGTTAGATATTACATCGATAACAATCATTTGTTTCGTCGGCAACATATTTCCTCTTGATATAACAGACCTTGTATTTAATAGTCTTTTCCCAAAGTACGCGAACACTTTTAGACGGTGGTATAATACTATTATAGTTTCAGTGTAGTCTCAGTTCAGGTGTTCGAATACAGGTGGCAACAATCGTGTTTATTTACATTAAGAGGAAAAGAATTCATTAAAAGAAATGCATTGTAAGTTAATAAGAAATTATATTTGAAATACTGAGACTGGATACAGCTTAAGAATTATCTTGATTAGTTTTTAAAAATTAAGGCTTACCATTTTCTGGCTGTGTTCGAGAGTATCCCCTAGAATTCCGTATAATGCGACAAATAAACTGCAATTTTAAAACATCTGACTCACAGCTGTTTCTATATGCATTTTATATGAAAGACATTTAAGTGCAATCCTGTTGACACGTTTAAATACTTGAAATACGTAGAACAATCACACTTGATAAACCGATGAACTCGTTGTGTACAAATATGTGTAATTTTTAATAAACCAAACAAAATTCCGCAACATACGCTTGTAATCGATACTTAGAATGTAACAACAATTTCCTATAAGTCTTAATAAAACAAACTCGTTAAATAAATACACGATTTTTTCCTTACAATATACAAGTTCCCCATTGATTTTTTATTAGCATTAAGCGTAGAACTAAGTGCCTTTGTAGGCTGAAAAAAGTTCAGTTGGGGATTAGGGTCGCCCAGAGACAGTCATTGTGCGTAAAACAATGGCATAGACGGCGCCAACAAATAATCAGCGTGCTGAAATCACGGTGAAAAAGCAATTACTTTCGTTTGTTTGATTATTTAGTTGTTCAACGATTTTTCGCGTTTTATCAGTCGTTAGTGTTTTGTTTTATGTCAGGCAGATAAGAGAAAAAAATGCAAGAGACGTGCTGATAAACCTGTTACCGAACAAAGTCAATTGTAGTGAAGTTTGAAATATAACATTCTCATCGATTTCTGATCTTTCAGGTGCAATAAAGGTGAGGAAACAGTGTTATATATTGTTGTTTGCAATTTTAAAAGGTTGAAATAGGTATAACATACAAACACAGAATGTGTTTTAGAGTTGAACACCCAGGCTGATGTTTATACAGACGGAGAAAAAAAATCGCACGAGACAATACTAGCAAAAAGTTTGCGAGATGTCGGAAACTCGAACTTATCGCCAGCTGATCTTGTTTTTAGTTCTCCATATCAACATCTTATAAAAGAAATATCTCAACCCCTGACCATGGTCGACGTTTAAGTAGAAACTAGAAACTAACTCTCTGCGATGTGATAAATCTTGTTTCATAAATATGTATCCCTTAAAAACATGCCACCTTTTACCATGAGACCTTTGCAGAAAAAAAGAAATCCTTTAAACTTTAAGGTATACCTTAAGGTTTACACCGAAGTTTCAAAACACGACAGTTCCTTACAACAAAAACACTCTCTTCGAAGCTCGTGTATTACATGTATTTGATATGTATTTGGGGAACTAACTCGTAAATTTACAGATTGGATCTACTTTGAGATGTCTCCAAAATACCCAAAATCGGACGTATTTTACAAGTCTGACACATGTCGCCCGGCTGTTCGACCATAAGGACAAATAACAACGGGGATCTATTTAGCACTTAACTGTACCATTACAAGCCTTTTCATCACAATATGTACTTACAAAATGCTTTCTAAATCTATCATAACATTCAAATGTAATTGCAAAAAGTCCAAAAAGTTTATGTCATCTCTTTAAGTAAAGTTCATTTGACCCCGGTTTGTCTCTCGTCCTGTCTTCTTGATCAAAGTTTTGGCATACGTCAAAGTAAAATGGTCGTAGTACTTATTAAGTTATGTTCTAAAATGATATGAAAGTTTTTGCTATCAAAAGCAAATTTTAACACCCCGATTAAACACTACGGTAAAAAAAATCAGAAAAAAACATCACACCCAGTTTAATAATTTTCATAATGTATGAGAACTGCTTATCAGAAATCTTTGAAAAATAACAAAAAATACCTTCTTCATTATGAACATATGACTGATTGTATCTTAGCATTGCACCAAAGACTTTGTAAGTCAAACGCTACAACAACAACAACATCAAGCGGATGTTACGTTATTGGCGTACGTAACGACATTTGGCGGAAACTATGCATTTTCATTATATGCGTCCATAGTATTTTTCAAAAGTTAACCTTGTTTCTTTTCTAAAAAAAACTCAAATGGAAAGAAAAAATGTACCATATAGCCTACGAGGTCACTTTAAGTGAATGTAGGCTTGTGACCCTACCTGATAATGAAAGAGGTAACACGTATATGTACAAAAGCACAGTCTTAATATCCACCTTATAAGTCATGGCACACCTAATTCAAGAATAGTAATAATTTAACCTATTAAGGTAAAATATAAGTTTAACATAATCTCACTGACTGTCACTGTTTGTAACTTATCTAACATTTTGTCTAATCCATGGGATTATTTTGTTTCACACGTTTCTATTAAGTTCCTGTTATTAAAAACTTTACAATTTGTATAAAATTTAATCATACGAAATATCAAAAGTAATCACTTACTATTTCCATCGTTAATGAATCTTTAAGCCTTTCATGTGGGAAACTTCTGAATTTACAAACATCGATCTATTATTCTCTCGCTTTTCATTATTCCAAAAATACGATCAAATGTTAACAACTTTGTCAATTGCTTATGTTCACTGCATTTATACACAATTTTGATTATGGAATCATTATCGAAGTACACAATATATCCTAATAGTTTTTATTTATATAAAATCTCTCGGCAGATATATATTTGATACTAAAAGTATTGAAATTTTTGGATAAAGTACAAGGGGGAACGGATATACATATTGATTTCAATAGACCATGCACTCGATACTAGCTGACAGAGGAACGTTCAAATTACGTTTAACAATTGTTCAAATTCAACACAGCCGACTTAATCCAATGTTCGTAAAAATATCATACTGAAACTTAACTTTTTAAGGTTCAATTGAAGATCAAATAGTTAAATTTGGTGATCAATACTGGAACGCCTGTATATTTGTTTAGCGTAGCTAACAAAATAAACGCACGTGGTTAGTCGAACACTTTGGTTCAGCTGTCTTCGACAAAACCAAACATATTCCGAATTAAGCACGAGCAATGCAGTTTGTCTCCTAAACCATATACATTGTACATAAAAGCGGAAAATGAGAGTTCTGTAAAAATAATTCTAATCTAGTTCAGATGAGGCTGACACTGCCGATTTTCTCACCGGACTGGCCATAGTCGATTGCAGGCCTCGAAACAATGACGTTCCTTCTGTGAGGGATTTATATATAGTGGTTACGAGTATGCGATTTAAACAAACTGACTAGTCTAAAACTTTTTGAACTGTCTGTCTTTTACGACTATATTAAAGGGACCGAAAACTCCGGGTTGGTGATGGCCATCATAGTAGGAACATTTCAAGATAACCACGTGCTCTTTTTACTCGACGAGAGTAAGGTAAATCTGGTTGCATTTTCACTCAAGGGACTGAAATGTTTAAACTCTTCTTTTGACTTTTCAGTGAGGTGGTGTACGTGGGGCACAGCGTTTGAGACCTCAGTTTATAAAAACACGTACAAGATTTGAAATATTGGAAACATGGAAGAAATCTCCGTAATCATCAGTCATAGTATGAACCCCTACGAACCTAGCAAAACGGTCTATATTCACTTGACTAATTTGACCTTACCCACTGGTCCAAAAATTTAAGGATATCTTTTTCTGTAATCAAAAGATATTCGAGACCAACTTTCACAACGGTAAAGTACCCGAAACATTTGAACAGATTGAATAAAGCTTTACTTAAACCGGCGATTCGCTCATCAGCCTCGTCATAGGTCAAAAAAGTAGCTGACATCTGAAGCAATCCTATTCCATACCTTGACATGAAATACAAGTCATATAGATTTCAAAAGTAAGACAATTCACATCCCTTATTGGCATTACCAGTTAGGAGGGCTTATTTGACATAGTACTAGGAACGGAAGTCGGTCTATCAATCTTTCCTAGCTTAAGCAATTGTAAACACACGAACTAGTAATTTAAAGTGTAATTGCTATTTTCCAAGGTCGAATTCGAATAAAATTAATGAGAAAGTGATAAACTGGTGACACCAATATACTTATTATTCATAGTACTGGTCAACAATGTCTTTTTTTAAAAAAAGGTCAGCGATTATTTCAGCAGCTTTGATCATGACTGAAAGACCTGTATCAGTTCTTTCACACACAATGTTTACTAGTTTATCCATTGATCTAATAGATGTGTTTATGTAAGGTTTGTTTTGTGCGCGCTCACTTTCATCCTATAAAATTTGAATATGAAATACATTAATTTACTCCTAATGTTCTCCGTGGTATTGACACGGTTCTATGCTGGGGGTAAAATAATTTCATTTATTACAAGGAATGATTATGTACTTTTATGACAAACGTAAACGCCGCTTGATATAATGATTAAACAAGATCTGTCGTTGTGAACGGACATATGCCCCCTAAGCCATACTTAGGACAAGAACATGTTTTTCACTGAAAAAAAAGGCCATACAGTAAAGGAAAGTGAGAAAGAAGTGTGAAAGGAGAAAGGAATGTTAACACCATCAGTAGGTTGGTGTAGGCACACGTTTAATATAACATAAATTACTAGACATTTTTATAGTTTGGAGGCTATCTGTCTGTGAAATTGCATGTGTCAGACATAAATTGTTGTCAGACTGAATTGAACAGGAAACCCAGGAATGGTCACTGTAATAACATGAACTGGTCTACAGTCAGCCGCTAGTCTAATGGTGTAGACATGGTCCAAGAAAGATCCTGATATAAGTGTAGGTGTGGAAACATATTGTTTAAATCCTTCAGATATTAGTTTTTTAAACACATGAGATTGTTTAGAGCTGAATAAATTTTTATTGACATCTCAAGGGCATAGTATGGGAGAATCATCACTTAAAAGTCCTATCGACTGAATCTGTTTAAATACTTTCGTATCACAAGCTCCCAAGTCATTCCAAACATTTGGTAAATTGTTAACTGCTATTATATAAAATGGACAGATTGATTTAGGGCTGTGGTTGACCGTTACAAATTTCCTTGACCTTTCAGCTGGACACCTGATTCTTGCGCACCACACGTCGTCAACATCTCCAACAAATTTATGCCAAGTCATTTTAAAATCCATCCAGGAATGACTGAACTGTTGACAAAACACGACCATCAAGTCACAACCATATCACAACTTTCGACATACAAGTGTGACCTTGACCTCTGAACTGGACACCTGATTCTTGCGCGCGACACGTCGCCATTATGTCCAACACATTTATGCCAAGTTATTTTAAAATACATCCAGGAATGACAAAATTGTTGACCAGACAGGACCATCAATGAACTTTTATGCAAATTTCCTTTCAAGTCCACGTGTGACATTGACCTTTAACCTACAAACCTGTGTCTTGCATGTGACACATCGTCTCAATGTGCTACACATTTGATTTACGCAAAATTATCTCAAAATCTATCCATGACTGACAAAGTTATGGACCGGACAAAAAGCAGACAGATGGACAGACAGGTAATTCAAAAACTATAGGCTTCCTTCAGGTGCATAAAAAGCTTAAATAAAGTTATCAGATCATTTATATGACAAGTAGCTATGAAACAGGACATGGACTTTGAGGCTCTTAAAGTGACTGACTCAGATGGGCCGATGATGAAAAAAAAAAAGAACATGTTTATACATCTAGAAATTCTAACTGCAATTGTGAAGAACATATCTAAACTAAGTAACTGACTCATACTTTGTTACAGAAACACATCACAATATAAAGTTTTACACACTTTTATCAGTAAAAAAATTACCCAATTAGTCACGGGGTAGATACTTCAGTTATATCATTAATTCTGACTAGTCTTTGTGTATCAGCGGTGTAAATAGTCGTTCTTTATTCGACTGACCAATAGGGCATGGGTTCGAATCCTGGGGAAATCCAAACTTTTTTTCAGTTTTCATGGTGTAAAGAAGAACAATATGCTTTTTCCATAGTATATTAACTTCTCTTAAATTTCAAAGAAAAAAAAATTTCGCTAAATTCTGTCAGTCAGTGGCTTTTAGACTTGGTACAAGACACCAAACTGCTACTTAAGCACCAATGCAACTTGTCCTGCGCAACACATCTTGGCCCCATTCATCACCTGAGGTGACATCTTTGAACAGACCTTTAATCTAGATCCATTATCATAACATTCTAAATGAACTGCCTTGTGCTTCGATTCTTTATCTATTTCAGTAAGAGGAAATGAGCTGCATTATTTAAATGACCTGGTCCAAGTAACATCAACCAGTAGCAACATTTTTTCAAAAAATTTTTTTCAACTCCACGTTTTTTTAATTTCTTGAATAAAGTCTCACCGATCATATTTTTTCCTTTTGCACAATTCCTAATAAATGTACAACACCTCAAAAGTATGCCAAGTTTTTATACTTTAGTTCAGTTGCCTTTCAAGTTACCAGTACAAAGAAAAGATAACACATTCATCAGTATTCTTCCTTTAATATAAAATTATATCATTATGAAATTCTCTTTAAAAGTTTATTCTGATCAATTTCTGTTTGACTTTAAAATCTCAAAAAAAAATCAACATGTCAATTACATGCACTTTCTGTCTAGTTAAGCTTATAGACTTTTCTTAAAATCTGTTTGGGGCAAAGTTATCTAAAACAGATTATAAAATAAACTGTTTATTATAACTTCATTTTTAGTTATAAATATATTCTCTTCTCATTTGAACCATAGTTGTTTGAACTTTAGAAGTTTACAAAAATCCTGTCCTGTAACAATTCAATAAAACTGATTTTAACCCTCAGCCTGCTAAATTTCTTAAATGGACTTGTCCATCTTTCAATTTGGACAGATCCATTAACTGTTTATACAAGTGCTTAGTGAAAATTTGCCAACTGAATGGCGAATAGTGCAGACTATGATCAGACTGTATGGATGTGCAGGCTGACCTTGGTCTACACTGGTCGCAAAGGCAAACACGATTGCCGTCAGCATGGTTGGGTTAATTTTTAAAATCTTCAAAAACCTAACATATGAAAAATGTCTTCAGTGGTGATTGTAATAAATGAATATACGATGATTAATGCGTATAAAAAAAACGTATAAAAATATGCTCATCTATCTACAGTCGAGATTGGTTAAACCAAATGATTTATGTGCCTATTTATAACTTGATACAAGAAAGTCAATTGACTAAATGCTAAATATTTACATACATCTATAAAATTCTATATACAGACACTGATGCTATGAAGGTATTATAAACTTGACAAACCGAACGGTAAAAACAAACTGAAAGTCTGGAATAGTATTTGCAAAATGGGTCTAATAAAATGCCTGCAATGACAACAGGTTTTAGAACATTATGTAAAAAAAACAGTTCTGATTACTTAACCAAAGTATGAAAACACCAGTTTGACAAAAAAATTTGCTCTCCAAAAGAAGTTATGGCTGTGAAACAATGTTGATAAAAACATCCTTCAGCAGATTACAAGAACAAAGATTGTTTGCTTCACCATAACAAAACGGGAAGCACTTCTGATGACAGAGATAGCTTTATGATACTTTCTCAGAATATGACATATAAAAACACCCTTCTTTTTTTGACTAAATAAAAATCTAAATACTTAAGAAAACTTCCAGGATTAGACTATACATAATACAAAAAGGTTAGCTTTAAATTATTAACTTCCCTTGGTAAAGACAGTCTCATTCAAGATTCTCAATACTGTCTATTTCAGGAATGTCTCTATCTGGAATGTTACACAGGAATAGCTATAGTTTTAATGGAATGTAACATCTATATGAGAACAATAAACTGCCCCACTGATGTGTACAGATCTATAATTCAGATTCGTCTGTATCTTGGATCTGTTGTGATAGCGTTACTTTTGTTGTCACCTGGTAGGTACGTGTGTCATCTACATCAATACCGCGCTCCTGGCTTGGAGTACGCTCCATACGACTAAAATAAATAATTGTACTGCTTATTTATGAAGCCGGGTACAGGTTTATAGGTGATAAATTGATAAAGCAGAACATGTGGAGTGGTAGCTCAGTTGGTAGAGTGTCCACCCTTTAAGTGGAAGGCCCTGGGGTTCAAGTCCCGGTTGAGCCACAATTTTTTCACCACCTTTTACCTTTTAAAGATATGTTTTTGCAACTGCAACAACAAACATTCTCTCACTATTCTAATTCATTCTGTTTTTATTTTCATTTTTAAGAAAACTATTTGTCTGTTAGACAACCTTCAGTTTTTGGATATTGAGAGAGAAAGTTAAGACAAACATAGGATTTAGGGATTTGAGGAGAAAACCAGTCAACTGTAAAAAAATTATTAACAATGTGCCAAATGAAGTTTTTACCATTGTTATGAAAAATTCCAAAACCACAAGAAATGTAAACATTCAATAAATCCTAGAAATGTTCAAAATATAACAAAATAACAGTTTAAAAATTCAGGTCTTAGTCTTACTCATAGCTTTCAGCTTCAGCCTGTTTCCTGAGTTCTGCTCGTCTTCTGTCCTCCTCATAACGTCTTCTCTTATCTTCTTCATACCTCCTCCGTGCCTCTTGTCTACGACGCTCATCCTCTGGTCCCCTAGGTGGTCTAGGACGATTAGGATCTGGGGGTCTTCTACCTCTGTCTTTCTCATCACGTCCCCTTTCACCTTCGCGGGGTGGTCGACGATCTCCATCCCTTCTTGGTGGCCTGTCTCTAGGTCTGTCATCCCTTGGTCTATCTCCTCTACTTCTATCTCGTTCTCTGTTCCTGTCTTGGTCCCGTCGTTTGTCACGGTCATAGTCGTCTCGACTGTAACCACGGTTATCATAGCCACGACTCTTGCTATAATCACCCCGGTTACTTTTGTCATTTACTCCCTGAAAACATGAAAATACTCAACAATTAGTATCTTACTCAGGGATAGAAGGACTGGAGCTGGGAATACAGGATAAATCTCTCATGTGATAACCATGGTTACAGTATTGTGGGGTCAAGGTCAAATGTTTCTATTTCCTGTACTCTTATCTCCTGGACTTCTCTCCCTGGTAAGGCATATAAAAGTCTACACTACCACTACTTACAAAGCTTTAACCACTTGTTACAATAACAATTTAGTTACAAGAGGCAGGCAGCAATGTTTTGAGTATGAAACCACTTCAGACAGTATGCTTATCTTTTGGAGGAAAAAAAGTCAAAATATAATGTCAAAGCTTGACTATGAACTAATTGACCCACACACCTCCTGCTTACAAAATGTCATTTTGAACAATGAGAATAAAATCTCCTGAATTAAGTACTTCTGACCTCCTTTTAACTTTTCTGCACCCTCTGCTGTAGGATTTATGCAGATCAAATTATGCCTTCTGTAACTTTATCACAGTTCTGTCTGAACGTAAGTTTGTAAATTATTCTTAACTTTGAGTTCATACAATTAGTCCAACCTTTGCTTCCTATACAAATCTGAAAGTACATACATGTACTATTTTAAATCTGAAGTGGCCTGATTATTTTAGTTTTAAATGATGAACAAAAACATGCATTTTGTATGTAGCATCTGCAATTATTTAATGTAGAATGAAACGGCTCTGTTACAATTTAACTGAACTGTGGGAAAAGACTTCTTCAGTCATGCTATGACAACAGAGTGAAACCATGCATTAACATTTATTAAACAACATAAACCATCACCATAAAGGAAATATAATGTCCCAAGTGGTTAAAGTTTGCCTGGTGCATCAGTAACAAAGGATCAAAACAAGCAAAACATTACACATGTAAATGCAACAAACAAACACAACATTTGAATATTCTCTAGCAATTCTATAACAAAGATCTAGAAAAAAAAAGACTTCATAAATCTTCACAACTGACTGAAGTTAATCAAGAGGAAAATTTGATCAAAGCACTTATACTCACAATATTACCAATCTGGGTGGCTACCCTCCAAACTGGAAAATCCTACAAAACTTGTGCATCTTTTTGAAGATAAATGTAGCTATGATTAAACTGATCACAGAAGAATCCAAGAAAGTTTTATTAGAAAGGGGCTTGTACCAAAACAGTTAAATCTTTATACTGAAAATTTAGAGACATTTTTTAGCAAATAGATCCAGCAATCAATACAACAGCTCTCTGACAAACTTGTTGCTGGTGCTTCAGTCAATTATAAAAGTATGACTGAACACATTAATCTGGCTTGCTTGACTGAGAGAACAGTACTGCAAAGACCAACTGACAGTCCTTGAAAGAATTACAACACTTGAATCTAGCTATATCTCAATGAAAGAAATACTTCATATATGTAATATATAATCATAATTACTGCTTTTTTTATTGAAGAAATATCTGCCAATAAAGGTTGTGTAAGTATATAGAGAGGACAGGACTAGTGTCTGATACAGTAATAACTAGTGAATACAAAAATGAAAAACATTTAAAGCAAGTCAACATGCAATCTATTGTGATATCCCACAAAAACCTTAATTGTGTCCAACAGATTTTTGGGTTCAACATTTTTATGCACAGAGGTTTTCCAGTTAAGAATCATGTTTAAAGCAACTGACTCACAGATAGGCCGACGATGAAAAAAAAGAGCATGTTTATACACCCAGACATTCTAGCTGTAATTGTGAAGAACATATCTAAATTAAAGCGACTGACTCACAAAATTTTGCTGAAATTTTTTATTCTTTCAAATTTAAGAGGATTTACTATGGAAAAAATATAATATTTGCTTCTATATACCATGAAAACTGAAAAAAAAAGTTTTGACTTAACCAGGATTCGAACCCACGACCTTTCGGTCAGTAAAATATAGGGCGACGACTTAGTCCACTGAGCCACGACGTCTAGCTATTAGATTGCCTCAAAATAAATGTTATAACTAAAGTATCTACCCCGTGACTAACGGAGTAAATTTTTTACTGATAAAAGTGTGTAAAACTTTATATTTTGATGTTTTTCTGTCACAAAAACTGAGTCAGTAACTTAGTTTAGATATCTTCTTCACGATTACAGCAAGAATTTTAAGATGTATAAACATTTTCTTTTTATCATCGTCTGTGAGTCAGTCGCTTTAAGTTATTGACCCATTTTTTGTTACAGAAACACATCACAATATAAAGATTTACACACTTTCATCAGTAAAAAATTTACCCATTAGTCGGTCACGGTGTAGATACTTTGTTATAAATTTAATTTCTGTGGCTCAGTTGTGTAGATCGTCGCTCATAATTGTACTGATCGAAAGGGTATGGGTTTCGAATCTTGGTAAAAGCAAAATTTGTTTTTTTCAGTTTTCATGGTGTATAGAAACACAATATTATGTTTTACCATAGTTCAACTTTTCTTCAATTTTAAAGAAAAAACAATTCAGCTAAATTCTGTGAGTCAGTTGCTTTAATATTTTGTTAGTATAAAACTTTTGCCTACATCTTCTTAAGCAAACATTTTTTGTAACCATTTACTTTGAAACCTATGTATAAGAAATTTTAAACAATAAATTTACTTAAGAAAGAGACTTAAACATTTTGCAGCTTCTTTTTACAACACAGATAAAACCTTCACCTTTAGAAAGACAGAAAAAGCTACCAACAGAACTGAGATGGAAACAAAATACCTGTACACAACAAAATTTGACTCTGAAGCTCTTAACAATATGATTCTCCTGCATATTGAAGTGTCTGTTTTCTGGCTTAAATAACTCATCAACAAAACTGACCTTTATTTCTCAACTGCCATTTATATTGACTTGCATTTTGTTAAGACATTTTTTGACAGATCATGTAATCTAAAAGCCATTATCTAAATAGTATGTGCAAAATACTGTCA
Organism: Cyclina sinensis; assembly: GCA_012932295.1. Classification (NCBI taxonomy): domain Eukaryota; kingdom Metazoa; phylum Mollusca; class Bivalvia; order Venerida; family Veneridae; genus Cyclina; species Cyclina sinensis. The sequence goes on along the minus strand of JAAONU010000001.1, from coordinate 30,610,812 downwards.
ATTTTATGAATTTTCAAGCCTTCATTTATAAAGAAAGGTATGAGCCTATCATCTAACACTATTATTTAAAGCTGCAAGTACTGTTCTTATGTCATGTAAAATAGTTACGGTAACTCAAACTGTAAAAGTTCCTCAGCTTGGGACTGACAAAAACTTGTTTTACTCTTTATTAACTTCAGGAACTGTCCTAACTGATCAATTCCTACTGACGTCAAGATTATAGAACAGACATATTAATCTTGTACATATATTCAATCATTTGCTGAAAAATGGCAGTTCAGAAAACTTTTTTTTTTCATCCAGAGCCCAATGAAATACCTTCAGGAGGTGGTACTTCCCATGTTTTATGTCATTCATGGAAGGACGCTTTTTGGTTTTCTTGGGAGAAACATTGACTAATTAATAATGGTATCAATTCCCAAAGCTGCATATGTGACTGAATTTATACTGGCACTAGTTGATAACTACAAAAACTGATTATTCTTTTTAAAACTAATATGAAGAATATTACAAGAGTAATACAAAGATAATCATGCCATTATTGCAAGCAAGAGAGTGATTACAGAAAGAGAAGTTATAGGTTAGAATGTGTCAGGTATGTTAATGGTAAACATGCTGCATACCACAAACCCTATTACTACACTACACAGCAAACTACACTATTCAACATTACTGTCACTTATCTCATTAAATTCATACTTTTTACATACATTCCCTGAATTCAATTAAATCAACAATTTCTTTATCTAGAAAATGATTCAACAAAGTTCAGAACTTAAGTCAACTGCATACTGGGTATATATATTTGTCTTTTTGTGTAGTATTTCAGTTATGAACTCCTGTTAAGTATCAGCAGTGTCACTCATATCACTTGTAAAATAATACCGATTTTCTTCCATTAATAAGAATCAAGCCATAAGAATAGCTTGATCTTAGACTTATATCAGTGAAAGGTCTCAGTGGTTTACTAGTTCATTAACAAAACAATTCTATTGTCAGAGAAGCAAAACACTGAATCAGTCTTTAAAAAATGTTATCTGCAAACTAAAAATCCGTTAAACAGTGTTATCTGTAAATACACTGCAAACTAGAAATAAGCCAAATTATTGATCTATTAAAGTGATATATAGTTGTTATTCTACACTGTTTATAAAATATACATGGAATATTGTTTCACACAGGCTGACACACCAAATTCTTAACTTTTGATGTGATAAGTTATAAATAAAGAATAACCATCTTTAAAATGCAGATAAAAAGTCTCTACAATTTTCTCATAATGCTTTAGATAGACTTTTTAGCTTATAATGCTGGCAACAGCCTTGAAATAATAAGCATTGCTCAAGTAAAAAAAAATACAAAAAAATTAAAAGCTTAGCAAAATGTTTACTGTTTTAACTTAACAGAACCTTAACCAAGGGAGACAAGTCCAGGAGCATCAGCAAGAAGAATGGAAAAGACTGATATAAAATTAATAAATGTTAGAGGCCTAATGACCAAGCCTGTTTCTTGCAGTCTGGCAGAAAAGCTTTAAATATTATACTATAAATTTTGACTTACAGACTATTTTAAAAACATCATAAAACAGGTTTCCTGACACAAAAAAATGGTAGGTGTGCCACATAAAACAAAGTGTCAACCTTGAATACATCACATTAATTTGGATACTTACCGGTCGACCTGGATGTCGCACATTGTGAGGGGTGGTACCAGACTTTAGTTCTGTTCTGTAAAGATTGTAAAAAACAAAACAAAAAGTAATTGTCAAAATTAAATTGTCAAATTAAGCATGGTAAATGACTTTAAGGGTTCTGCTGTTTAATTATTAGCAATGTTTTACAGTAAACTTTAATGAAACATGCAAGTTAACATTCTCAAAACTTCAGCGAACCATATTAACAATATTAATTAACATCTGATAAACATCACTCAAGCTTGTACTGCACTGAATAATCTAGCCATGTATCCCACATATCTGACTCAAGCTTGTACTGCACTGAATAATCTAGCCATGTATCCCACATATCTGACTCAAGCTTGTACTGCACTGATTAATCTAGCCATGTATCCCACATATCTGACTCAAGCTTGTACTGCACTGAATAATCTAGCCATGTATCCCACATATCTTACTCAAGCTTGTACTGCACTGATTAATCTAGCCATGTATCCCACATACCTGACTCAAAAAATCAACAAGGATGCATAATATCATAATATAATATATGTGTACAGCTGGATGTGAAAAGTAGTATAAAGTACAATAAAAACTGAAATTGTATAACATGTAAAACAAGTGTCTGGCTGCTCAAGTCAATCTTTCCTATAGACTTTTTCCTATAATCTTTTTTTGTGTGTTTAAAGCAAAGTCTTGGCTGGTTTTATGGTATACCAAAAATCTGATTGTCTTACTTCTTTTGTTCATCATAGTTAAGTTTGCTTTTATGGACAACAGCTACACCATAGTCTCCAATTGGTCGAAACTGAAGTATACAAAAAATACTTTAGTGGCTTTATAAACTGATCATTAAAATAAATCTCCACAAACTTTAAAAAAGAATTATATTCAGCTGACTTTCAAGTACAAAAAATATAACAGAAACATTTATTTACTAATGAATTGTCTCAAGGGTCTTAAAAATTTCATATTACAATTATTAATTTCAAATCACTTTCACTCTAGTTCATAAAGCTGCTCATAATTATATATGTTATTGGACTCTTCCACCTGGTTGTAACTGGAAGTATCAGTGCTAGTATTGAATGTCAATGCCTTAAAGTTCCTTTAAGTCATCAGTTTAATCTGAAGTAATATTAACTGAGACAATATTCAGGGTAATCAATCTAAAAATAAAAAAATTATCATCAAGATGAATGTTGGACAAAGTGTACCACAAGGGTACCAGGACAAAGCGTACCACGTATGAGTTATACAATAAATAAAATTAATGAACAACAATTACTGTCAATGAAAATAAAGACTATTGAAAACACAATAATGATATAAGCATTTTTTTGATAATTTAATATTTCTAAATAATTAAATAAACACAAATTTCAGTACTAACACCATTTATTACTATTAAAACATTGTTATATATGAATGATTAAGATAAAATGTTGCTCTTTGTCATTTTGTTTTAATTTGCTCTTTAACCAAATTACCAATTTACTGTTTTTGTTTCTCACAAAAGTGTAATTTAATTGCTGTAAGTGGAAAGTACATCAATGTGTCAATTTTACTGACACGATCTCAATGGCCAGCAATTATGAAATAATTTACTAATATAATTCGTATGTGGTACGGTTCATCCGAAAATGGTATGCTTGCACCAGTAGTACACTAATGCTGTGGTACGCTGAGAAGATGCCTAGTAATTTTGCTGCCAGAGCTTTACACTAAAGTCCTGGAGGTTGTGGGTTCAAGTGAATCGAGACCAAAACTGAGTGAACTTTTCCATCTTGGAAAAAATATCAATCTTGTTATTTAATAATGGTATTTAACTTTGACAATGAAAGCAAGAAATAACAAGGTTCTGTTAATCCAACTAATCAGACTTGTCAAAGAGACATCAAGAACATTTTTGATAGGCGATGTCTTGTTCCATGGTTTGACAAAAATAAAAAAATGTCTATAAAATGTGTCAAACCGTCAACGCCAAAAAAATTAGGCTCAGGTTCTATTAACAAGAAAATATTACACAATGAAACATGACATACAGCTAAGTCTTTTCTGTACTGATTAGTCCTTCTCTTGGCAATCAACAGCAGGAAAGTGGCAACAGCACAACTTAGTAAAAACATGATGATGAAAAATGGCCCAAGAAACTGGTCATCCCAAGATACCAGGTAAACATGTCTATGACGGAGTGTGATCACAAGAATTCCAACAATCATACACAGGAAGCCAAATACGAAGAAACCTATTGCAAATCTACTCAGCGTGTATCCGGGGCCAATTGTGACTCCATTTAGTTCCCCTTGGATTCGTCCCTGAAGGAACTCATGATATGCGACAACCGTGTCCTTGTCAATATCGCGCTCCTTGCGCTGTCTGTTAGTTTTAGGCTTCATGCTTTCTACCGCATGTTGCTTATATTTGTATTACGAAAAATGGTCGCCAAATTCAATTTTTCTCCTGTCCACTTCCGTGTTTTGAGTCATAACGCATGCGCACCTGTAATTTACCTGTGTTTACCTGAGACTGGTTTACACAAACTGATTAAAATTGAAATCGCCAAGCGCTTTATACGCAAGCCGTCCAAGCGCTTTATGATTCGAATCGTAAAACCATGCAAGCACAAAAATATATGCTCCACCAACAATCGTTAATTTGTTTGTCTTAATTCAGTTTTCACTTTGCATGAAACAGAACATCACACATAACCAGAAAACATCAAAACTGTAAATCAAATTGTCGGATTGGATATCATCTAGTACATGAAATTCAGGTGGTTGTAACATAGTCATGTTTTCAAATGGCCATAAATTAATCATTCTTCAATATTTGCACTTATACTCTTGAAAAATAAAAGTGGGGTCATGTTTGATGCAAGAAAAATAGTTTTGCTCATATGCATAAATTACAAAAACTAAATCCGAGTGGTTTTACTTCCTTCTTTCTGTCTTTCTTTCTTAGATTATGTAGAGTCTTTAGACAGTTGAGTCCATTACATCCGAGTGAACTTGATGAAGCCAAACTTCCTAGAAAATTTAACCCCGGCTAAGTATTAAAGACGTTTCCTTAAAAAGTTCTGAGGTATCTCTTCGATGTTAAGCTTAGCCAGACAGTGAAAAGAAAACCTGTACAACGTACCTTTGTCTATGCAATAAAAATTTAGTACATTTTGTTAATTATAACTAAAGCTATATTTTCAATATACTAGTATATATCTACTTTAAACTGTAGTCCATTTCACATGGGTGTTTTTTCTAGAATTTTAAAAACTGATGTCCTAGTTCGACGGATGACTTTCGGACGAGGACACTAAAACTGGCTCTTAAAATGAATAGTCCGTGAAAGGAGAAGAAAAATTAAGTTATGCATGTGAAGACATAAACACATAAACACTTCTTAAATATTAAGTGAATATCGAAGAGAAACGAACAAAAAGTTGTTTAATCCACCCTGGTTAAGGCTGTATATATTAAATGACTCTATGTTCAAATGTTCCGTTTTTTTTTTCATTTTTCAAACTAGGCTTCAGTGTCTTTTTTCTTCTTTATATAAAAGAATTACAGAAGATTACAAATCATACCGAAATGTTACGGACTAAATATAAAAAAGATTAAAATACAATTCAGTTGGCCCTACAAGATTTGTGTATGTGTGTTCAAGTCTTGACATCAGTAGTCTAGCGGAGCTTTTTTTTACACTTAATGACTATGTTTACTTGGAACGAAGACGACTTTTCTTTTATTATAAACTCAGAGCCTCTTCTAAATAGCAGAAAACTACCGGTTCCGCTAAAACAAGCTGATCTTTCCACCACCCAAACGAGCAAACCACCACGTGTAATTTTATCTCCCGTCCTAATTGCTTTTATATACTAGGACGAACGAGATCGACATTTCCATCTCTTGAATAATAGCATGAGGATCGACTTCCCTACGCATATCATATAGTAACATTTGAGTGTTGGCATATTTCGGCTAGATCTCTATAAAGAAGTGTCAAATCTATTGTATTTTAGGTCTTTGCGTCTACCGAGACGCCAACGAAATTGTTAACAAAAACACACAGATCCATCATGTAGCAATGTAAAGTGAAATGGCCGTTTGAAATTGAAATCAGCACGTGCTTTAATTTTAGATATAATTCAGTCAGTATAAAAAATATGATTAGTGTATGTGGCCTGGTTTGCTATAAAAAAGTTATATATATTCTTACAGTATATCCAAACACAGAAATATTTCCGAAGTAGGCTTTATTTAGTATGCACTTAAAACTGAAAAAAAAAAACCCAGAAAAAAACACAATCCTGACTTTTAAACCTGTTAACACGGGATCAAAAACTAGACCGACAGCTGAGATTTTAGTGACATTGGTGATAACAGTTGTTAGTACCGACTCCTGGAAACTGGATAATAATGTTTCTGGAATAGTTTGACCTAGACCTAGGCTTCAAAATTTGCATTCTGCTGACACAGTAAATCATTGTAATATCTTTTATATGTTATGTTACGTCTTAAAAACCAGAAAAGGAAAGAAAGTCAACGGAAAAAATATTTCAAACTTACTTTTACTTCGAGCCATGGAATTTTAAATTCAAACAATGTTGTTACTTTTTTTCAGTGACTGCTGTACCAAGATACTTTTACATAGATATACCAGGTCAGTATTTTTAAATCGTCAGTTCAGGCTGATATTATCACAATGTACTGACTTAGAAACAGTTAAGCATTGCACACATGGTCATCGCATTTTTGAGTTGTTCAGCATGTATTTTGGAATGCTTTATTTGCTTTTAATACTATGACATCTCAGGGCCGGATCCAGAAATTTCTGACTGGGGGGGCTTGGGGGAAGGTACGGAAGGGGGTGACCCCCTTCTGTAGGGGGGGTTTGGGGGGCCTGCCCCAAGAAAATTTTCTAAAAAGGTGGAGTAAATGGCTCATTTTGGTGCATTTTAGGCATAAAAATATAATGAAATTTGTGTGAGAATTTAAAAGAAATATACTGGTATTCTTTGAAATGTTCAACTAAAGCAAAAACCATATGACAGTTTTTAACTTTTTTTATTTTATGTTTATAAAGTCCTCTGAAACAAATAATTTATCAATAAATTAATTTTCATAACAAATAACATCGTCATCACATTATCCAATCTCCTGGCAGTGATCTCCCCTTCATTACTTGGAAAGATCTCTGCAGACACGGGTTAACCTTAGCTGGATTTCAGCTATATAAACATGTTTGAACTTTTTTTTTCTCTGTTTAGTTTAGTTACAATTGGAATAGCATCGATTAAACATGTCTGTGTGTAATGAAATTTTAGAAAAATGTAACTTGAAAAAAAGTTTAAAATTTTGTTTATTTACTTTCGACCATCATCACGTGACATATGCCGGCAGTGGTAATGGAATATAGTTTGCACCATTCGGAACACCTCGGGCGACTTCAATATGTCTTTATACGAAATTGTCGGAAAAGGCCGAGTTATATTACGATTGGAGTTTGCACAATATCATCAGGCAACTGATCATGGCCAGCAGACGCTCATTTAACACTTATCAAATACGTCAAGGTTACTAGACGCTTGAAAACTATACATCATGATCAGTTTGGAGAACTCTCTGATAATCCGTGCCGCCGAATATACGGTACATTGTGTAATATACACGGCTATAAAGTTGCGAACTCGTTATCAGTTGTTACGCAATATTGCATGACCATTGCAAATTGAAAGGTTGTCTGTGTTTCTGTTACGAGCTGAAAAAGAGCTGAAAAAAATGTTTAAGAGTCTTTAAAAATGAGCCCTTTTATTTTTTTACAAACGGGCCAGCTGGGGGGGCTTGGGCCCCATAAGCCCCCCCGGTAAATCCGGGCCTGCATCTGTACAAAGGATAGCCCTTTCAAACTTCATTGGGAACATTCTGAGCACCTACACATTTTTGTGTGAATATTTTCTTCCTGACAACATTAATTTCAATGTAAGAATTGGGAAGAATTAGCCAGAGCTGGCGGGTGGCGTCTTTTAATATTTGTCGGGTACGTTGTATTAACTAATGCAGTGATAGTGTTTGGAGTCGGTGGCAAAGATCAAAACAGAAACAATTTAATGATAATTTAATCGCCGGTTAATGGATAAAAGGTTGGCCTGAAATAGCTTACACGTGCCATCATTTATAAACAGTATTATTACATAGGTGTATATAATCGTTTCTACATCATGTATGACAATATTATTATTTCGCTGAAAATTGTCCAGTTTTTAAACATAAAACGGTTTTATACTCTCAACCACTGCAACTCACAATGTGATGGCATCTCCAAGCTTGATCTCATCTGGGACTTAATATTGATATACGGTCCTTGTTCTTATGTACACTCGTGAATTTATTCACTACAAAATAAACAAACAAGTAATTGAATTGTACAAATGTCATTTATTAGAAAGATAAATGACGAATCGGAAGAGATAAAATTTATGATTGGCTGGGTTTCCATAGACATGAAATCTTTCATACAAGGTGACTTATTACGCTTATTCCAACCAATATACAGTGTATAACTTATGTGCAAGAGGTGGAGCATAAAAAAGCCTTTGTTCAGTTAACATCTCTTTTATACAAGATGAAAAAGCCAACTTATAAAAGAGATAAAATATTTTATAATAAGTAGCAAATGACTGGTGGCGGGTGGTTAACATTGCGTTATTCCGTAGAAATACCAACTGTGCCTGCTAACACACGAATAGTAATAATACGCCTGTCATTTTTAACGTATTGCTCAACAGCAGACAAATTTATTTCGGAGATGTTTTTCTTATGCCCGTTTCCCTTTGTTTTGGAGCAACTGAAAATCCTATGAAAATTTAAGCAAAGTGTTTTATTTATAATACTCACCTATAAATATTGACATTAAAAGAAATAAAAAAGAGAAGTATCCTTTATAAACAAGAAAATCTGTAGAACCGTAGTAGCACTAATTCAAATTTGAGATATTTTAGTAGTTTTTTTTCTGGGAATAAATTATATTGAAATAATCCTATAAAATATAACTAGAGCTATCACTGAATGTGATAAATATCCCATCAATACCGCCTTGCCGGAGGCAAAAGAGTAAAGTGTCAAGTAAGAACGAAATAAGCAAGGTAGAGTTATAGGCCTTGTATACAACATTTCCTCACTGTATTTTCTATCATTTTTCTTCCAAAAAAAGACTTAGACCAATACATCGCCACATGTGGGTCACATTTTGCCAAATTATTTCAAAATTCCTTAAAGCATGATAATGTAACAGAGCGAAAATAGAGACGACTTCTAAGTGTGATCGTGGGCTTTGATGAACGCACCTGGCAGTTGTATGTGACACATGGTCTCAATGTGATAAACATTTGTGTCAACTTTTTTGAAATCCCTTCATGAATGAGAATGTTGTATTTCCCCCCGCCCCCAATTTAAATTTAAAAGTAAAATCTATGAAACTATTCTCTATGGTGTTAAAGCTATTCGATCCGAAAGTTTCGTGTAATACAAAATTAAAGACATCGCGTACTTATCCAGAGGTAACTGGTTCGACCCCCATGGACATAATTTGACCTAACTTTATATCCCCTCTTTATATAAAGCTGGCCAGTTCTGCATGAAATCTCCCCAAAGTCGATTTAAAAAGCAAGCACTGCCTTCACCTGCACGTGTGCTCTTTCACTTTGAACCAGGAAGGTAACAGAGTTTGACAAGCAAGGATATGAAATCAGAACCATAACACTAATCATGGAAACTCGGTTACTTTAACTAAGATTGTTGCTCTTAACATAACTAGCCAAAAAGGGTACCTTTCTTTTTCGACCAATTTTCAAAAATTTGTTACACAACGGTAAATTTTCAACTGTCAAATACAGTGTCTCCACGAAAATCACAACCAGTTAGATAAAAGCCCATGAAAAGACACCAATCACATACAAGCCCACGAAAAGAAAATGTCTGCACTATAACGAACAGTTTTCACGAAAAACACGATCAACATGTTCACCATCCTGGACTATGCATTAGTGTTGTGAACAATGTGTCAGATTTGCCCATCACGTATTTATTTTTATGTCAAAAAAAACAAAAAAAACAGAATGATGATGAGTTTACAATGATATTTGTCTCCTTATTTCCAGTAATAAATTCATTTCAATCCTTTACATTTTTTTCCCTATACATTTGATGTGATATTCATTTCATGACTAATTAGAAATTGAAATGGTGTCAAACATGTGCTAGGCCAAACTATTACCGACTATTATTAGAGACAGTTTCAACAGTTTTAGGAAATAAAATTTGTTAAATCCTTGTGGAATTCAAACAAATTCTAAACACAATTTCATTAAATTTCGTGTAAAAATGTAAAAGACTTTTTGAAAAAAATCTCGTAAGTACTGAAAAATGTTAAGAAAAATTAAAATGTACTTTTATATAAAAAGACAACATAATATGACTACTGTGACTTGACTTAAATTACTCGGCTGGTTTAAATTTTGGGACGTGTTACAATCGTTTTAAAGGAAGACAGACAGCATTTAAAGACGTTTCCCACTTCCCCCTGTCGTTACCCCCTTACTGGAGCTCTAACCATGTATAGATTTGGTACATATGACATTTAGCGCCGCCCACTTTTGTAGCTTGCATAACTCGGAACACCACGGCAGTCTTCGGAAATGGATCCACAGTGCATGACTGCATGTACGGAAATAATCGAGTTCTTACGATCATAACTTGCACGAGGACCGACGTGAATTTTTGTAAATATCCGTGCTCGTTAGTTCACTCAGTATAAAAGGAAGGTCACACAATGCAATTTCAGTCGTGAATGGTTTTCTCAGGTCAACAGGTAGTGCATCTCCGATTGTTGCGAGTTGGCGCGCTTATTCAATGGTTCTGGCAGGGCCCCACTGTTTCTACTTCTTGATTAAGGTAAGCTGATTTTATAATTTACTTTACTAATTTTGTGAACTTTTTATTGCTGATAATTTTCTACTTTTTTTATGCCCTTGGAGGGAATGTATATTGTTTTTGGTCTGTCTGTTTCTCATAAAACTTTAACATTTTTTAGGCACGCAGGGGGGCATGGCGTTCATTCGAACTTAGCGCTTGTTTATTTTAGTGTCTGATACTCTTTGATGAAATTCAGATTTAGCACAGAACAGACTGAGCTTTTGTATTTTAACAGAACTGTTTTATAGTAACGAATGGGATAAAATGTCTATGATTTTCACTTCTTTGTTGAATATGTCTACATTCTTTTGAACTTTGAAGAGATCAATAGGGTCTTAGATATTTATCTACAGAAATTAAACTGTAACAGGAAATTAATACATTGTGGTTCCTGTGAGGTAATTCACTAATAAGCTTTTTTCAAATACATTTTTTACATTTATTTACATTTTTACCTTATTTCTTTTACTTCATTTATACTTTTTCTTTCATGTTTTTCTTTTTTCATGTTTACTTTTTTTCTTTCATGTTTACTTTTTCTTTCATATTTTCTTCTTTCTTTCTTTCATTCATTTTATTCTTCCTTTACTTCCTTCTTTTCTTTCTGTTTTCTGTTTTCATTTTTACCCTTCTTTTTTCCCAATTTTGGTAACATTTCATCCATTCCAGTCATAACTTATAGATTTTGTTTAATATTTTTAGATGAGGGTAAATTTATGACGTTGACAGATACAGAGGAATACATCACAGTGTTTGTAATTGGCAATGATGACCTACTGTTTTCCACCGTCTGGGCCTTATTCTGCATCTCTCAATGAAGATTGTCACTGGAACCTTCATGTGGGACATGTCTGCTTTCGACCAGGATACAGGTAAGCTGTTAAAACATTTTCTGAAATATAAGATTGGTGTTAAGTCCACTAATTGTGTCATTAGTCCAATAATAGTTTTAAAAACATTTATTTATTCCTGAAAACAGTTATTAACAATAATGTGCTCAAGGTGAGCCTTTGTGATCGCCCTCGGTCTGTCAACTCACAACTTTAAACAACATCGCCTAAAGCACAAAGTAAACGTTTATAAAACTTTCCAGACATGTCCATTGCATTCAGTTCTACCAAAATTATGTAAAACATTCCATTTCATTTAGAACTCCGGTTTCTGTGACAACAAGAATGAAAATCTTAAAAATCTTCTTGTCTTAAACTACTAGGCCCAGAGATCTGATATCTGGTTTTTAGCATTGTCTAGTGGGCCTCCAACTAGTTTGTTCAAAATCTTTAAAATTCTTATATGAAATTACAAGTATTTTGCATTAAGCATCGTCTGTGCTCCAACTTGTAAGATTAATCCAACTTTGTCCCTGGAGTCATTTTTGACTCTGCCATTTAAGGCCATCATTGCCGTCTTGACTGTCTGTCTTTTTTATTCTGTCTTTCTAGCTTTTTGCCCTTCTCTTTATTCTATTTTTTTCTATTTCCATTTTTCTTTCTTTGTCTTTATTTCCTTTTAATTCTTTCTTTATATATTCCTCTCCTTTTGAGTCTGTCAATCCATCTTGCTTTATATTATGGAACACCTTATGCATGTACCGGTAACTGTATTTTTTTGTGTGGTACAAGACAGATATTACGTAGTTGAAGTCAAGGTCAAACTTCAATAATTGCAAAATGCATATTTAAAGCTTATTGAATAATACTCATCTGTTTGTTTTGTTCTTGTGGTTCAGAACTTGAGTCAATAATTATGATAGTTTTTGGGTAGACCAAAATCAAAAAACATTATGTTAACCTTGTTTCACTTCACCCTGTTGTTGAATTTGAGTCTAGAAACTCAACCATTTTGTTGTGTTGGATTGGATTGGTTTAGACTTTCTCAAAGTGTTAACTTTCAGTGCTATGGAGTTTAATTTAATTTTTATCTCCGCTCTTTGGAGAAAATGGTGAGCAGTTGCAGTCCCCCTTGTGTGAGCATGGGTATTGAGTTTTGTTTTGTTTTTTTAAACCTTTTCATACAGCAGTCAGACACTTGCATGCTCATGTCTTGATTACTACTAACTGTGTCGATTTGAAACTTAAATGGCAATCAGGTGTATCTACTCACTAGGTCAGATAACTATTGAATAAAAATACAAGTTTTTGGCCCTTATTTGAAATTTTGTTAAAACTCAGTTGGCATCAAAGAGTGTCAGGTTCATAACTTTGCAACCGTTTTTAAGCTTACAGGTATTAAAACTAATTCATAAAGAACAATAAAGTCTACAAGGCTATTAGGCAATCATATTAGTAACTTTTGACTGAATTTACTGCAAATTGTTTACCTCTTAATCTGAATTAATAGGGTTGACAAAAAGCTGGCAAAACAAGAAATACAGTTACCAAACTCCTGAAACAAGATTGTGAAGTATGCACTTGATTTATTCAGCATGAAGTATATTTTGTTTTGTTGTGTGTTAGTTGCACTTGTTGTTTGTTTTTGCCGTTGGTTTAAGTCATTTTGTTATGTTTCCAGTTCTAGACTATTAATACAGTTTTTGTTAGCATGTGTAATACTGTTACTTTGTGTTGATCTGTTTAGTTTGATGTTGTTTAATTATTGCTGTACATGTGTTTTGATTTTGCTGATTTTTAAGTTGTAAATGCAGAGGGAATCATACACCAATCCAAGTCTCTGATAGATGTCAATGAAAGATGGATGCAATATCTGGACTCCTGAAACAAGGTTTTAAGGTATATTTAATTTATAGAAATTAAATACACCTTATTAGTATATAGTTTGTTATATTGATTTTGTTGTTGGTAGTTGCACTTGTTTGTTTTTTTATTTTATGTTATTGCTGTATTTTGATTTTGCTGCTTTTTAAGTTGTATTTGCAGATGGTAAATTTTGTGGAAAGGTGAGGTCTAAAGAAACGGTGTTGTTTACTGTTTAAAATCAGCATTGTCTTTCATATTACTTTTTCATTTGGGCTGTCACTATATTTTTGTTTTCTTTCTTTTTCATACACCATCCTTAGAGTCTGGAAGAGGTTGATGAAAGATGGAATGCAGCATCTGGGCTCCTAAAACAAGGTTTTAAGGTATATTTGTTTTTCGTTAGCACATAGTTTTATGTTGCTTTTGATGTGTTAGTTGCACTTTTTTATACTGTTGCTTTTTTGATACGTTATGCTTTGGATCATGATTTTGTTTGTGAAGTTTATTATTGCTATATTATAGTTTTGCTTATTTCTATGTTTTTATTTGCAGAGGATCAGTTTTGGGTGTTCCAAGGTGAGTTTTTGTTAACAGTTTGAAAATCAGTCAATCTTTTATTTAAGTTTTAACTTGGGCTGTCACTCATATTTTTTTTCCTTTTTCATATACCATCCCGAGAGTCTTGAAGAGATTGGTGAACAATAGAAGATAGCATCTGGACTCCTGAAAAAAAGGTTTTAAGGTATAATTGATTTCTTAAGCATGTAGTTTGTTATGCTGCTATTGTTGTGTTAGTTGCACTTGTTTGTTTTTGCTGTTGATTGGCATTGATTTGTTATGTTTGTGTGTAAGTTTTTATTTGTAAAGATACTGTCATATATTTGTTAGATTTTAAGTCACAGTTGCAGAAGGTAACTTCTAAAGAAAGGTGATGTCTAAGGTAAAGTTGTTTACAGTTTGAAAATCGGTCAATCTTTCCCAGAACATGTTGATGAAAGATGGAATGCAGCATCTGGATTCCCTGAAACAAGCCTTTTAAGGTATATTTGTTTTCTTAAACATGTAGTTTTTATGCTGATTTTGTTGTTACCTGCACTTGTTTTTTGTTGTTGTTTTGTTGTTTTTGTTTTTATACTGTTGTTTTTGTGGAATTATGTTTTTGGTTTGGTTTTGTGTTTGTTAAATTAAATATTGTTATATATTTTAGTTTTGCTCATTTTAAGTTTTATTTGCAGGGGGTTAGTTCTTTGAAAATGTGAGGTTTAAGGCAAAGTTGTTGTTAAACAGTTTAACGATCAGCCAAAATTTTATATAGGTTTTGGTTTGGGCTGTCACTAATATATTTTTTTCTTTTTCATATACCACCTGAGAGTCTGGAATTGGTGGATGAAGATGGAATGAAGCATCTCGACCATGAAACAAAGTTTTGAGGTATATTTGATTTCTTCAGCATGTTGTTTTCATGTTGCTTTTGTTGTTACTTGCACTTATTTGTTTTCGTTGTTGCTTTCTGTTAATATGTTATGTTTCCTTTTATATTAATTAATGTAGCTTGTAGACTTGTGTTATTAATAATACTGTTGCTTTTTGTTGGATTTGTTTTGTTTGATTTTTGGATTTTGTTTATTATTGCTATATTTTGATTTTGCTTATTTTAAGTTTTATTTGCAGAGGGTCAGTTTTGTGGAATTAAAGTTGTTGTTTAAAGTTTGAAAATCATTCAATCTTTTTTATAAATTTTAGTTTTGGCTGTCACTAATAGATATTTTTTCATTTACCATCCCGAGAGTCTGCAAGATGTTGAAAGATGGAATGCAGCTTCTGGATTCCCGAAACAAGGCTCATAAGGTATATTTGTTTTCTCTAGCATAAAGTTTTTATGTTGCTTTTGTTGTGTTAGTTGCACTTATTGTTTGCTTTTGCTGTTGCTTGGCATTGATTTGTTATGTTTGATGTATGGAGTTTTTGAGTCAAGTTAATGTCGTATATGTATGTTAATATTTAAGCTATAATTTCATAGTGTAAGGTGTAAAAAAAAAAACGATATGTCTAAGGTAAAGTTGTTAGTTACAGTTTGAAAATCAGCCAAGCTTTTGCACAAGTTTTAATTTTCGCTGTCACTAATATATTTATTTATTTTTCATATACCATCCCGATTCCCGAGAGTCTGGAAGTGGTTGATGAAAGACGGAATGCAGCATCTGACTCCTGATACATTGTGTTAAGGTATATTTGATTTCTTAAACATGTAGTTTTTATGTTGCTTTTGTTGTATTAGTTGCACTTGTTTTTTTATACCGTTGCTGCTTTTTGTTGATTTGTTATGTTTTGGGTTTGCTTTTTGTTGATTTATGTTTTAGGTTTGCTTTATGTTATTTTGTTATGTTTTAGGTTTGCTTTTTGTTGATTTGTTATGTTTTAGTTTTGCTTTTTGTTGATGTGTTATGTTTAAGGTTTGCTTTTTGTTATTTTGTTATGTTTCAGGTTTGATTTTTGTTGATTTGTTATGTTTTAATTTTGCATTTTGTTGTTTTTTTTTATTTTTTGGGGTTTGCTTTTTCTTTGTTAAATTATTGCTACATATCTTGCTTATTTTAAGTTTTATTTTCAGAGGGTCTGTCCTGTGTAAAGGTGAGGCCCAAGGTGAAGTTGTTTTTCAAAATTTGAGATCCAATTATTTATATAGGTTTAGGTTGGGCTGTCATTATTATGTTTTTCTTTTTTATATATATACCACCCTGAGAGTCTGGAATTGGTGGATGAAGATGCATTGGAGCATCTGGACCCCTGAAACAAGGTTTTGAGGTATATTTGATTTCTTTAGCATGTTGTTTTTTATGTTGCTTTTGTTGTTACTTGCACTTGTTTGTTTTTGCTGTTGCTTTCGTTTTATTTGTTATGTTTCCTGTTCTAGTAATTGGGTGTATGTTATTTACAATACTGTTGCTTTTTTGTTGATTTGTTTTGTTTGATGTTTGGATTTTCTTAAGGTAATTATTGCTATATTTTGATTTTGCTTAATTTAAGTTTTATTTCCAGAGGGCGAGTTCTGTGGAAAGGTGAGTTCTAAGGTAAAGTTGCTGTTTAGAGTTTAAAAATCAGCCAAGCTTTTGTATAAGTTTTAGTTTGGGCTGTCACAAATATATATATATTTTGTTTCATATACCATCCCGAGTGTCTGGAAGAGCAGCATCTGAACTCCCAGGACAGGTTTTAAGGTATATTCTATTTCTTTAGCATGTAATGTTATGCTGCTCTTTAAAGTTGCTGTTTGCAGTTTGAAAATCTTTTGTATTAGGTCACTATATATATTTGTTTAGTTTATTCATAGATAGGTGTATTAATGACTTTATTTTAAGTTAACTTTATTTAAAGATAGGTGTATTAGTGGCTTTATTTTAGTTTATAATATAAAGTTTTAATTTATAGTTGTGTTTCAGTGTCTTTGTTTTATTTTAATTGATATACACATTTGTAAGTGCTTTGTTTTAGTTCAGTTTATAATTATGTGAATTAAGTGTTTTTATTTTATTTCATTGATTTTGATTTTTAAATTTTAGTGTTGTCTTTGTTTTAGTTTAATTAGAGAAGTTTGTAAGGGTTTTGTTTTAGTTGAATTTATGCTTATGTATGTGAGTGTATTTGTATTAGGTTTATAAGTGCTTTGTTTTAGCTCATAATTCATAGATATGTGTATTTTAGTGGCTTTGTTTTAGTTTATTTTGTAGATTTTGATATATAGTTAAGTGTTTTGGTGGCTTTTTTTACTTTAATTGAAAGACAAGTTTGTAAGTGCTTTATTTCAAATCAGTTTATAATTATGACTTGTATATATGTGGATTTGTTTTAGTTTGACTTATAGTTTATTATATTTGGTTTGTAAGTGTTCTTAAGGTTGTTCTATGTTTCTGCTTTGTTGTTTTGTTCTTTTTTTGTTTTGTTTTTTTAATTCTTGGAAACATAATTGTTATTTTTTATTCCTCGTTTGGTTTAGTTGTTAGGTAAATTTTAATCTTTTTTGTTCTTGAAATACAATGTTGCAAATTTTTACAAGAATGTCACTAATGTTTTATATTTTGTTTCAATTCATAAACTTTCTGGAGAGTTTCGAAAACATGCAAGAAAGAAACAAGGGATACAGAAGATGTTTGATGTGGGATGTAGATTACATCAGATCAGGTTTGTGAACTTACATAACTGAAAATGTATGGATACATATAAAAGATAATTCTCAAATAAAATTAATTATGTAAAGGTGTATGAAGAGAAATTCAAATGAATAAATGTTAGTTAATTTGTCTTGGTAGTGAATTTCTTTAATTGAAGTTAAATCTTTGTATATAGTGTGTAAATGGTACAGTTTTGTGACATGGAAAGATGGCAGCAACATGAATGATTCGATGGCAGCTTGAAGGGATGGTGGCATGGATAGGTGGATGACTGCATGGACAGATGTTAGCATAGATGGCTGTGAGTATACACTATACAGGATTTAACTCCTTATTCAGAATTATTGATAGAATACATACTGATGTCCTAATCATTTTTAAGGTTTGAGAAAATTAATGTTTAATAAATGTCATTTAAATGTTCTACTAATATACCCAGTCAGATTCTTATATAAGCAAGCAAATTTACATCTAATATAGATCAACAACTAAGATTTCCAAATAAAGGACATGAGCATCTAAAGAAAAGCAAACAAAAGATTGGACAAATGTTTAAACATCTATTTCATTATCTGATGTGCATTAGAAATCATCGGACAACAGGGCTTCCATCGTCTAGACAGTGTGAAGAATTTTCAACAAAAGCCTGAAAATTGAAGACTGAGCTAGAAGTACAATACAAATGTTTTCAGAGAAATTGAGGATGTTTACGGGCAAAATACTGCAATGGTAAGTCCATATCAGTTGTCATTTTAATGCGGGCATTTTGTCTCAAAAGATTTTTAGTTAAAACATAGCTGAAAAGCTGCAAAATTGAAGATTATATATACTTGAGTTTTACAATTGTACTGTGTTCTTGTATTACTTGTCTGTCCATGTACTGAAGTCTAGAATGTAAGACTTATGCAAAGTTGGACTACAAAAGCGTGGTTCAAATTTTATTTCTTACAAGATATTTGGATGTCTGGAATATGAAATTTGAACATTAAAATACATTGGAAATTGAAATGTATGAGGATTCAAATGAGTATTTTAAATTCTGATTGAAATATCTGGGGAAGGTAAAAATATAAGGTCTTTAATACTGTATGACTAAACTTCCACAGAAGACAATGGTGGCAACATGGACAGATGTTGGCATGGTAGGCAGGGAGCTGGATGGGGGGATGGCTGCATGGACATATGTCTGTACGTATACACTGATGGAGGACAGAAAGATGGATGATGGACAGGGAGATGGAGCCTATATGACTGGATGGAAGGGAGCATTGACAGATGGGGGAACATCACAAAATACTGTTGGACCAAAACTACAAGAGTTATGGAGTTAGATTTAGATAAATATCTTTGAAATGGTGCGTTATCTCAAGCAGGAAAGTAGATTTCACGAAAGATTACAACAGGGAATTTCCATTTTCTTTTAACTGAGCATCTACAGAAATAAAAGCGAAATTAAATGAAAATAATTGCGTGCCGGCTTTGATGTTTTTAACCTAATGTTCTTGATATTTCTAGGTAGTAGAAGTAATAAAATATATAATATAATTCCAGATTACGAACTATTTCTCTTTTTATGAATACATCATTCAAAGTAATGTGATTGGCTCTTTTTTCATGTGGATGGTTGGATGGTGACTAAATAAAGTGGTAGATGGCAGCATAAACAAATGGCAACAATAAGAACAATGGCATGGCGGCTAAATGAATAGCAGCTACACAGATGGGTGGATGGCAGCAAGGATGAGTTGAGAGCAGGATTAACAGATGTCAGCACAGAGAGATGAATAAATAGATGGCTGCAACTTGGAAGGGAGGTTGTGGGAGTTTTGTTATGAGGTTAGTGACAACTGTGAACGGGACATGGGCATGGCATCCTGGATGGAAGTCAGCACAGGTGGATTGGCAAAATGATGGTTGTGACATGGATTGAGATAGCATAGTGTTTCGGATGGATGTCGGCACAGAAAGGGTAGCAGAATGGATAACAGTGACATGAGCAGGCAGACTGCTGCATTGACAGATTAAGTCTACATAGATGAGTGGATATGGCTTGGATGAATGTCAGTATGGATGTAGGTTACACAGATACAGAATTAGATTGGAATTCAGAATTATTGCCAAAGAACCGCTAGACCAAACTTTTTCAAGGTTTGTGGAAATTTATGATGATAAATGTCTTTAAAATGGTATGTCCAGTTAGCTGGGTGCATATTTTAAGCAAGCAATTAAAAAAAACCTAAGATTGTTAATTCAGGAATGTTTTTAATGAGCACCTACAGAAATAAATGGCGAAAAGATGAAACAATTGTTGGTATCATTAACTTGTGCCTGCTTAAACAGTCATTTTAAGGAGATACATTTGAATTGATGAATTTCAATGATGTCTTTAGACAGGTCAGACAGAAATGTTCTAAGAGAAATTTTGGATGTTCATGGACAAAATGTTGTTTCATGTGTTAACAAGTATATATATATATATAGTTAAGATATGAGGGGAAAATGACATTACTAGCTCTTATTATACCCACTAAACGAAATTTCGGGGTTGGGGGGTATATAGGAGTCACCCGATGGTTGGTCGGTCGGGCGGTCGGTCTGTTGCAATTTCCTTATCCGGAGTATAACTTAAAAACTAATAGTTTGAATTCAATGCAACTTAATACAATGGTGAAGGACAGTAAGAGGAAGTGCAGTGTTTGATTCATAACTCCATCTTCACTATTTGCAGAGCTATTGCCATTTGTTGGTTTTCCTTGTCCGGAGCATAACTTGAAAACTAATGGTTGGAATTCAAGGCAACGTCAAACAATGGTCAAGCACAATGACGGAAGGTGTGTTGTACAAAAATCATAACTCTATCTATCTTCACTATTTGCAGAGTTTTTGCCATTTGTTTGTTTTCCTTGTCCGTAGCATTAGTTGTAAAACTAATGGTTGGAATTTAATGCAACTTCATAAAGTGGTCAAGCACAACGAGAGAAAGTGCAAGAGCCTTAACTTCATTTCAGTATTTGCAGAGTTATTGCCCTTTGTTAGCTTTCCTTGTCCGGAGCATAACTTGAAAACTAATGGTTGGAATTCAATGCTACTTAATACATTGGTTAACCACAGTGAAAGGAAATGCAATGTACAAGAACTACAACTATCTTTAATTGCCCACAACCATAACTCTATTTCAGTTTTTTTACAAAGTATTCTGTTACTTACAACTTCCTCAGTTCCGTAATAGTCTTGCGAGGGTATTAATCACATTTAGTGATAGCTCTAGTTTAAATAGTGGATGGTTGGATTGCAGTTGCATGACCCAGTAGATGGTAGCATAGAATGATGGCAACAACATTGACAATGACATAGCAGGAACACGGGTGGAAGGATGAATGCTGCATCGATTGACGGATACAAGCACAGACAGGTTGATGGCAGGATGAACAAGTTTCAGCATAAAAGGATGGTTGAATGGATGGCCACAACATAGATAGGGGATGATGGCAGCTTATGAGAATGGTGACAACATTGCAGGGAACATGGGCTTGGATAGATGTCAGCACAGATGGATAGGAGAATTGGATGGAGGTGACAAGGATGGTGGATGGCAGCAGCATTGAAGTATGTAGGCATGGCATTTTGGACGGATGTCTGCACAGGTGGATAGCAGAATGGATAGTGACAACATGGAGAAGAGATTGACAGATGAAGAGTACATTGATGGATGGATATGGCTTTAATGGATGTCAACATTGATGTGAGCTTACAGGATTAACTTGGGATTCAGAATTATTGACAAAATACTGTTCAGGATTTCATTTGGAAAGAGAAAGATAATTTGCTTTTCACAAATGTATTACTAAACAACCACATTTGAGGTCTTGACACATGGTAAATCATCATATATTTTGTATATTTATACAGACCAAGTAATTCAATGTAATACTGAAAATTTTACACTTTCTACCTTATGACAAAGATTTTATTCTGGCGGTATTAGTTGTAGTTAGTCTCATTTTTAACCATTTTAATTTCCATCTCTTGGCTTAAGCCATCTCGCTGGTGAGAAAAACCCTGGTTTTGACTATGCCAGTTACTTCAATATTGTGGCATTAGTTCAGCTGAGAAGCTACTGCGATACTTTAGCTCATATTACACAACTGTTTGGTGACTACTATTCTTCATGACCTTTCAAGGTAAGCAGATGACATAAAATAATGAGTTAAAACTAGATTATGAACAATTTATTTGATTTAAGGTAATATACCTATGAACAAATTTTGCATACCAAATACTGTCGGGCTCCAGTTGTCTGCTTTTGCATAAATGCTGGTCTCCAAATAACCTACTTGTATTCTAGATTGATTGTACATTAGCAAGT
Source organism: Cyclina sinensis (assembly GCA_012932295.1). NCBI lineage: Eukaryota > Metazoa > Mollusca > Bivalvia > Venerida > Veneridae > Cyclina > Cyclina sinensis. The sequence goes on along the minus strand of JAAONU010000001.1, from coordinate 30,588,937 downwards.
CATTAGTTTTACGAAGTGTTTGGAAAACTTTTGTATCCCTGTAGATGCCAGAGAAGTATTCCTATTGGATATCTTCCACTACGAGTAAAACAGACTGCCCAAACTTTACATGTGCTTTATTAATCACCAGAACAATCAATTCATTCATTCAGTCTTTCATCTTTTACTTTTCCATTTGATATCATTGACTCCTAAATTTAACTGCAAGATATATTTTAGTAATACTGGTAGTTGTTACTAATATCTCAGATTATGAGACGTTTTTTCATTTCTGGTAAAATTATTTTGAATCACGTTTTGACGAAACAGAAAATTTGACTAGCTTCATTTGTAACTGTGAGCCTAGCTTTATTATGCTACTTTTATTAATCCCCGAAGGATGTCATATAGTAATCGTACTGTTCGTCCATTATTCCATCTGTCTGTCTGTCCGTTCATCCAATCTTCTGTGCAAAACGCCTCCTACAATACTCCTTATAAGCTTGTTTTTTCCAATTACTTTTCAGTTCAAGGACGTGGGTCAGCAGTTTCAAGCATTCAGACCAAAATCTATTGAGCTACAGCAAGATGGCTAAATACCAAAGAAGCAGTCAGCACATCTGACATTAACCCAAGATAATGTGAATGAACATATCTATCGGCTTCTCAACGATAACAGAACAGACAAACCAATACTGGTCATCATTTTTTTAGTTTAGGAGCTCAGTCTATATGGGCTTAAAGTACTGCAGCCATGACCTTCAAGGTAAACTAATAATTTAATTAGTTTTAAACAGTAAAGTACTACTTTTTTCTGTTCGAAGCAGTTAAAAGTTTCGCTTGAAATTTGATAGAATATATTTTAAATGAAGGAGGGTATATAAATTGCAATTTCTTGAATTAGTATGTACTTTTTTAGACAGTTTCTGTCATAAATGGTCATATCAACAGTCAGTAGACTTGCTGTCTTAATTAGGTTGATCTCAGATAGCAATGACATAAATGACATTTAGTACCCTTCACAATAATTTCTTTTTTTTTTCACGATGGCTAATGGCTGAAAAATGCGTGCACTTAACAAATACTTCACACATCTGAATCAGTTAATAAACTATAAAACAAAGCATTTACTTCCAGTGCTTTATCTTTGGTGTATGCAATTAATCATAGGGGTTAACGGCGTTATGCCTTAGTGTAATAATGCATTCTATATTTCAGATGTGTAAGGTTGGTGTACATCACATCTGCTGAAGAAGTTCTGAGGACAAAAAAAAACTGAACTTAACTTCAAACCAAAGAAAACACTTCTGAACCAGGTAATACATGAAAACACTGTACACCTTTTCCATATTCAAAAAGCTTTTAGAAATGATTATTTAGTTCAACCGTTTTAGCTGTAGTAAGTCCGTAACAGTAAGATATATATATTGGGCAGCAGTTTACCAAATAATTTCTCCTGGGTAGGATATGGACTAGATCTCTATCTTCTTAGGATGTTGGTCCAGAACAGCCCAAAACAAGAGTTGCAGTCCAGAATTACCCACTTCAATACAAAGCTAATTTGTATAAGTTTTTCAAAACTAAAGCAAGCATAAAACAAACAAGTAAGATATAATCTCTTCTGTATAATTATTCTTGCACTTACTTTAACTTGCATCTTTTATTTCAGTGATTCATCTACACAAAAAAACCTTCAAGCGGACTTTTAGTGACACTAATAACATCAGATTTTTCAGTGTTCTGTGATGCAGTCAAATAGACAAACAGTTGGAACAATATAAGATACTGATTACGAAACGCAGTAATGGCATTATATAATGACTATATGCAAGAAAATGTATGTTGGAACAAGTCAGATCTTTCAACAACTGTTACAGTTGTAATGATATATTCAGGGGACAATGGGCTACTGGTGAGGCTAAAGAAAAGAACATTAACTGTGTCTTGTTTAGAAATAGTTTATTTATGAAGTGCACTCATAAACAGTGATTGTCGAACTATGTTTAAACCCTAAGTATAGTATGGAGAGCGTGCAATAATGTATGACATTATCATCAAATTTTTGTTTATATAATATGTATCAGTTCAAGCATTTCAAATTGTCATAATTCAGTTTTAATTGATTTTACAGTTTTGGATTAAATCTTTAAGAGTGAGTCCCAACACTCCCGCGGTATGGCACTTTTTGACAAATGGGAACAGGTTTCCGGAGTTTTTATCTCTGGTTTTTCCTGGGCGAAGTCAACCGCTTTTTTAAGTTTAGAAGGCAAATGGATACTGTGTATACTTTCACAATGATTGAATTTTGTACTTGTTCTATTATAACTTTTGTATTTTTGTGTATAGATAATAAAATGTATATAGTAATTTGAGCATGGCCTGTCCTTTCTTTCCTGAAATATCCAGCAGAAATATAGTGTTACTGAACAATATAGCCTGGTTTTACTGTGATTAAAATGATGTACTAAAACTCAAACACAAATGAAAGAAATGAAAGAACACAACCTGAACTAGTAAACATAGAAGTATACTACTGTAGTCTGGAGTAAATGCTGGAATAACTGATCTTACTGATCTTACAACAAAAAGTGAGCCACTTTGTGCATTATAGATGCCTACTTGACCACCGTTAATATACCACACGAAATCTCTTGACAATTATACCAAGGCCTCTACATACAGACATAGGGAAATGCGGCTTCTCACTCAATATAAGGTCTAAAGAAATGTTACTAAGCACATGTACAAAAGAATCTGATTGCAACAGGCTGATGTTGTTTTCACTTGGAACCCATTAGTATACTTCATTCAGATTGTTTGCTGCCAACTGGAATCCTTCTAAATTTTCCTTTCCTTTATAATTTAAAACTATGTATGTAATATAAAATATGTCTTGAGAATTCCGTTATAAGAAACAATCAGCATAATTTAAAGAATTCAGTTTTAAAACATACAGAAATTAGAATGATTGCAGCGACAGATTTACAAAATCTACCTCCCTATATTTTGACCCCGCCCCCCACCCCCACAAAAAAAGCAATTGTGGCCGTTTTGCTCAACTCTGTATGACTTTTAGTCAATATTATACTGTATACTTCAGAAGAATTTTTTTAATAAAATGTAATTCATGAGTAAAGACACGTGAGGAGGTTTTTCAAAAATAGATGGATAGATACAAAAAAATCGAAAAACCACACAAGATGATTGCGTCGTTAAACTTTTTGCTTTATGATAGGGTAAAACATGTAAACATAGTTTCAAGTGTTTTACGACTATCTCAGAGAAAGCAGAAAGGTTTTTAAATACAAATCAATTATAGCGGTTCTTAAAAAGGTCAACAATGAGCTGTTACACGACACTATGATTTTTTTCTCCGTCCGTCAGGGCGCCATTTTGAATACCAGTATTACTCAGTTACAGAGGAATATTTTTTAAAAAGCTTGTTTTTGAGTAGAATTGGCGCAGCACTTTAAAGTGCTTGCAGGTTATCCTCTTAATTTTAGAAATGGCCTACCAAATTACTGAATATGAATTCATTCCGCATTTCTATATTTTTGGAAGGGATGGTGTAAATAAATGATCTAGTTTGCGCAACATTAGCGCAATATACTTTTCTGGACAACACTTGCCTTTTAAAAACTCTATGCCAAAATAAAACTGTGCTTTTTGTCTCCGTTGAATCAAGGAGTCAGTTGAGGAGGCACCCTGGTCCAGGGGTAGAGCGCAGGGTTCATGGAGCCGGAGGTCGCGGGTTCGAATCCAGTCAGAGGCGAGATTCTCTCTCGATCTTCACATTCCTCCACGCTGCGCGAATACTGGTATGAAACCCAGGAAGCAGTCATCGAACGTGATGAATCTAAATTGTAAGAACTTGAATCGCAATTGATGTAAAATAAATGAGTCTAAACTAAACTAAGGAGTCAGCTAAATTTTCGCTGATTACAGCACGCTATTTTTATCTAATGGGGAGGAGTTGAAGGTAGGAACGGATTTCATTTCGTAGTGAAGTAAATGAAAAAGAAAGCTATACTTGAATAGCAAATAGTTTTTTGTATAGTTATATGGAATTAAAATATCCCTGAAAAACAAGACATCTTTCGGTCAAACTATCCGGAACAAGTTAAATTTATGTAGGGTTGAGCGGAGCTATAAGATTACAAAGCTGTCTGATTGGTTAAAAATAGAAAGGTTGTCAGAAAATCATGTTTGCTTGAAAACAATACATACATTGAAGAATAAAATTGAAATTAGGCGTAAGTTTGCCGGAAATGTCTTGGCTAATGTTTGTCGTTTTAAAATGAACACGACATTTTGACAGATTGATATATAAAAATACCGAAGGAAGTGACTTGTGTGATCTCCTACGAGAAGGTATACCGGAAAAGATGAATTGCCATGCTATGAAAAAAGTGTTTATAAAATTGTGTCAGCGGCGGGATTAACACTTCTACAACTGTTTGTAACACTGGTGTCAGCAGCGGGATAAGACTTTTACAATTATTTTGTAACACATGTGTCAGCGGCGTGATAATGACTTTTACAAGATTTTGTAACATTATAATCAGTTGTTTTGTTGTTAAACATTGATAATGTTCATACATATAAACATTCTTGTTGTAGTTGAGAAGAACATATCTAAACTAAGTTACTGTCTCAGTTTTTGTTACAGAAACACATGATATATAGTTAACACTTTTATCGGTAAAAAAATTACCCCCGATAGTCACACTGCTGAGAAGATACTTTCGTTATTTTGTTTATTTTGACATCTGTAAAGAACATTCTCAAGTGGCTCGGTGGTCCAGATTGCTTCTCTGTATTTTACTGAACTGAAGGGCATGAGTTCGAATCCAGCTTTTATTATTTTTTTTCTTTCTTCAGTTTTCATAATGTTTGGAAGCATAAAATCATGTTTTTAATAGTATATTAACTTCTCTTTGATTTTATAGAAAACTGTCTTTATGCTAAATTCTGTCAGTCGCCTTCAAGATAAATGTGTTAGTCTTTAAATTATTACTCTCATCATTTTTTTTTTTTTAATTTCTTTCTTGTTGACGGGTTGGCATTAAATAAATCCGACATTTTTTCGGTCTTCATAAATATTCTGTAGGCATTTCGTTTCATTTTAATTCAGTGATTTGGGTTTGTTTAAAAAGGTAATATATCTTCATAGACGTAAAAAAAATAAAAAGCTCCAATAAACTGTTGATCAACGTATGGAAAATATTGTTTCTATGAAGCTTTAGTGGAACTTGAAAAAAAGGGAACTAGGAGGGAAGGGGCGGCATGCATGACTAAAACTGTCCTCTTGTTAATGCACACTCAGCAAGTAAGCGCATAATAAGGACATACCTCTATCGTTAAGAGTTTTTGCACAGTTGTGCTAATTCATGAAACACACATGTCCGAGATTTTAATTAGTGATGTAAGTAGTCTAGAATACTTGCCCTTAATGCTCTTGATGAGAGGTCTGGAACCATACTATGCTGTAAGCTACATGGTTTAAACAAATAATAAAGTACTGATATTGGGTCTAAATTAAATTCTTAACATCCAAATTGACTGTCTACAAAGTTTTAAAAAGGCGGTATTGATAAAAACTTGAGAGAAATCAAACTATAATGCAATTAGTAAACATCTTTTTCTTTTTCTGTTGAACTAAATGAATTTCATTTTCCCGTAATTGATACATCTTTGATGTATAGCTTATTCCTTTTGTTTTTGTTACGGGGAATATTTCCTTTACCATCAAGCTCATTAATAGTTTTGAAAGATAATGTTACTTTATGTACCTGTAACAAATATTGAAGTGATATTTGTCCTTGCTGCGGTCTTTTGATAAATGTGATTTTTTCACCAGGCGTCGCTTTCCCCAAGAGGTAACGCCATGGTAAAGTATCTGTAACACGTACGTGTCTCAAGCAGTCTTTAGTTGATGCCTTATTTTATACGCCTTCTGTATCGTGGCTTGTCATGTCAGTGGTTTTAGAATCCAATCCGACCAGTTTTTGTCGTCATTCGCTTTTTCGCATAATCTTAATCGCAGCTTGACGCTTCCATAGAGGATAGTGGCTTTGTGATTCTCCGGCGATATGCCTTACGTCATCATGGTAGACTATCATAGATATCTATCTGCTTTTCGTATCGTCATCGATAAACGCATATGCAAATGCCCGATAATTATGTTAAAAACTGGGTTGAATTTAGGCGCACGAAACTAGGGCGATATTTTATAAACATTGATTAGATAATGCGTAAAAATTAGAATACAACGATATGGTGGCTGATTTCTGCCATTACGTTCTCAACTTCTCTCATGTTGGCGTGGTGAAAACAGATAAAACGATAGAACGACAAATGTAGCATTTGTCGTACTGGAGCGCTCATTTGTCGTTCTTTCATGTTGATGAATTGTCGCTCCGACAACACGCCAACACATTTGAACGACATTTTTTAGGGCGCCAACTAGACATACCCGCTAACACGACATTTTCATTTGTCGTTTCGGCTACCCATGAGTGTCGTGTTGGCGCCTCAAATTGTCGTTCTCGCGGTAAACGCACCAGCACGACTGACAGACAAATTTATTATGTCGTGCTGTCTTTCCGACGCCTTTCGGCACGCAACGCAATGTTTTAGCATAAGCATCAGTCACGTGGGAGCATCTGGATGGCATTCAAGTTTGAGAGTAAAACAAACATAAATGATATCATTTGGATTTCCATAAAAAGTATGGATTTATATCTACGGTATAGATAATATGTGCAAAACGGTTGCGCATGCGTGCCGGAATGGCCCAGAATTAATTTGTCATTCTGTCGTCCTGGCGCGTCTACTGGATTTAACCCCACCAGAAAGACAAGTCGGGGGCGCCAACACGACATTGAAGGGTCGCCAGAACGAGAAATACAGGTGCCATGTTGTCGTGTTTGCGGGTATGGAAATATCGAGTTGGAGCCCTGAAAATGACGTTCTGTCGTGTTGGCATGTAGGCACAAAAACGACAATAATGCTACATTTGTCGTTCTGTCGTGTCGTTGTCGTTTTTTTCGCCCCGCCAACACGAAGGAACGAAATTGCAGAAATTAGCCACCATACAACGAACTATCATAGTTAAGTTTAGTTACATTTGTCTTTTACGGAGAAGTTTATATTTAGCAGAAAAGGGTAAAAAAGTTATGTCAAGCAAAACATAGTTTTGAACATAAGTTATTATTTCTTCGTATATCGTGCTTTGAGTTTTTATCTAGGACAAAACAGATTTAATCGATTGATTTATCAAACTGTACTTATCAATGTGAACGGACAAGGTTCATTTTCTAAAATACGATCCGGCGTACTACTCGTAGGAATTAGGCTCTTTGACACCAATAAGGTGAGACATCTTTAGTTATTTCAAGTCGAACTTACATTATTTGCAAAAAATGATTTTAGTATTAGTGTATTATATTGCAGACTGTGTTGTGATATATATATATTTTAAATCTTAGAGTCAGGCATAGTAATTGAAAAGTTTTGTATCTTGAGCAAATGAAGATTTCTTGCTGAAAGAGGAAATAACAACTGAAGAAAGCTTTTTTTTTCATAGAAAAATCGATAGGTAAAAAATGAAATTATTTATGTTTCGCAGTTTCAGATCCAAGAGTCTGAAAAAATAAAATGTAGTTTCTTCCGAGTTTTTTCAATTAATTAATTAATAGAAACAGATTCAAGACTTTTGTTTAATGATCTTTTAGGTTCCATCAAAATATTATCAGTATAATTCATGTATGTACACGGTTATATAGTTCATTCTTGAAAGATGGCATCGCACAAATGGCTTTCACTTCAGATAACTGTTCTAATGACACCAGGTAAATGAATATATATATTTAATGGGACATCTGAAATAATTATATTAACACGACGGAAGGAAATGGCAGAAAACAGCCACCATATGTTTTACATACTGCTTTTCTAGCCACTATATTTTGAAACTCTGCCGAATGTTCAGAATACTTAAATTAATTATCGCTCACTTCATCACAACGTTGCATTAACTTTACTCACATTTTGTCATTTTTTTATATAATTTTATTGTAGAATAGTATGAAAATAATAAATAAATGGCAATGTTTCTCCAGGACGACGTTTTAATGCTAATTGTTACAAATAAACTTGTTTATTAAACTAAACAGCTGAAATTGTCACCAGTCTTTCATAAAACTGTATATATTATGCAAAATAGGACAAATTGCTGTCAACAAGCAAATGTTAAGAAAAAAGTAGTGTTCCGTTACCGTATCAAAAGTGGCATGCATAAATATGATTAATTACACGAAATAATTATGATGAATCATCAGAAGTTAAATTAGACAAATTCTGATGTATTTGATAGTCAGACTTTAAATTCTTTTAATGATTATATAAACTTTCTTAATTACGCTAGATATATTTACTTTTGCGTATTTTGGAAAACTGTGGTTTTGTTTGTATCGATTAACCTAGACGATCCAGTCGCGTGAGTTATTTAAAAAGTAGTACGTTTGTTTTAATTATTCGTAAAATAATAATAATAATAATTATTATTATTATTATTATTGTTATTGTTGTTGTTGTTGTTATTATTATTATTGCTGTAACTGCTAAAACTATCAAATTTCCGGATTACTGTGTATTCTGCTTCATATAAATCTGGATTTCAAAGATTGGCGGTAATATAGGTTGTACGATGTGAAATTGCGGTTTTTCAAGTAGTTTTCATACTACCGTTTACTCATCATTAATGAATCTATCACTTGAAATCTACAACTTGAAGCAAAGTAAATAAATTCTCTGATAAAATAAGGATAAATTTATTAAATAAAACTAGGGCATTTCCCACATACTTATGTTAACATAACAGACAAATGTTAAACGTGTCAAGTATCGAGGGTTCAGTTGGAAATAAATAACAAAAAGGCCATAAAAAATTTCGCGGTCAACCCTCGATATTTTTTTTTAATTTATGCAAGCACAACACAAAACCGGTGACACTAATAGAACTTTGGCTATGTGTCCAGTTTTCTCGTCGTGTAAAAGAAGATAAATACTTGATAAATCTGAAAAGCACTTTTAACCTTGCAGAGGAGAAACGCCTACTTGAAGTATTTTTCGTTTGGTCGAGGCCTCAGCTTTTTTATTTCAAGCGTCCCGATGCATAAACCGTCAAACAGTGTGTAAACTTTCAGTGAATCAGACAGTATGCAAAAAATGAAATGCTGACGACGCATTTAATCCGATGTTGAAGGATTTTCACATTCACTTTCTTCTTATACAGACAGTTAACGACTCTATACCATTTATGAGCAAAACTAAATGAGAAAAGTACAAAGTGCACAGCTGCTAAGATTATTTTCCCTTCTCCAATTTCTCATTTTGTTTAAACCGTTATTCTTTGAGAACTCGTCCGTTTTAGCTTTTTGTATGAAAGGACATTTGGCTTATTATAAATCACCTGTCAGCTACCAGAATTTTCTACCTATCACAAAAAATAGTTCTATTTATTCAAACATTAAAAATAATATTTACTTAGAAGTTCAGTCATCATTTAATCACCCAATCAGTTACGCTAGATTCGGTTAAATTTTGAGATAAGCATCGTTAAATGTCATGCGACACAATTTTTTGACCTCGAAATTTTCATAAAAAGAAAAATATATATCTAACTACGACAGTTTTACAAAATTCCGCAGGTAATTTTCATCTTAAAGATGTTTTTATAGCAAATTAAAATCCATATTTTACACATTTTGTCGCGCGCACCTGTCACGTGCGAAACCGGAAGTGACGCACATTTATCCATTGACACAGCCTCCTGGACTGTTAACAAAAACTTTAAAATTATGATTGAAAATTTAGACTGAAAATAGTAAAAAATAACGAACAAGTTAAGCTAACATCATGAATATACATTGAAGATTGTTTAAATAAATCATTTGAAATTTTGATGGAATTACGAAGCCAGTGAGCACAATTTATATAGACGCTAGTTCAATTAGGGTTAAAGAATTAAAAGATACATCAGTGAAAATATCTAGAGATCAGTGAAAATATCTAGAGATATTTTCCAAGTAACTGTTCCAAACAGATTTTGAACATGCTCATTTTTATCCCAAGCGTGTAAGAAAACTTTGACTAGATCTATGATTTTTTTCATTATAAATGCATATTCTTTTTTTTTGTTATTCATTCTAGATTTGTTTTTGAAAACAAAACAATAATGATCAAAGAACAAATAAAATTGTAAGAAGAAATCCTAAAAACTATGTTAAATTCATACCACAAACAATTTGTTTTTTTTTGTTTTTTTTTAAAGTTTGTTCGCATTTAGGAGTCGAATGATTTTTATTTTCATCATAAATAGATCTACTAATTTAATTGTCTAATTAAAATATTTAACTGCATGGAAGCTACTTAAGTAAAATCATTGTGACATGCTAATAGGAAGCAACTATTACATAATGTTCGCAAAAGTGTGACTGATCAAAAGTAATTCAATCAATTTGTAACATTACTTGCCATAAAAGTCTGCAAATTGTCTCAACTTTAACATTGATTGGGTCATAAAAAAGTTAATTGATTTGTTTTGACAGCTCCTATTTGGGTAGTTTAATTTGCATAAATCCCACAGTATAAGGCGTGATTTATGGATCTTTGCCATTTCATTGGATATTAATTTATAAGTAGACTCAAATTTCTGCTTGATGGACATGCCATATTATTATTTTTCAAAAAATATCCCAACGTGAAAATACACCGTAGTTTGAATTTCTATTCCAGTGAAACAAATGTTAACACATTAGGTCACCTAAATTCACTTCAATTTGACCACACTTAAATGACAAAGAATTTGTTTATGACGTAATCATCAAGTGAGGAAGTGTTACACAACATGTTAAAACGTGAATTTAGAGCCACAACTTGGAAGAAATTGGAATATTTATTAATCACATTCTCTTCTAAGGTAAAATTACAACCCGTTCTCCCGGCACAAAGTATGAATTTAGTTATAAAAATCGAGAAGTAATCACATTTTTTTAAATAACAATTTATAGCATGTTATTTTTATAAGCGTGTCTTTATTAGGGTTTTAATGTACTTGTGGTTTAGTATTATTTTTGCATTAAAAAAACGGATGCGTTATGAGCAATGCAATTTTGCACTACTGCCTCATATATACAGCAGGGATAAATCTACGTCACAGCCAAAAATTGCGGCGGAATCTACCGATGTCGAAATGGAAACAGCCGATCATCAAAAACACGTTTTTCCTTATCAAAAGCAATATTTTCATAATTTCATAATTAAACCTTTTTAATCAATACATTATGATTATTAGTCACATGACCTTTAAGCAATAAACATTATAATTAAATATTTTGGAAGAGCAAAGACTGTTTTGTTTTTAAACTTAATTATTGATTTATCTGGTTTTACTTACATAATAGTTTTATCTGTCTGTTTAGACTTTTTATCTCTAGAGCGGATTTACAAAACTTGACCGAGCTTGCAAAAGCGAGATTACACAGTCCAAAAAATCTTGTGCGGCGCGTAATACTGTCAGAGGTTGTATTTATAGATTTCAGGTCGTTTCGTTACCTTTACATGTTCGCACTAGTCGTTTTGCTACCCAAAAAACCTGTCTATTCACTACCCACACGTTTTTGATACCCAGTTTTTTTAGATGAATGATACTTTGCAGTAATATAACCAAGTTTGATATTACTTAATACAAGTTCATATTTAAATCAATGTAAATTGATCTATTTTTTAATCAATGCGAATAAGTATTTAATGCAAATTAATATATTTTAAGAATTAGTTTTAATCTAGCATGTGTATATATGCATGTACAATATGTTAAACACTTTTGTAATGAATTTTGGTAATGAATACTGGCTCAACAGCATAAGGATGTTTGTCAAACTAAATAAAATGCTCTTAATTATTTTTCACTTATTTTTTCACTCTAACATTGTAATTTTCGTTTCCAGTAAGCAATCATAGCTGCTTAGAGAGGTGGACATACTAACTGATCTCGTGACAGATTGTCTGAAACTTGCCATCTGAAACATGTTTGAATTATTAAAGAGATTAGGATATACTATGTACTTTTATATCTTGTATGTCCATGATCATGTTTATGAACTGGACGCTGCTAGATGAAGTATTATTAGTAAACGTTTACTTTCTTGATTGTCAAGCCTAAAAGTATGGACAGCACTGAAAAGGAACCAAGCTCACGAAATGGGGAAAATTCTCCAAGTTACCCTTTGTTACCTACACTAAACATTCAAGATCAAGACCTTGAACGCCAAACGGTTTGGACTGCACCACATGTCGGTAAGTATGCTCTTGTTGTTGTGGTAAATTATTAAGCTAGATCCAACCGATATGGCGATTTTTCAGTCATCAATTCTAGTTTTTATATAGCTCGTGTTATTTGTATGAAGTGAGTGGTAGAAGGCTTACTTGTGTTCTTGAAGAAATGGCACTCCTTTATCAGTGAGTTCTTTTTATGTAATCAAACTACTTTTATTTTTCAAACTGATGTTCTTGTGAAGGACTCTCTTCTTTGACTATCAATCAAATTCTATTACATATTATTTCGGGTAGTTTTTTCTATAGGCCTAGTTCGTGGCCAGTCTGATAAACTGAAGTACGTTAAAGACTATGCGATTTGTTTCGATAATTGGTTTAGTTAAATGAAATATTTACTATAAGACAGGTATTTAGGTATTTAAGACATTCTTAAAGTGTTCAGTCCTTTCACTAATAATTTCGAACCGATAACAATGTGCCGTATATTTTATTTTATATTAGACAGTTGGTCACATGATCTTAATATACGGTTACTTGGTCATATTGTCAGCCGGATTATTTTAAATCAAAACTTTTATCGATGTTGCGCTTGTATTTTGTTGATAGTTTGTCATTAAATATAACAAAAGAAAATATGTGACAGGATAAATAGAATGATACGTTGGTGTTGTGGATGGAGTTTATCTGGCTCGGCTCCGAAATTTATCGGGTTCGCCTTCAGCTCACCAGGTACATTCCTATGCCTCGCCAGATAAACTTTCTCCTTCCGCGTCAACAATTTATTATTCTCTATTATTGCATAGATTAGAAATCATTTTATACCGTTTATTATTCGAGTGAAAAAAATCGAATGTTTGTTGAACGCATTAATTTTCGCTTTTTTTTTCATTTCAGAGAGTGGATTTGAAACCCTAATACATGCCAAATTTGAGGTTTGTTTCCAGAAATTGTTCTTTGTTTTACAAACTGTAGGCAATTTGTTGACAATGCAATCCTTTCATTTCAAATATAGATGATACATCCTTGCTAATGTTTGTCAGTTTGAAGTTAAATAAAGAAAACGTGAAAGGCGATAGTTTACTCTTCTAAAATAAAGATATAAAAAAATGCGCGTACATGTATATAATGTCCAAAGATGCAATTCACACAATTAACACTTTTCACAACAATAAGAATCTCCTGACTGTTTGCACAAACAAGTGTCATTCCCAAAGAAATGTAATGAAATTGCACGGTTCTTCGTTGTAAAATACTTATTTAACAATTACTTTTCGCAATTTATCTACACTTTACATTTAGTTATAGGTTACTATGTTACAATGTTTTGAGCAATTCAATACACATGTAGGGGCTTCATTAAGTTTAAACGTAGATGCGGGTAATTTAACGTAGAATATGGACTGGAGGTGTAAGCAGCCTTGCAAGTCCCCCCCCCCCCCCACACCTTCGCCCCATGCAAAACAATTTTTTAACAAAGCAAGGAGTGGAAACAAGCCCTCTTGAGAGTTTTGTTATATAAACTAGATGAGGACCCGCGCAAGCACGGGCTTAGAGAATCTACTTGTTTCCATTAGAAAGGCATGGCTGCAGCAAGAGAAGGACATAATCTGATTTATCTGTAAACTGACTAATCTACTACCTTTTATAATGTTTTCGATACCGGAATGTTCAAAAAGGTGTGTAAATTAGAAAAGTCAACCGCCGCAACATGTTCAAATACTTTTACACGGAAAAGTTTCCTAAAAATCTAGTTGTATTATACTTCAACAACAGGCTTGACCATGTTTATAACTGTAGTAAAGTACCACGGACGTATAAAACATGTCGATAATGTATTTAAGATCGTGATTCACAGACTAATCGTTGGAAAAGGTCTGTGTATGGAAGAGTGAATTCGCCAGATTGCACGACCAAAGTTACATAAAATTGTTTCCATGTGTTTAAAACTTATGGAGCAGACACGAAATGCATAGCCTAAACCTTTGAACTCCACTAGTGACCGTGACCTTGAGCCAGCACGGTTGAAACATAGGTTCTTCCCCCCTCCACCTCCTCCCCTCCTAACTTAAGATTGTATCATGTCCTAAATCATGATTAGGTTCATTTTAAAAAAATCAGGGGAAATAACACTTATATTAATTTTACAGTGATTTGACATAAGTACCATCACTTGTTTGGCTACAGTGATTTGACATAAGTACCATCACTTGTTTGGCTTGCTGCACAATGTCGCTCCAACCTTTGACCTCCACTTGTGACCTTGACCTTGAGCCGGCCAGGTTGAAACATTTACACATCGTCTTGATGGGATGAACATTTGACCAAAGTTTCATGAAATTCCTTCCAGGAGTTTAGAAGTTAAGGAACGGACACGAAATCCAGATGCACACACACACACACACGAACAGACGGACGCACTAAGACCATTCCTATATCCCCCTACCGCTATGCGGCGGGGATAATAAAGATCAAGTTATTTATGTGCAGTTGATGCATTCCTACAATCCATTAGCATGTAAACTACCTTCTTGAAGTTAGTTTGAGTGTAATACACAGTTGAAAATATGTTATGTAATTTGACTTTTCCCCTAACTTTCCTGAAGGATAGATGGTCTGCAAATTTTAAAAGAAAATAGCTGTTCTTTTTAGCACATTTCCCAGGAGTTTAACTGGAGTGACGCGAGGAGAGGCGACAAAGCGTTCACGGAGTGATCCATTGAATTGTCCATCCACCAAATGATTTTGGGTGGAGCCATCCTCAAAGATCTGTTCCCTTTTTTCTCCCACTGAATCCGCCGATTATGAATACTGGTTTTCATACATGACGGGCGGAAAGCGTTGCAGGGGATGATTTGAATTCATGAAGAAAAAAATTCAAAACTAATCAATTTCAGCTTCGTTACATCTCAGAGTGCAAGCCTGTAATCGTTCGATTAAATTTATCAAAATCTATTTATAGTATATTTTCGGTGTTCGAATCCCGCTCTAGGTTTCGTATTCTAAGATGCATTGCATCTTTGTTACGGACTTTCGTGTTCGTAGGATAGTATAGATATCCTTACTTTACATGAGAATAATGTAAATGTCAAAAATATACTCACATATGTCATCTAAGAAACTTAGAAACAGTCTCTTCTTCCTCTTCTTTTTAGTGGGGGTTCAATCAGTACAGTGCACAATAATCAATAATCAAATGTATAGAACATGGCTGAGCTTAGGTGTCAGCTTACTAACCACTACACAACCGGGCTCTTCATTGACATAACTAAACACACGTGTTGCATATTGTTTATCCATCTGTTTCACTGTATGTCGTCTATATTGCTCTGTAACTCATTGGTATATTACATTATTTTGAAAAAGCAAACTTGTCCTTTCATGTAAATACCACTTATTCAAGCCTAAAACTTGCAGATATAGCCATTAAGGACATTTGTCAACTACAGTGACGCTCTTGTATATAAGTTAAGTATTGAAACATTCAACATTTCTAAGAAAATTTGAATTTGTACTCACTTGAAAAACTCTACAATACTCGCCTTGCAGACTGTCCGATATACTTACATCCCGTCCAATAATACCGCCTATTGTACAGAAATAGGATGAATAGCTAGTATCATCTTTTTTTTAAAGAAAATTCCGTTGAAAGATTTTGGAGCGGAGGTGCGTGCCCTACGAGATGTTGAGAATTTCTTGGACAGAACTTTGCTTGTGCTTGACCTAGATAA
The DNA here is from genome assembly GCA_012932295.1 of Cyclina sinensis. Taxonomy (NCBI): domain Eukaryota; kingdom Metazoa; phylum Mollusca; class Bivalvia; order Venerida; family Veneridae; genus Cyclina; species Cyclina sinensis. The sequence goes on along the minus strand of JAAONU010000001.1, from coordinate 30,572,888 downwards.
ATTCAGTATGGACGAGATTCTCGAGGCAATGTTGCAAAAAATTAAAAACGATAAGACAGACGGGGAGAAGATTTCCACAGAAGAGTCAATTGAAGCAGTATTCAGTCACAAGTCAGGTAACATAGGCTATAGGTAATCTTTAATGAAAATTCTTTTTTATAAGAATATAGGAACGTTATAAAACTTTTTATTGATGACATTAGCTCGAACTATTTCATAATAATACAGGTACTTTAGAATAAAGTTTCAAATTAATTCCTGAGAATGCCTATTTACGATACTGATTAATTGTGATATAAACAGGTTTGGAAAATCAATGACAAATTCAGATCTTCCAAGAACATTTAAGCATGGTTTGATTAAACAAATCTAATTAACATATTGTAGCGCAGATACTTTCAAAAACTATTCATGGAACAACAAGAAATGGCGATGAGGTGGATTTTGACCAATCTTGGATTTGTGTATTGTAAGTTCTAACTTGAATACATTTCTTCAATCCATTTCAAATTTGAAATAGGATGTATGCTTTTATTCATGTGCAACGCCATGTAAATGATCTGTAATAACCTTTCAAATTAACCTGGGATTTTTTTATCGAGAATATACATTTTTAGTGTTTATTTCATGTATTTGACTGCTTTAAGTTGAAAAGCTATCAAAAAGTCAAATTTATATATTTACCGTTAACACATTTTTACACATAAATCTTGGACTGTCAAAGAATAAAAGCACAGGGAACTACGTTGCTGTTTCTGCAATAATTCTTATCTCTTACTCAAAATGTTTTAGATGTGAAGTGCCTAGTGTAAGCAGACGACATGTTGTTATAAGTCGCCTGCAAAATCCCGCTAACTTAGGTGCCAATAGTCAAGACGTACAGTTTATCGTTCTTGTAGTAGCACCGACAAAGGAGGTAAGATCATTCATATCAAGTTCAGAGTTAAATGGATCCTCAATATTTGGATATATCTTGACACGAGAATGTGAAGCCTGATTTGATAAGGATAATACACTAATTATGAACTAGAAGCAGACAAAGTGTTTGAAAAATTGAAAAATTATCGTAAAATAATTGTTTTTATGATGATTTATCGATTAAGTTGGTACTGTGTCAAAAAAGAAGAAGGAAACATTAGTGTTCTTCATTACTTCAAAACTTTAACTTCAGTTTAAAACAAACAAAAATTTCAAAGCGTTATAAGCACTGAAAGACTGTCGGCTGGATAGGAGGCGAAGGTTCATGCTGAGGTCCACATTTTGTTTTTGCAATTATCCCTCTTTGTAATCGTCTTCAAATTAACGAAATGTTAACTTTTGATGTACGTGTTAGCACTAGCATTTAAATGGCTACGGTATGAAACTAATTCAGTCATTCATTTATTTGTCTTTTTGCACGATCACCGATGTATGTTATAATGATACATTATTATTAATATAAGGATGAATAATTGAAAACACTAAGACAGAAAACCAACATGCGAGAAAAAAACTTTAAAAAGTTAAGAGATTTATATTTTTGTTCGTTGTTTTCTGTCACTTACTTCCTGACCTTAAAAGAAATCTACACAGAGGGTTTAAGGTTGCAATAACTTTCCTTAACCGTCGCATTATATCATGTTCCGGTCAATGATTTGCCTTTAGAAATATATAGAATAACGACAAAAAATAAACAAAACAAAAAAAAACAAAACAAAAAAAAAACAAACAAAATAACTGTTGTGCAAAGAAGAAAAGCACCTGTGTTAAAGGAGTTTTAAATTTGTCAATATGTCTGCATCCTGATTAATTTAAAATAAAAATTTCTACAACACATTCAAAACGTTCACAATTTTTTATTTTCCTTTTTAAGACATAAAATTATCATTTTAATATTATGATAATGAATTTCAATTAGAATTATCTCTGTCTGTTTAGATTTTGGGAAGATGTCGACTTGCCTTGTGCTTAAGCGGTATATTCCATTCGTTCATAAAGGAGTTTCTAATCTATGGTATTTAAGGTCAACAATAAATCATAGCATGAGTATTTCGTGGTGATTCTTAACATAATAGTGAATAGATAATAGTGAAATATTACTGAATGTTTTGTGGACATAATTTCTTTTTGTATTATATGTGAAAATTTCCGTTGAATATATAAACAAGTGACAAATGAAGCAGTCTTAGAGTGAGTCCGAGTGTATCGAAATATCGAAGTCATCGTTTGAGAGTTAATATTCCTTTTATAAATGCATTTTGTTCAGTCATCACGATACACTGCGATAACAGTTTTAAGACAATTTCATATTTTTGATGATGTGGACGTTGCTTATTTAATTTGTATATTGCTTTAGCGTGTTGCATGTTGTGTGTTATTTAGTAAGTTTCAAAAATTTGTGGTACAAAAATTTGACATAATTCAGGACAGCAAAATAATGAAGCTACTGTAATAGCATATTAATGCATTGTTACAGGAATCTGAAATTTGGAGTTTGAAATTATACATGCAGTAAGAATTTAGAATAAGATTTTGATAAAAATGAAGCTATACTTCTAAGTGACAGACTTGAAAACAAATTAATATGATTTTTCAACATCTAAGCATTGATTTCAAACACATAGTTTATACATTTTAAATGAAGGGAGCAACGGTCGAGATGTAAGAGCGTCGGACTCTCGACCCTGAGGTTGCTGGTTTGAATCAAACTATGGATGAGGGTCTCCAGTGATTTTACACGTTCGAGTACTGGTTTGAACCCAGGAACCAGTCACTGAGAGGGATTTATATAAGTTACAAGAACTTACTTCCTAGCCGACATAAAATAAACAAATTTAAACTAAACTAAACTATAATTTGAATCACGAGTTTAAGCATGAAAGTTAGAAACTGTATCTTGTAAAACTACTTTCGTTATTTCTTTAGTGGTAGAGTTACTATTAGCAGACTTTATTTTACACATGAACAAGCTAAAAAATGAATTAAAGCATATTCAGGTATATGGTGTGGTAATTTTAATCAGTCAGCACTTGTTTTTGCCTTGACTAAGCAATCAATCTGATTTGAAAGATAGCCTTATAATTACTACGCTGTGAGAATTTGAGGACGACCGATAGAAGGTGGAGCTGTAGGAAACACGCGTAATATAACGGCTTACATTTAGCATTACGCATTCATCCTTCAAATTAGTTAATTTATCTATCGTCATTTTTTTAAATTTCTTATCATATAGATGTCCTATTTCAAAGAGACGTCTTCAACATTCAGTATTACCGACACATTTTGCTATTTCATTCGGAGCTATTCTCTTGGCAGATGTTTTGAAACAGCCTTTTCAGTATATTTTAAATTAAATTTACCTACGGTAAGACTATGGCATCTGAAACGTTGCAATATTCGATGTTTACATTTGTATTCTGTATTGTTTCATATATACTGTAAAATTATATCAATTTGTATTGTATATTTTTCATAAGTTTTTAATGTTATCTTCGTTTATATTCAATAAGTTAACATTTTTGTTTGATAATTTTCATTTCAGTTCAATTAATACGGATTAACCTATATTGTAAAAATTCCTATTTGTATTTTTTTCACTTCTATTGTAAAACATCCATTTAAATTTTAACATTTGATTCATTACTGTTCAATTCTGATTTTATCTGTATTGTATACGATCTATAATTATGTTCTGGGATTTGTTTGTTGATTTTGCTACGATAGATTTTATTGGCCGAAGCGGCTCACATGTAGGTAATGTGTAGCAGTTGGTTGGAAGTAAAAAAAAAAACATGTCGCGTGTTTTCCGGAGCTACTTAATCTGAAATTACCTGATTAGTGAAATTGTTGACATCTTTAATTCGTTCTATGGGGGTTGTCAACTTGGAATTCTTCAGCCAAATAAGTTCTTCGTCACAAAATCAAAACACAAATCCAAGAATGCAGTGATACAATATAAAATAATGCTATTACACGTATAAAATACAATTATATGATAGAGAAAATCAGTTGCCCAGTGGTTACGCGCTGTACTGGTAACTTACGGGTGCACTATTCTCCACAGCATAGAAAGGCGTCGGTCATTTGGGCAAACTGTACCTACTATAAATAAACTCGAATAAAAAGAGAGTAATACGAATCAGTTCACGACTGAATAGCAATGAATCAGTTATTGAAAATAAATGTGTTTGTTTACAGTTCAAATGATAAGCTATATAATACCAATAAGGATTATACAGTACAAATAGATAATAATATAGAATACAAATATGACATGTGTTCTACAAATTGACCTTACTGACTAGAAACGAAAATTATAAAAAAAAAACAAATAAAAATTATTAAAAACAAATGAAGACATTATCAAAAACTAATAAAATATACAATACAAATTGATTTTATTTTACAATATAAATAAAACAATGTAGAATACAAATGCTAACATTGAATATTGCAACGTTTCACATGCCATATTATAAGACCCATTTATGGTTGTTTTAGTCATGTGATTAAAAGAATCTAACACCAGTTAGCATTTAATATAAACTTCAAGAATAATGTTATTTGGTCTCAGTTAATAACATTTTCCTTAACTCGTTGAATAAAAGTTTATATAGAATCAGAACTCGTTTCAGATCTTGTATTTGTTTAACGAATTTTAGTTGTTGTGCTCAGAATCTCAGTTGTACAGCTGACAAAATGTATGAAAGGATTTATCAGGATGAGGCGAGAAAATGTCGTTATATATATCTACTTTTGGATAGCATGTGTGGCTATTAAGAATTACGAGATATTCCCTGTATATGGTTCGAATATATGGATGCGCCAGTGTGGCATTTTTACCTTTGGAAAATATCAAGATTGGCTCCGTTTCGTTTAGACCAAGCATTCACGTAATGAATAGTGCCTTTGAGTTACAAACATGTCAGTTACGGTAAGTACACTGTATGTAATCACTGCTGTAGTAAATGAAAATTTTAAAAACTGAAACAGATTTTATTCAATTATTAAAGAGCTTGTGAGAGTGTAATACAGCTAAAAATCTTGTTATCTGAAACTCTGAACAAAAGAATAATAGGAAAAGGTGATGAATTAGAACAAAACATTCCGTAACAATAATCAGGGTATTTACACGAGAGACAGTAAAAGTCAGAATATTGTAAGGTGAGACATTAATAAGGATATTGTAACGAGAGAAAATCAGGATATTGTAACGGGATACAATATAAATCAAGATATAAAAACGAGATAAAACATAAATCAGGATATAAAAACGTAATACAATATTAATCAAGATATAAAAACAGTATGCAATATTAATCACAATAGTAAAACGGGATACAATATAAATCAGGATTTTGTAACGAGAAAGATAATAAAAATCAGAATATTGTAAATGGAAACAATATTAATCAAAATACAATAATAATCAAGATATAAAAACGGGATACAATATTAATCAGTATATTAAAACGGGATACAGTATTAATTAGGATTTAAAAACGGGATAAAATATAAATCAGGATAAAAAAAACAAGATACAAAATTAATCAAGATTTTAAAAAAAGGATACAATATTAATCAGGATATAAAAACGGGATACAATATTAAACAAGATATATAAACAGGATACAGTGTTAATCAGGATATAAAAACGGGATAAAATATAAATCAGGATATAAAAACGGGATACAATATGAAGCAAGATATAAAAACGAAATACAGTATTAATCAGGATATTAAAATGGGTTACAATATTAATCAGGATATAGAAACGAAATACAGTATTAATCAGGATATATAAAACGGCATACCATATTAATCAGGATTTTAAAAAACGGGATAAAATATTAATCAGGATATAAAAACGGCATACAATATTAATCAGAATATAAAAACGGAATACAAAAATAATCAGTGTATAAAAACGGAATACAATGTCAATCAGGATATTGTAACGAGAAACAATTGTAATCAGGATATTGTAATAGGAAACAATTATAATCAGGATATTGTAACGGGATACTAGCAAGATATTGTAACAAGAAAAAGAAAAAGATACCGATTGTGACAGTCATACTGAAGCTTTCTTCAAGGGAAATAACTTTTAAAAGGTCTGCAAACACTGCTGAGATTTAAATCTTGGTGTTGAAAAGGATGCGTAAATCAGTGAACTAAATGAAAACTCTGAGAGAAATTGTGCCTAGAAACCTTTTATCCACGATTTCTTTCAGAAAACCTAGGAAATTAAAACTATGACAGCGTTTTTAGCATCTGGCAGCTGTAGTTGCTCTCGCATCAAATGTTTATTTGTCATACCCAGGAAGAGTGCTACAGAAGTGTACTTTGTATAAGTGTAAAACTACAGATTTAATACAAGCTGCTAGGGTTTCCTTAAAATCTCTGAAATCTCGAAACTTCTTTTTGGACGGGCCCAGAGGATCTAGATAAAAGGGTTGTACTGTATCAGTGGAGTTACGCAGTCTTATCCGGGGCTCAGCTTCTTCATCTGTTCAGTTGTTTTTATTAGCTGCACATGGAAATACTAAAGTGTAGCATTTCATCTGATTGCCTTCCAGTTCTGTGACAGAGCTAAATTCTGTTGACACTAATCGCCTTTTAGTTTTGAATAATGGGTTTCGAGCGAACAGAGAGGGCGACCGAAAGTCGCTTATAGCATCTGCCTTACCAGCAATATTTGGAATACCTTCATAAGAATCGCTACTTCTATGCAATCTGTATATCTTCTCGATTCCAGTTAGAGCTTTAAATCAATTTAAAGTAACAAAATTTGAAGAATGTCCATGACTATTATTTACAGTAATTATTTTTCATTTCCATTTCTTTCAGAAAAGCACAAAAACTGCTCTTGAAACTGGTCGCACTTTCAGCACTATATTTTCTGACATGGAATTTAGGTACCAGCTTCACGGGGCAGCAACGGAGGAAGAATTTAGGAACGCCCTCCATGAGAGAACTCGTCAACTAATTCGTGAACAAAGTCTGCCGGAAAATAGAAAATCACACTTACAGCTCCCAATGAACCATTTTAAAGAAGAAGAAGATAAGAAGGTACATTGCTGTATTTGGTTATTTTAGATAAGTTGCTGCAGAGTCCAGTCATTTGCTACCAAACGTGTTTTCTTCGTACAACCTTCAGCTCAAGAATTATTTCAGTTCAGTTGATGTTTCAGAAACATTGTTCTACGATATACAGAAATGGTAGTTTTATGTCCGATAAGACTTTGTGACTCTTAGAGAAACAGCTAGACAGGAAATGTAAGTCTGTTATAACCTTTTAACTAGTGAATGAGATTTATTTCATTTTGAGTTTTGATCTTATGATTTATAGTTTCATGAATAGATTACAATCTTCATTTTGATACTGATAATTATTTTATATATGCTCACCAAGAATCACAAGTAGAGAAACACAATAATTACTACTTCATGATAACCAGAGTTAGGGATGTAATTAATGTCTTACAAAAATATTTGTCTATGCAATTTACAGTAGAGTTGTATCCCTTTATTACAGTAAATTATGTCACCCTTTTCAGAGATCTCGATGTCCATTAGGTCACGGGATGATTCAGGATATCAAAAGAAGACTTCCATATTATTGGTCTGATTACAAAGACGGTGAGGCCAAAACCATACATTTTTCAACAACAACGTTTCTTACCATTTACATGTATTTACGTTCAGGAACGTTCTTCATACATCCAATACATTACACAGTTATTTTAGATGTTAATGCTCTACAACTACGTGTATATTCAAATACTTATTTAAAAAGTCACCATTGTTTCTAGAGATGACAAAAAGCTGAATATATTTTTCATATTCACGAAATTTTAATAAAGTATCCTGACTGAATTACAGTTCTTATTTCATTACATTGTGGTTTTATCAAAATACATTATGTAGATGCGTGTTAAAACCTGTTCAGGGCCGAACGTACACAGAGATCTGTAAAATACGAACACATTCTCCGTTATTTAAATCTTCATTAAAACCGTATATATATTTTTTTCAAGATAGTTCTTGATTCAACTAACTGGAAAAGATAAGTAAGATTTCAAGACAGTTACTACCGTCTGAACATAATGAAACCTGGTTTTGATCAATCATTTGAGAAATATAATTCTGACCTGTGACAAAATTGAAATCAATTAAAAAAATGTTTTATTAGTTAAAGGCTCCCGAGATAACTATATAATTTAAGAGCAAGCTCGGAGGGAACGTCACGTCTGATATTGTTTCAAACAAATTAAAAAAATGACAGTACATCTGAGCATGCTGATTTTCAGACAAGGCCAGAGGACAAAGCGCAAAGACCCTCAACAACTTTTACTAAGTTTCACATCGTAAAATTAACAATTAGAATAAACTTTCAAATATTGTTCAGAATTGTTAGCTCATCTAGGCGTATGCTCAAGGTGAGTAAGTGGGATCACCACGTGTCCGGCGTCGAGGGTCGTCAACATTTTACTTCAAGGGACATCTCCTCCAAAACGGCTAGACCATCAAACTGCAGGAATATTCTTTACATTGCACTTTTTTAAATGATTCCGCTCTGTTCCTTAAAAGGGCAGCAAAAGCTAAAATAAACCAAACGGTCAAATTACAACTTCTCCTCAACCACAAGTTTTTTTAAAAAAATACAATGTAGTTCACAAAAATGTTGTATTAATTGCCCTACATTTAAATTGTTCTAATAGTTCCGCTCCGTTGCACAAGTGGCTGCAAGAGCTCTCTAATCCCTCATCAACTGCTCCCATGCCAAGGTCACAAATAAGCTTTCCATAGTGAAATGCTATTCTTTTAGTTATGCCCATTCGACATTCATAAATGGGTCATTATTAACTTAACACATTTTTATCAGAATTGATACTTCCCGTTTAAATAGTCACCGTTGAGTTGACTTAATTATTAATTGCAGTTACTGTTTAATATTTTAGTGATTTTTGCTACTAAAAGGATGTCAATGAAACTTTTATTTTCACCAAAGCTGTTGAAAGATTTCCTTTTAAACCACGTGTATAGTTTTGCATGCAAATTTCAACTTGGACTGTGGATGACCTTGACTTATGGTCGAGTTGAAGGGTGGATTGGACTTAATTCAGCAAGACAACTTGTACTTGTTTTCTTATGAGAATCTGTTAGGACAAGTGTGAGGTTGGTCCACCCTAGAACCTGTTTTAAACCCCCAGTTGCCACTGACCGTTCAATCGGTAATCCCTCAGGTCCTCATTTTAGTAAATTGTTTGTGGCGTGTTTTTTTATTGATATATTTATATTATATTTATGCTCTTTTTTCCCCTCTACTTTTTGACTGTGTCGGAAAGCTGTGTTTTCTGAGATATTTTCCTGATATGTTTTTCATTTTTTACTAAATTATTGGAGTTAAAGATAAGAAATTTAAAACTGGCCCCGTCTGATGGGTCACTAGTTATTTATCCAAATAATATACACACAAATAAAGGCAAGTCAGGTGATAAAGGTCGGGCCAAGCTAAGGAACTTCCCATTAAGTAAACATAATTTTGGATGTCAGAGTATGCTATAGTAAGTTAAATGTCCTTTATTGCTTGGTCTTGTTGTTAAGAGCAATGGTACTCAGGTGAGCGATGTCGGGTCATCATGGCCTTTTGTTTTGTATTTACTTTGAATTATACATTCGGTATTTTTTCTACCTTCTACGTTACACATTGATAATTATTTTTTGTATTATGCATTCTTCATATGCAGGGATCGTTGGATACAAGACACCACAGAAGTTGGCATCTACGACTCTGTTTCTGTATTTTGCCTGCCTGTTGCCAAACATCGCGTTTGGAATGCTGAATGATAACAATACAAACGGAACCATTGGTACGACGATGTTTCATAGTGCTGTTAATAATGATAGTTTTGATGAGAGCTGTGAATCAGGAAGGTTACATGTTGTGATGACTCAGACAAATGCTGAATGTATCAGCTCCTCTTTTTAGCTCACCTGTCACGTACTGACAAGATGAGCTTTTGTGATCACAATTCATCCGTAGTCCTTCCGTCCGTCCACAATTTCTCGTGAACACGATAGAGACCACGTTTTGTATTTGATTTTGACAAAACTTGCATACGACTTGTATACTTATTAAATCTCGGTTCATATAGAAAAAACAGCCATATCAAATCATAGGTGTTTGAGTTATTGGCCTTGGAATAGCAAAAAAAGCAGGTTTAGACACATTCCTTGTAAACACTCTAAAGGCTACAAATCGCATCCAATTACTGTGAAACTTTGACAGACTGTTTGCCTTTATAATGTCTAAGTTCCTTCTGTATATGGGTCATATAGGATTAAAATCTTGGTCAAATAATTGTAAAACCGTGTGAACACTCTAGAAGCTACATTTTCAAACATAATACTTGAAAAATAGTCACAATGTTTGCCTTGATGATTTCTAGGTTTATGTTTAGCTCACCTGAGGACATAGTTAGAATTGATAGCTGTCCGTCGTCCTACAGTGTCCGCATCTTCAATTACTTCAAAAGACATCTCTAAAACCTCCAGGTCAAATTTGATCAAACTTGCCTAGAATATTCCTTCCATGAAGCTCAATCAAAGTAGTTCAAACGGTGTATTGCAGATCTGGGTCAGATGAGTAAAAATTGATTTTAAAAGTGAAAACTAAAATACCGCAAGGCCTACAACTAAGATATTCGGTATGTAGCATTGTCCAATTGACCTCTACCAACTTTGTTCAAGTTATGGCCCCGGGATCAAAATTGGCCCCGTTCCAGCTGCAAAATGATTTTACATAGGCTTATAATTTTAAGGAAAACTTTGAAAATCTTCTTGTCTGAAATTGCAATGACTTGGGGTTTGATATTTGGTTCTCCAAGAAGTCCTCTGCTAAGATTGTTCAAATTATGCTCCTGGGATCAAAATTGCCGCACCCAGAGGTAACTTGAATTTTTTTAAAAACTTGCATAGGAAAAAAAAAGAAATCTTGTCAGAAACCTAAAGATTCAATGTCAAGATATTACATGTGTAACATGGTCTAGTGGACTTCTTCTGAGTTTTTTATCCAGATTTTGACCCTAGGATCAAATTTGCTATGCCATGAAAAATATACTATTTAACTTTTTCTCATAGAGCCTTTATTGATTTACCGACATCTTAGATATTTGAAATTTATTATGTATCTCTGCCATTCACTGGGGTTACGATTTAAGGTCACTTAGGCTAAAAATAGATTATTTTACTTTTAGTTATGGAGCTTTCATTTATCGACCAATATCTTAGATATTAGTTGTGTAGGTAACATGCGAGGACCTCTACTCTTAAGTGGGGTTTGAGGTTATTTTGATCAAGGTCTTATAGGCTAAACAGATTTTTTCTACGTTTTGTCATAGAGCCTTTATTTATTGACTGATAATTTAAATATTTGGTATATAGACACCTTGCATGTACCTCAACCATTCACTTGGGTCAAGGTCACCAATATTTTCCTACTTTACATCATAGAACCTTCATTTATTGATCAATACCTTAGATATTTCGTACATAGGTTCCTACCATGGATCTTCCCTTAGGTGGGAATTGAGGTCACATGGACAAGATCAAGGTCACTCGGGGTAATAATTGATTTTTCTGCTTTCTGTTATAGCGCCTTTATTTGTTGACTGATATTTATATATTTGGTTAAAATGCATCTTCCATGAATCTGTTCGACTCATTGGAGTTAGGGTCAAAATCACCAAGGCTAAAATAGTGTTTTTCTACTTTTGTTATGGAGCTTTTATTTGTTGACCGATATCTTAGATATTTGATATGATAGGTACCTTACATGGAATTCTACCACTGAATGGCCACGAGGTCACATAAGTTAAAACAGATTTTCTACCTTATATCGTATTGATATGCTTGCATTCAATTCCGTTTAACCAAACTTTCACAAAACATGTATAAACAATAGATCACTTTTCTTTTCCTGAACAAACTTGATCCAGAAGTAGTGTGGCCAAAATGGGAATATTTTGCATGCCTGCATGATAGTGGTTTCACAGCTTTGGTAATCTTACAAACCACTGGCTTTATTTCAAAATAAATTAACACAATAATGGATATGAAACTTGTGCAATGGGACACAGGTGAGCGATAAATGGTCATCATGGCCCTCTTGTTAAAAGTGCGCTTAATGGACTAATATTTAGAACCATGAAGAGACACTTGTTTGTAGACCCCTGTTCTAAATTATAACTTTGCTTGATGACTGCACTCTGCAGCGTCGTTAGAATGGATTTGTTTAAATGCGAGCCAAGAGATTACTGTTACACACGGTTTTATCTTCCGCTTGCTTTATGATTTTAGCAGTTCAGAACTGTTCTGCTATTCCATTTCAGGAGTAAAAAAGATTTTATTTTCGCAATGCGCTGGCGGAGTGATATTTGCACTATTTGGCGGTCAGCCTCTAATCGTATTGTTGACGACAGCACCGCTCGCACTCTACACCAAAAGTAAGTAACTAGGATAGATCGAGCAATGGAATAAGCTATCAGCTCACTTGAAAACTTGCTTTTTGTTTAAAATACCATTCATTAAGTTTACCCATACTTTAACAAGATAAGCAACAACAAGTAAAATAAAAACAAAGTCATGCATCCACTATTGATGGAAACAATCATGCATTCTAAGTATATATTTGTGTGTGACATGCTATTAAAATCAGCAGCATAAAAAATAAACCAAGTACTACACTGAATCTAAGTGGCAGGAGTACCATTTACATTTTTTATAAATTTACCCGAAAATTGCTTTAGCAATGTTATTATTTAAACATTTTTTAAGATAAGCTGTATATTAATTTAGTTGAAGAGATGTTATAATTGCTATTCTATTGCATATACATGTATATTTATAAAAATTTTATACTGCATACTTTAAGGTTATTGGACCAGGGAATCCTAATTGTTTAGAATATTAAATCATTTAAAATCTTCAATTAAGAAATTGCAGTCTTGCATCTGGTTTTTGCTTAACAGCAGACCCACACCCAGTTTACAATTTACTGCTAGCAATCCAGGACCATCATAGCTCTTTTGTCAATCAGTTCTGTGTCATGAGCATTATTCAATTATTACTTGCTTGCAAATGTCTGCCGGTCAGTCTGTAGAGCAAGACCAATAACTTAAGAACGCAGAAGCTAACATACTTTATACTTAATAAGTGGACTTAGCATGTTGTGTAGATGAATGATATTGATTTTTGGTTAATTTGGACAAATTTCAATCTCGCTGGGGCTTGTAATTTGAAACCAAATTCTGATCAATAACTCAAGAACAACTGAATCCAAGACCTAAAACTTTACAAGGAGGTTTGACCTAATTAGTTGATTATCCTTACTGTTTTGGGGCTCACTGAATAGAAGGACAATCTCGATGGGCCAGCTTGCATTGAATAATATGAGAACAACTGTACTTAGGACTCTCAAACCTTACAGGCTGGTTGTGAAGGATAAGAAGTGAACTGAATTGATTTTGGCTCAAAGGGTGAAAAGGTTAGGTCAAAAAAGTTAAGTTCACAGGGACCTGTACTTTGAAAACAGTTTTCGATCAATAACTCAAGAACAAAAAAAGTACAATGAACTCAAACCTTACTTGATTGATAGATATATGTAAATGAACCTTATAAATTTTGGCTCACAGTGTCAAAGTTCGTGTTTTACGATTTTTGATCTACTGAACAGAGTACTTTCTTACTTTGATATGAATAGATGGCAGCTTTTGTTTTGGGGCTCACTGCATCAAAGGTCATGCTAACAGGGAACTAAACCTCTCAACCAGTCTCTGCTCAATTACTCAAGAATGTCTTAAATCTCTCAAACTTTAAATGCATTGTTGAGTAGATAGCCCCTATATAGCCCCTAAATAGTTTTAGGGAAACTGCGATAAAAATCAAGGTCACGGTAATCTGTTCTGCACTCTCAATCAATATTGAACAATACTGAAGCTAGGACCTTCAAATTTAAAAAGAAAAACACAATAAGTCGACATCTTATTGGTCTTAGGGATGCGCGCAAGGTGGCGTCGTCGTCAATTTTACAGCTCTTATTTTATGACTTCTTTCACCAGACTGTTTTGTTCACAGTTACACAAACAAATGTGCTTTGTTCATGAAATGCTATACTTCATGGCTGTTCTATTTTCAGTTATTTACAGCATAAGTGAAGATTTTGATCTGAACTTCAGTGCGTTGTATAGCTGTGTTGGTCTGTGGAATTGTTTCTTCCTTATTGTTTATTCTGTAACTAATCTCAGCAAACTGATGACTTTCTCCTCCAGGTAAACTGTACAAACACGCGTGTATTCTAACGCTTCACTTTCTATTATCTCGATTTAAAAAATCGCCTTACGTATAAATGCAGTACCTGTTCTAACAGATAAGTTTGGATTTCTAGGCATTACTAATAAAAAAACAATACAAAATAAAAATACACCATAAAATTTATACATCGAAGATAGAGCGGGAAATAACATAAAAAAAATTTAAAGAAAAAGTCATTGAAATTTGATTATACATTCATTTGCAGGTCCACAGAAGAAATCTTCTCTTTGTTTATAACCTTTGCCTTTTCTGCTGATGCAATAAAAGACACAATTAAAGGTACAAGTTAATTATTAATTTATATGCCCAATCTTTATACTGTGTGTAAAATCAAGGAACAACCAATTTATTAAATCGTATTCCTTACTTCAATAAGTAAAATACTATGCATACATGAGTCGTAAATTTGGTTGGAACATACTCCATTTTAATTAATGTTTACTTTTGAGAAATCAGACAGAATTAAGTTTGTTTTAGTAAGCTGAACACCTTACATATTTATAACTTGGTATATGTTTGTTATTAATAAAAATCATATGTCTGCAATTTCAGTATTCCGTAGTTATTAAATAAAAAATTGGATAATGCAGAACTTTAGATAATTTAGTCCGTTAATATAATAGTTCTAATAAGCATGTCAAAAAGGCCTACCTAATATAGTCAGTATTGACTTTTGGCAGTAAAAAGTTGAAATTGAAGGCAAACTCAGGCACCCGCAAAACGGTTTGTCTGGAAATAAAACAACGAAAAGGAAAACAAAACAATCTTCACTTCGTGCACTGACCACTTTAGTACGAACTAATACCGGTACTTTACTTTTCCCAGATTTTAACAAGAACTACTACACCCCTGCCTGTGTTCCTTCTTCAAACGACGAACAAACACTGACTGGTGGTCAGCCCTCAAACATGAGTTACACTAACGCATCTGTAAGCTATATTCTAACTAACGTCTCTGAGGTGGTTCCGGACACAAACCATCCGTGTTTGAAGGAAAACAGCATTCTGTTCTTGCTGCTCGTATTGGGAACAGTTTGGTTTGGAATTACAATGTTCAATTTCACAAAAACGTAAGTAGATTCTTCAGGAAAAACACAGAGACTAACATAAAAATATGTCACAGAAGGTAGAACGTTTTTACATTTAAAAACATATCAAAAGAAGTGGGCAAGCTTACAATTTGTCGACCTATTCATGTTAAAAAACTTTTAAAGAGGACGCATAGTAAACTGTAAAGAGAATCTGGCGTCTAGCTCTAGCATGAGAAAAATTAAATACTGCTTCAGACGAAGTTAAAAGCAAATTGTGACTTGTTTTATAAGTTTCCTATTATTGTAAACACTAAATTATCTGTCGACAAAACGTCATCATTGTTTACTTATTTGTGAAAGACATTCAAAAGCAATTTTCCGTATAACCACTTAACTTTCAGACCTTACCTTACGGCCGGAAAGAGGGAACTGTTAGCTGACTACGCCCTGCCAGCCGCTGTGCTTATCATGTCATTCTTTGGTTCATACGTTTTTAGGGATGTCGCAAGTATGTAATAACTCCACCACTGCCATTTTACGTTATGAATGGTCGCTGTTTTGCTTACCCGAATGCCTCAACATATTAACTTTTTTTCCAAAATAGAACCAGAGAGAGGTCAAATATTATCTCTACAACACCTTTAGTGATTAATCGCAAACTGTATATTTCGTATATGGCCCGTTTTTCTCCGTCAAGGTTTGTGTCGAGCAGCAATATTAGATGCAAATGTAGTCATGTTTCCTAATTGTGACATTTGTTTGTCTATCTTGGGAAATCCTTTTACCTGCAGACTTACAACACCAATGTTACTCAGAATCATTAATCATTAGTTTTTTTTCTAATATATTTGTCGAGAATATTGATTATATAAATGTATTTTTTATTTCCAGTTCAGCCATTCAAGTACGTTGCAGAAACAAACTTGTTTGTCAGGGCCCCTCTATACACGTTACCATGGCCAGCTGTGATAGCGGCAGCGGGACTAGGTTTCAGTTTATCTCTGCTCTTCTTTATGGATCAAAATATATCTAGTGCCCTCGTCAACACCCCGTCAAACAAGTAAGATTAAGTCATTTGAGATTATTATTACGTTATTTGATTTTTTTTCTGTACAATACGGAGATAAATTTGGATATTACCAAACACTATTATATCTTTTTGTTCTACTTGTATTGTTTTTTAATTATATTTCATGTAAAAATCATACATCTATATTTGTGTGGAAGAAATAGTGAAATGTGTAAATTTCTAAAAATAGTTATTCTGAAATCCGTCACCCCTCGTAAAAACATTCTCTGTTTGAAACTCATGAAAAAGCAGGCAAAGCAAATACCGAGCATTCCAATATAGAAATATACAGATTTTTTGTAGACAGCTTCATACAAATACAATACTGAAATTTATTCTATAACGATATGATATCCGCGCGGAGAAGTCAATTTGTCAATATGACCGTACAATAATATTATAAATTTGTTTAAACTAAACTAATCTAAGGCTACATAATTCCAAAATGCGTAACCAAAACTCAAAGTTTGTGTTCCATAGACAAACAATGATTAAAACCTTTGAATAGGCTTATGCTGCATGTTATGATTAGCCCATCGAACTGTCGTTTTCTTTGTCTCTCATATGGCACTCTGTTTACAAACTATCACAGACCGGAATTCATTTCTGACGCGGCAATAAAGATTAGAGTCACAGGGCCAATGCGCATGCTCGCCCAGTTTGATACAATCAAAAGAAAATGGATAATATTAATGTATGGAATTATATTTGGACCAATGGGGAAGAATTAATTTTCAAATCTTAAATGGGTGTACATTAGGGGAGTACAGAAATAAAAGAAAATGGTCGAGTATGTAGAAAATAGACCATATTTGTTTTAAATCTGTGGTTTTATAAATTTGTTGTATAGACTCTGAGCTGAGCATAGTATAGTCTGTACGAAATTATATAAACCCCTGCTATATCAATTCGACCAAGATATACGATGCCGTATACCCCGCCAAGAATCTTTATAACTAATTGCGTATCTGTCATGTCTGTAGGATAATGTATTTTAATGTTATATCCTCTAAGTATATTTTTGGAGTATTGTACCAGCGAAAGTAGTCTACTCAGAGAGCAGATCCCGGGAGAAATTACATCTGCAATTGTATAAGATGTATACAGAAATGTATACAGACTGTTCATACCTTGATGGTTACGCAAGATGGGGTCGCATATTCATATCCTCGCTCTTCAACTAACACTACTTTTAGCTTGCTGAATGCACGTCACAGCAGAAACTGAGCTAAACAATGGCGATTAGGCGATTTATGGAAAAACACCTGCTTGTCCGTGGAAACATTTTTTCGCGGGTTACCTCGAAAACTACTAAATTCTGTAGGGCATGAATGGTACCGATTTACGCCGAGTTTTAGTCCGCATATGATAGGTTAAAAAAAGCATGCTAACCACCATTCTTGATAAACCTTAACTTACTAAAGGCTTAATGTCTTTTGGTCGCCATTATCCGTGCATCGAACCTAAACAAAGTCACGTGATTTCTATCGTGCATACGTCCAGTGCCAACATTTGATAAACTGAGAGTTAAAGATAGTGAATGCATCTAACTTAAAAATTAACTTAAAATAAATCTGGCTTCTGAAGACTGTTTATGGGTGACTAGGATTTCCTTTATTTGTAGTTTACAGCGAAAATTATCATGAATATTGATACACATCTTGATATTATAGGCAAACATTGTATGATTTGGTAAACATATTGAAATGCATTGAAGGTTGAAGAAAGGGGCAGCTTATCACTGGGATTTATTCACAGTCGCCATTATCAACGGGTTCCTGTCAGTATTCACGTTACCATGGGTACACGCGGCACTTCCTCACTCTCCGCTGCATGTGAAGGCGCTTGCAGATATGGAAGAAAGAATTGACCAAGGACACGTTCATCAAATGTACGGCATATATTCTTAAAGTCTAATAAAGTACGTGCTCGTACGGAATAATAAACAAGGTGATCAGATGAATAAACCAATTCTTAAACTTTCATGCAAGGTTTCAGTTTTTTAATCTAAATAAACTTAGGATAATGCCATGAAATAAAATGATTCTTTATCCTTTAAATTCATTTTTTGTCTCAGCATATGCGTTGTCAGATTGCTTTAGTATCGGAATGATATTCTTATAGTGACACTGAAATAACTACACCACTTTTGTGTCAGTAGTAATGTTGAAATTGATTAGATATATGTGGAATGTTTCTACATCATTTTAGAATTGTACATGTCCGAGAAACAAGACTTACTGGAATCATATCTCATGTTATGATTGGACTTTCGATGTTTTTGCTGCCATATCCGCTCTCTTATATCCCAGCACCAGTGCTAGATGGCCTATTTTTGTATGTGGCCATCACTGCGCTTTATGGGAACCAGCTTTTTGACAGAATACTGCTTTTCTTTACTGAACAGGTAATACTAAAGTAAATCTTATAGATTCTATTTGGCACCTTATATTCTAAGTTTCTAATACAGACATTTGTTATTAGCTCACCTGAGCACATAGTGCTCATGTGAACTTTAAGGATCAATGACTGTCCGGGGTACGTCGGCGTCCGTCGTTTACAATTATTTCAAAAGACATCTCGTCTGAAAGCACCAAGCCAAATTTTAATAAAATTTGCCTAGAATGTTTCTTGAATGAAGCTCACTTAGAGTTGTTCAAATGGTTACAGTCCATTTCAGATCTGGGCCACAGGAGCTAAAAGTATATTTTAAAAGTGAAAAATTTAATATTTTCTTCTCCGAAACCGCAGGGTCTTCAGCTTAGATATTTAATATGTAGCATTTTCTTGTGCTCCTCTACCAAAGTTGTTTAAATTATGGCCCTAGGGTCAAAATTGGTTCCGCCCCCAGGGGCCACATGATTTCACATAGGCTTATAAAGGAAAAACGTTTAAAAATCCTCTTCGCCAAAACTGCAAGTACTAGGACTTAGATATTTGGTATGCAGCATTGTCTACTGTACCTCTGCCAAGTTTATCCTAGGGTCTAAATTGGCCTCAACCCAGCTGCAACATAATTTTACATAGGCTTAGATAGGGAAAACGTTAAAAAATTATCTTAACCACAATGCCTAGGGTTAAGACATTTGGTATGTGGCATTGTCTAGTAGACTTCTACCAAGTTAATTCATATCATGGCCCTAGGTTCTAAATTCGCCCCGTCCCAACTGCAACATGATTTTACACAGGCTTATATAGGGGAAACAAAAATATTATTGTCTGAAAATACTGTACCTATGTGTATGATATTTGACATACAGATTCACCCAGAGCTTCTCTACAAAGATTGTTCAAGTAATGGGTCATTTATGGTTTTGCCCCGGGAGTCACTTGATTTAATTTAGGCTTATATATATTAACTTTGAAAATCTTCAATGAAACCATAAGTGTTTAGATATTTTGCATAGATCTTCAACCAAGATTGTTTAAATTTTGCTAATGGGGTCAACACTGACCCCGCCCAAGAGGTCACTTCATATATTTTACTTTTCCCCCAATTGACCGGTATCTTAGATATTTGGTATCAAGGTAAATTGAAAGGATTTCTACCCTTGGGTTTAGTTTGAGGTCAGTGGGGTCAATGTAAATGTCAGTAAGGCTTAAGATTGATTTTTCTACTTTCTGTCATAGAGCATTGACTGACATGTTAGATAGTTTGTACAAAGACACATTGAATAGACCTTTATCATTAAAGTATTAGAATACTAATAAACATTTTGTCAGCCCTCATTGAATTGACATTTGTTAAGAAATATACTATCCTAGGACAAAATATAGACCATATTAGACACTTTTACCATGAGAGTTTCAAGAAATGACTAATATTCACTTCATACCTCACCCGACTTCAATGGCTTATAAGGCATAAAGAAACATAATGTGTTTTCTAAGACTGACCAAAAAACTGTGCTTGGTATGTAATCATTCACATTATGAAGACCTACTGACTGCTGACAAAAAGGAAACAAAATTAAAAGGCGAAAGTGAGAAGAAACGAGATATGATTATAAACATGGCACGAATTTACCCACCCAATTTATTATGAGAGGATGTTATCAACGTAAACCACAACATAAAACTTTGGGGCTTCAAAGTAGCTACAACCATTTTTATTCATGAACTATTCTGAAGAAAAAGGAAAAATATAAAATATTTTTGCCGTCTTGTTTATAAGAAATTAATAACTGAAATCAGAGACACCCAATTTTCATCAATATACCATGTTGGAAAAGCTTTGTAACAATTGAAACATATTTAAAACGAAAGAAATTAAATTCAAATATTATAAAAGTCACTGTTATAAAACCGAAACAATATAAAACTTTCAAAAACTAGAGAAAAAATGATTTGACTGGGGTTTGAACCCATGTCCTTCAGTAAAAATGTCTCAATCCTACTCAAATTAATGGAATTGAATACTCTTGAAAGTGGAGGTAGGGTACTAGGAAGGGACTGACTCACAGAATTTAGTCTATTCTTTCTTTAAAATTAAACTGACGAAAAAACATAATTTTATGCTTCTTTATGTTACGAAAACTGAAGAAAAAGAATTTGATTTTAACAGGGTTCGAACCCATGCCTTTCAAGTCAGTAAAATTTGGAGCATCGACCTAAACCTGGGCCAGTACGGAATATTCTCTACAAGTGTCAAAATTAACAACATGAACAAAGTACCTACCCCGAGATTTTAACCGATAAAAGTGTGAAAAACATTATATTGTGATGTGTTTCTGTTACATAAACTGAGAAAATAACTTAGTTTAGTGATCTTCAGAACTACAACCAGAATTTTTACATATATAAACATTTTTTTCATTCGTCCTCGACCCATCTGTAAGTCAGTCGCTTTAACTGGGGTCAAGTTCACTGAGGCTAAAAATAGATTTTTGTACTTTTTCAATCTCGGAGTCTCAATTATTGACCAGTTTCTTAGATATTTGGTATGTCGGTAACTTGCAAGCACTTCTTCCCTTGGGTTGGGTTTGAGGTCACCGGGGCTTAAACTATGTTTTTATACTTTTTGTCAAAGAGCCTTCATTTATGGACTGATATGTTTGATATATGGTTTCAATCATGGACCTCAACCACTCGGTGGGGACTGAGTTCACTCGGTTCAGGTCAAAGTCACAGAGGTTAAAAATTGATTTTTCTTCCTTATGTCATTGTGTTATGCTCGCATTTGATTCAATTTCAACCAAACATTTACAAAACATTTATAAACCGTAAATCTCCTTTCTTTTCCTGAACCAGCAGTAGAGTTTAAATATTTGGTGTGTGAATGAAAGAAGTTGCAGTTGTTCTCGGGTGAGCGATAACAGGGCCATCATGGCCCTCTTGTTATAAATACATTTTAGTATATAGCTTTTTTTTTTTTTTCTTAATTATCTTTTAAAGCGATTTCTATAGATGGTTCTCTGTTGAGCATCTAATTTCTCTGAAGTTGTAATTATTTTGCTGAAAGCGCTGAACTTACGAGATTTCACAAAACAGAGATTGAAGTCGACATACAAGAAAGTGTGTGTATCTTAAAAAAGAATTAAAAAAAAAGAAAAAAAGAAAAAGAAAAAAAAACATTATCAAGAAAGATGCCATACTCACTGAACCTCTATGTCCAGTGAATTGTCCGGCCCGAATCTATTTAAACTAGTACGAGAAACAATATTTTTGTCATTTCTTTTTAAGTCTGCATATCCCCCTAACCACTATATTCGGCGTGTTCCACAACGACAGATCCATACCTTCACTGTGATACAACTCCTGCAGTTACTGGTGCTCTGTGTGTTTGGCTTCTCGCCTATACCCTACATGAAAATGGTCTTTCCCATTCTCATTATGTTCCTCATGCCAATAAGGTAGGTGCTCCATCTAATTATTTCTGTATTAAAGCTGTGTACCCCATAATTTAAATTGATATTCCAATATTTGTATTACCATCTATAGTTCAGAGCGATTTTATAGGATATTTCTTGACTAAATCCCAAAAAACCATGCAATAAGCCAGAATAGGTTGAAAATGGTATGTTTCGCCGCAATGGCAGTTTCACTTTCTATGCTTGTGTTTTTCTCTGTAAATAATAAATGGTTAATAGTCAGGCTACTCCGCAGTGACTTTATTCTAACTACATATATTTCACTTTATTTTCAGGCATAAAGTTGTCCCAAAAATCATTTCAAAGAAGTATCTGGCCGCTTTGGACGGGCACTAGCATTGAGATAAGGCTATTGGGTCATAGTTCTTTGCTTCCAATGAGACTTGCATTAAGGCTACACTTTCTATATATTTCTATCCTTTAACGATATGCTCTGAGTGTATGAATCAGCTGACATTGTAGATTGACATGTACCATAACAGTAAACAAAAATGTTCTTTTTTGAATTTGTTTTGTTTTTACCGAATCTACAGTTATCTATTTTCATATGTATGTCTTATATATTGAAATACTTTTGCATTTAAAAATATACAAACACATTTTAAAGAAGATAATCTGATTAATTTCCGACAAGCTTTTGCAGTTTCAAACTATTGTAAATATTTTAAACATAACTATGCACAAAACATTAACCTCATAAAACAACGTGCAGTGCGCAATACCCAGGTCTCAACAACCAAGGTCATGGTCATACTTAGCGTGCCATTACTTCCTCATGCTTTTTAATCCCAAACGCGGCAGGGGATTAACAAAAACACAACCAAAGTTTCTTCCAGTACCAAAATCTAATATTCTGCTTTGAAAGTTTGATGCCTACAAGTATCCTAACTGAAACTATAATTGTCAAATGTTTACTGCCATACAATGGTAACAGCTTTTAGTCAGGAAACATAGTTGATCACTCCATGCAAAATAGTTTCTTACTTAATTCCACATGACATTCCGATCAAGCATAGCTAAAATTGGGTAAAAATATAATATCTTGGTGATCACAAGGTTTTCCACTGATCTGACACTACATGACTCAATTAAAAATTCAAAAAGTCGCCAAGATATCATTCTGACCAATTATCATGCAGATAGAACAACGTAATTTTTTCTGCTGAAAACAGACCACTCTGAACAGATAAAAAAGGCATCTCAAAAATGGCTTACACATAATATTGTCTACCTACTTTGATGTATCATGGAACTGCTAAGTGCTTTCTTTTGAACTTTCCTTCCAACTGAAGTCAAAGAAGAACCAAAATACACTATTTTCTTTAGCAATGCATTATTGGTTGCAATGTACTTTTACTTGTATTTGTATTAATTTTTACATTTTTTCACTATACATGTGACATTCTCCCCTATGCCTGCATCACTGACTGAATGGTATGATTTATTTCATAAATGCGTTATTTCAACAAAACTTTCAGTTCTCATATTGGTTTGCTTTTATGAAACAACAGACAAAGTTCATCACCAAAAAGTAAGAAAAATGTTGTATTTTTTCCTAAATCAAAGACCTAAATTACCACAAATACAAAACTCAGATATGAGATATTTGAGATATAAAACAAACCAGATTTAGCGAGATATTATGCAGCTCCTGCAAGATTTTATGAGATTTTTACAAGTAGCCGATCTGTGGTATTTTAGTTCTTTGCCTAAATTAAATGTATGCCTTTGCTTCACTTTTAGAAGTTTTCATTTCCTCTGTGTTTGAGAGTACTTCCTTTTCTTTCCACAAATATCAAATAAAATAAATATTTATAGATTATTTTATACACATCAGTTATATTCTCTTAACAAAACAAACTGGTAAAAATATTATTCATAAACTGATAAACTGAAAGTTACAAAATAATTTGTGAAATAAACCCCTATTAATACACAGTTGTCAGTACAAGACTTATGCTTGGTTTGTGTATGCCAAACAGAGGATTGATACTTCGTTGGAAAATTAATACTTGTAACTGTTAGTGACAGGGCATTTTTTGAACTGCTGTAATCCAAATCGGTTTGTGGTTCATAATTTCATTTTCACAAAAAAGATCACTAAACAGTGGCAAATAACCACCACTGTAAGACTACAAGATTTAACTATTAAGATATTTGACAAAGAAGTTTTGATATTTTACTATCTAAAAGATTAGAAACTGTCCTAAAACTTCATATCTCAAGAAAAGACTGTACCAAAAGTTTCCACTATACCACAGATAATCTTTCCTCAAAACCTTCTTGTAAACATCAGCCACAATATCTACAGGCACTCAGTTTGATTATTATACAAAAACAACACGCAGATAATATTATATAGAATTCATATAAAATACAACAGAGTAAACAAATCACAAGCAATAAAACAATTAAATTACTTTTCTGATCGAAATTGTGAAATATTAGAAAAAAAAGATTGCGACAATTGTCTTTAATGTGTGTGGTAAGGTGATGGAAAGGTTTGTCATGATGGGCCAACACTGCGAAAAATATGTAGATATACGGAAGTGTACGGAATTCCGTATATCATTAATATACGGGTAAAAATACGGAAAACATAAAAAACGGGGGTGTCGTATATTCAGCAAATCCGTATATGACCAAAATACGGTGTTCTGTATACTTACAAAATACGGAAAACTAGATATACGGTGTCCGTTTTTTTCTAAAATACGGGAACGTCATAATTAGTCCGTATATTACTTAAATACGGCATCCCGTATTCTTACAAATACGTGAATCTAAAAAGACTGCATATTCATGAACAGTCGTATACTGCTAAACTACATATCTCCCTTTATTTGAAAGTTAAGAAAACAAGAATCAATGTACTTTTCGTATATACTGAAATACGGGTGTCAGTATACTGCTCAAATCTGGTGTTCTGTAAATTTGTAAAAGATGGAACCTATTATGTGTTTAAAACACGATAGTTTTTCCAAATGGAATACGGCATTCCGTATGCTTAAAAATTTGGAAATTTGTAAAATGGTTCGGAGGTCATTATTTTCAAGAAAGAACATCTCTAGAAAACTACTGTTTGAGAAGTCAACAAGTAAAAAATGTATCTGTAAACTGGAAAAGTATTGATTATCATAATAATTATTTGATTACTTAGATTATAATTTAATAAGACGGGCATATCAAATCAAGTCAGTATACAGCTCAAATAAGGGTTTCTGTATATTTACTAATATGAGAAACTTGAAATACTATTCAGTTTATTCCTTAAATACGGGAGTGTGCTTGCAAGTCCGTTTATTACTCGAATACAGCATTCCGTATATTTGAAAATACGAAAATAATATCGGTCATAGTTACACAGTTACAGTTTTTAGAGTTATAATGACTAGTTGAAACTAATGATCTTTATATAGCAAAATGTTTCTTTTTGTAATAATGAATAATGTTTTTCTTTTTTTTTCTTTTTCTTTTCTTTTTTTTTTTTTTTTTTTTTTTGGGGGGGGCGTGGTTCTGTCAAAACTAAATTCCACTCTTGATTTTATGCCGTATATAGATCATAATCCAATGCAAGCGTCTCAAACTTGAAAACGAAATTAAAATGAAACCGACTTAACTTTAATTAATCTGCCCGCGTCTATTTTCAAATTTTTATCTCCAAGATGATCAGTGATGCGCTTTATTGTCTTAACCAAATTGCAGTATTGGATTATTAAAGCCGGATATGGATCATAGTTCACAGCAGGGTTTTCAAGTTTTTAACTAAATTTAACCAAACCGTGCCTCTTGTTAAAAATTTTCTTTGCTGGCTGATCAAATTTTGCGAAACAGCGATGTACTTTTAAATTATTGTCTTAAGACAATATTGCGATTAAAGGAAGTATTCTATGGTGATATTATTTACACTTAAAATGTGCTCTTTCGTCTTAGGTCTGCTTGTGCTTCTGTCTTTTTGAAGGAAAATTAAACCATAATGATTTTTAAAAATAAACAAAAAGTAGCGGGTTCAATTATTCTTAAAAAGACCTTCTTTTGAAATGATTAGTTTGCCTTTGCATTGATTACATCGAACATGTAGATCTTAAGTGTCATGTTTTTGGTTAGACATCTTTTTTTCACCTATGATGAAACATGATTACTTATAAACAGCAAAGAAATTTAAGCCAGTAATACAACATTTAAGATTTTGCTTCAGAAAGTTAAACAGCTTCATAACATTAAACTAGCTTAAACAGTTAGCTGTATGTTATAACAATAAACAAATAGTTTTGTTTGTTATGAGATATCAATTATCAATTCACATATAGAACGAATAATCAATTTACAGTTACAATTTACTTAGACGAAACATAGATAACATCTCAATCTGATGAACTGTTAAATTAAGCTCTTGTGATATTCTCCGGTAGATTAATTCTTTTCATTTTATCAAAATTTCACGAGAAAATGCTTTTAAGAAGTACATGTTTAAAAAGAAATCTGAATAAAAGGGTACAGTTACATGGGTGTCATAATTATTTTGTTTTCCGTTGTACATTAAATATACCAACAATAATATTAGAAATAAGAAAAAAGAAAGCAAACGTATTATTTGTAAGATCAATATCTTACAAACGTGTGCATTGAAGCTATTATTTTTTCTGCATACATAAACTCGAATGCTGTACATATCAATATTTTTCACACACAAAAATCCGAAATGCAAGAAATAAATATTAGAGAAAAGGTCCATTCAGCTGTAGGTGCTAAATTTTATATAACTATCAGGAACAATTGAAGACCATGTGTTATACCATTCAGGCATTTTCTCAAGAGCAAAATTTGTTACTAAAGTGTTTTACTGTGACAGATCAAGGAACACCGACAATGACAATTAATGGTGACTTATCAAAACAAAGCCAGTATGTCACCCCAATATTACGTAACTACATCCCTTCACCACAGGACACCGCGAAAGACAAAAGAGTGTGATAATAGAAGCGCTAAATAATGAACTTTTATTGTCAAGTATTGTTTGAAACTATATCATAGAATTAAACAATGTTTAGTTAACATTCTACATCAACATGGGGTTGATGAGCGAAATGTTTAATTTTGTCATTTTGTCCATTTTGTAAACTTTCAGAGGTGTTCAAATAATTGAAATCATATTTTCAACTTTTGAAAAGGAACAGTTATATGTGTTTTACACAAGTCAATCATTAATTTTGAACGGTCGATGGTCTTTATTCATCGTCTTTCATGTATTTAATAATTCAAGTTAATAATATGTTCGAGTCAGGAATAAAACATACAGAAAAGTAATAATAATACAATAAAATGCTGTCACAAAATTCACGCGATAAAAGACAGCATGTCAACTTGAATGTGCTAAAGTTATACAATGTTTTACGAGACTTAGGCACTGTACGTTAAGAAGTAAACCAGTATGTAAACATTTTGTCAATAAAAGCCTCTGTTTTAATTGTTTAAATCCGAGAAGTTAAATCTATTAAATCCAACTGAAATGTGTGCCTGCTTTGAAAAGAATAACTCACATTGCTCAAGCGGAAAGATACACCTGTGAATCAAATGTCAGAAAAATAAATATGTCCTATTTCAAAAATCTACGTATTGCAATGAGTATCGTTGGATAATTAACGTAACCGTAAGGTCATGCACGATTTCATTTAAAAGATTTGAGCATTTTCAATTTTAAAATTATAATAGTTTATGCATTTGTAATAAAGATAATATGGCACAAAAAACTAGATAATGTTTATGATTAAAATGAATTAATAATTTTTTATAATTGTTTTAGAGAACAAGCTGGCAGTTTATAATATCACGATGGTGTAAATCTGTAATTGCACAGGATTGCACTCACTAGTTCCTCTCTGGTAATCGGACATTATGCTCAGTGTTGAGGAAATTTCAATTAGATATACTATACTATTTGATAAATATTGTAGTAAAGAATCCAAGACCTTTCAAACTAAATTAAGATGAAAATATGAATAAAAATATGAAAACTGGAATCGCAATTTATTTTTAGACTTACTGAAAAGGTTCCAATACCAAAAATCAATGACATTATAGACTGCCAGTTGTCCTCCATGGTCATAGTATTATGTATATATGTTTTGTATATATGTTATTCCATGTTTATGTACGAAAATGCATACTGGAAGTTATGTAAATAAATCTTGAATCTTGAATCTTGGCATCAGGGCGAAGTTAAGCAGCCTTTTAATGGCCGACAGTCATGTGACCTTCACAATGGCGGTGTTCAATTTATCAATTATAGAACGGTCTGTTTGTGCGCTATAACTTCAGAAGCAAATATAGGATCTTCGGTAATGATCAATATTCATACATTAAAAACAGCTTTTTAAAGGCTAACATATTATATTGAAAGAGGTTCACTCAGTTATTATCATAATTTAGGCATCACACAAAGTCAGAGGTGTTTAAAGTATTCGTTTTTATTTTATTATTTGCAATGATAGTTTGTTTGTTTGTCCTCAAGACTACAAGATAAATATGTTTGCGCAGGAACATCGAGATACCAGCGTATTTTGGCGACATCACCAACCAAAAAAAACATATTCATCAAGTTTAATTTATTATTATAAAAAGTTATTTCCCCAAGACGAGAAAGAGAAATATACTGTGCCAGTCAGTGTAACAAGGCACATACCATGTGACCAGATCGCCCCCAATCAAAGGTAGCGTGGGTTTATTCCATGTAATCAATCCCACCAATCAAAGGAAGCGTGGGTTTATTTCATGTGATCAGATTGCACCAATGAAGTGTAGCTTGTGTTCACCTATCCAATCATTTCTTTAGGCGCGAAAAGGAAGAAGCAGATTTCAGCAATTCATGTCTCAAAATTTGCCTTTTATCGAAGTCTTCGTCGT
This sequence comes from Cyclina sinensis, assembly GCA_012932295.1. Lineage (NCBI taxonomy): Eukaryota > Metazoa > Mollusca > Bivalvia > Venerida > Veneridae > Cyclina > Cyclina sinensis. The sequence continues at coordinate 30,543,661 of JAAONU010000001.1, read as the reverse complement.
TTTGAAAGTAAAATGAGGTAAGTCAAAGTTTTTATATGATACTTTTCAGTTTTACTGAACTCATGCTTGGAATCAAATGCTTGATCATGCCCTGCAATGAATGGCTTATGATGATTTTTGTATGCTTCCGTTTTTAAACGGGGGTTAGTAAGTTCGGTAAATTGCAAGGCCGGTAAATTGTTGTTCAACGTCAAAATTAAATTCCTTTATTAAACTGAATTTTGTTTTGAAAAATATCTAGATGTATTCAAATGACAAGCTACATTATGTTCACATACCTTAGAGATAGAATTAGGAAAGTATAGATAAAAGATTGTATAAGGTATGTAATCAAGAAAAAGTAGAATTAGAAGATAATTTTATATTATGTTGCTCAGGATTCAGCTGTTTAAGATCCAAACACTTATGTCAATGTTCATGGTCTACTATACAAAAGTTCAATGCATTAACGTCATCTCAAAGTAAAAAGATTTTGTAATGTTTTTTATTATCTGTATACTTGTACTTTCATGCCTGTGATTGTCATTGCTATTAGTTTTGTTTATTGAGTGTGTGTATAAATGGCCAAAGGCAAATGTATTGCTTATTCGAGATACCTACCTCCCAAAATTTGCATTGCCCGATCTTAGAAAATTCACAATTCTTATGTTATCGAAAAAGAAGAAAAACATTTTAGGAATTTGTGAATTTTTTAAAAAAGTGTATCATATAAGGAACACTATATATCTATCTTTTCGTTTATATGTCTGTGTTGCGCATGAACTGTATTTGTAAAAATGTTTCATTGTGCATTAGCCAAAGACATGTGTTATGTCGATTTGCTAATAAAGTTTGTTGTTGTTGTTGTTGTTGTCGTGCTGCTGATTGCCAATTGTTATAAAATAGTTTTTAAAAGAGATAAGTGATAATTGGATGATTGTTTTGATTTACTTTTCATTCAAGAACATTCTCACTTACTGATCTTTGAATCAACGTCGAAATCCACCATGTATTCGTGAAAAATAATACATTTATCAGGAACGTACACGCACATGATCTTTATATATGAAAATTGAAATTGATTTTATTTTTGAAACGAGATTACTCTTCTGATTAATATTTTGAATTGAATTCTATTAGTTTTAAACATAATATGATGGTAAGAGTACTGCTGGTCATTAGATTTATATCAAAATGATAAATTTAAATGAAAATAAGAATAAAAACAAGATGTTCTCTCTTGAATAACAAAATAATCAAATTATCGCTTTTAATGACGGCAATGTTCGTAACATGATTTTATATAGTAAAAAAAAACCCGGAGAAATCGGTACCTAAAGAATATTGTTCGTAATTTTATATAGTTGAGATAGTGATAAAGTTGGTGTGAAAAGTGCCTATGGTGACCGATATTTTTTGGTGTTTTTGTGCGATTTCTATAAATATATAGTTGTATATAAAAATATATTAATAAGTGATATATCGAGTATTGATGTGTTGCAGTATAATGTAAAAGTTTTATATATTTTAAATGTGTTTTCATTTTAATACATTGCCGTTATTAGATCATAAACCGATTTAAATCAAAGATAAAGCCGTAAATTTTGAATACATTACCTCCTTCGGCGTTATTTTAAGTTCAAAAAAAGTAACTATAATTATAAAATTTTAGAATCAGTTATAATAATTTTATAATGATAATTGCATGACAAACACATATTATATAATTACTTGCTTAGACAAATCTATAACCTATTTATCGACCGACACGTGTCGTTAGCACCTTTCTATGATCACCAGTGTACCCCAGCATGCCTTTTCACACCTACTTTATCACCTTTATGGGTACATACAGTATTTTTATTGTTACCAATTTTTCCCTTTTTTAATGTATAAAATCATGTTACCGACATTTCGGTAAATCATTTGCATATTAAGAGATAAGTGAAACTGAATAATTATGTGAATTAGCCCTGATAGATAATTGATTATTTGGTTAAACATTCACAAATGTCAGCAATTAGATAAGTAACCACAGTTTAGCGATTATTTCATGATCGAAATCAAATCAAGAAAATTAAAGATTTTATTAATCAAAAAGACAAAATATGATTTTATAAGACGCACTGGTAATGAAATTGTGAAATGTGTAACATCCTGTTCCTAGTTCCTTAACATGATTGACAAAAGAATTGTTTTTAATTGACAACGCATGTACATACACTAAAAAGTTTTTATAATTTCTTTAGAATAAATATTTCCATCTGCGCTAAGAACTCACAACGCTAATCAATAAACTAGTGTATATAGCATTTTATGCAGAGCAGAACATAGCAATATTTCTTTTATCAAGGATTTTACATTGGGTATATCAAATGCTTTGTAGTCGGAAACAAAAGTTAAATGACTCCGGATCAAGAAATTACTTTAGTTTTGTCATAAAGGGGAACAAAATCAGATAATACATATAAAAAAACAACGAACAAGTAACTGCTGAGTCCGGTACGTTGTATTTAGCGATATTGTTTTGGGGGACCTAATTTTTCAAAGTTATTCCTATAAATTAAAGGAAAAAAATCAACAAAAACGGTTTTGATTATACTGTTGTTAAAGAACTTAAGACATGAGTTAATCAAATTACCATGTCATTAATAAAGGTGTTGATAACAGATTAGATGTTGTATGAAACACATTGCCTGTTACAGTTAGTGTTTATCAAGCTAGTGAATACTTATGTCATGAAAACAAAATTTATTCGTAAGTCAGTTTAGCCTTTTCTCCTTATTCTATAGTGTTAGCGTTTTATGCCGTACCGCGACTGACTCACAGATCATCACAGGCATAATGTTAATAATGTACATTAGAAATAAACAGTGTCGTGGTTCAGTGGTGTACCTAGCGGAAAAAGATTTACTGATTGGAAGGACATGAGTTTGCACACCGTTAGGTCAACAACTTTTTTCTCCCATTCTAAAGGTGTATAGAAGCGTAAAATTATGTTTTTGTTTTTTCTCATGATATTTTGATTTCTCTTTAATTTTAAGAAGAACAGCTTCTTTAAGTAATAAGCGTTGTTCCCGTTTTTCACTTTCATAAATATATTTTCTTCAATGTAATATAACTAATGAATTTGTTAGTGGAATATAAATTAAAAAATCTGTTTTTTACCCGTCTTCCTTGAAACATAACATCCCTTCACGTGCTTCGACAGGTCACGTGGCATCGCTCAGTAACGGTATATAATTCAATTTTTCAGAAAAAAATGTAGGACGAAGAATTAAATAAATCACATATTCAATATGCATGAAAATGATAATGGCAGTTATATTACATTTCTTCTCCTTACTTATCTTTTCTTCGCTTTACTTATATTTACCTTACTTCTCCTTACTAATTTCTACGCATCATTACTTTTTATATTTACGCATCCTTACTTATCTTTATGCATCCTTACTTCTTATTATCGCCGTTCCTGGACGGCGATATATACAATTAACAAGATTTGAACAGTTTTGCCTGAACACCGCCTGCCTTTAGCCAATCAAAGCAACGCATTTCATATCACATGATAACAAAATGGACGTCAAAATTCTTCTGCAAGGGATGCGAAATGGACTCGCCCATGTTTGTCGGGTTACTTATTCTTACAACTGAAAAATACCATCATGAATGTACGATCTCAGTACCAGTCTTCAGGCTCGTGTAGGATAAACACAGAATAATCGCAATATTTTATGTTACATGTCATTTTTAACTAGAGAATGTAGTCTAAATAAGAGTATGGTTTGTTTGTTTTTTCCAAAACTTGCACTTAAAGAAAAAAATAAATGCTTGCTTCCGGGCGGTTTTAATCAGGATACAAACCCCCCGCAGGGGTTACTTCCCCTGATTAGTACAGTAAAAGTAGCAAAGCGTGACTTAACCGGTGCGAGGAGTTTGGTCAGGATTTTTCGTGTTTTATATATGCTTCATTAGGGTTAGGGCGATATCGTATTTTTTATTTAAAATTTATTCTGTTGAAATTGTACATATAATATTCTTATGGTATTGAAGAACTGTATCTAGCTTTTGTTAAGTATACATTTTTTAGTAATAAATAAAGTTAAAAACTACGCAAAAAGTCAATTAATTATGCGTAGACTGGTTTACATTAAAGCAATATTTGCAAGGTTTTAATGCAAATTTTAACATGATGTATAAAGATATTGGGATGTTTTTCATTAAGAAGCAAAATCGTCCGCTTTCAAAAATAGTCCAGCTACAATAAAAATTACAATGTATATTTAATCTACTTTGTAATTTCTGTGTGAAAATTATCAAATATAACTTCGCTTTTCAGTACAAAGCATACTGTAAGATTATCAAATTAATGAATGAAGAACATGAAATACATTCATCTATGGATAAGACGAAATGCATGGCTGAACGGCGATTTCAAGCATTTTTGGAAATGCTAATACTTGTTTGTCTTTATGCATCCATACTTCCTTACGTTTATGCACACCATGTTTTTGCTCAATACGCATGCGCAACTTTTAAACATGTGAAAATTAGTCTATGTAAAACTGCCAACACACAAAAAGTAAGAATGAGAGTTATTAATTGATGGAATATGCAACTCTTAATCATTAAAGCATCTTTCCATGACAATAACAATTTCGAAAAGGTAATACAATTTTTATGCAAAAGCGATCAAACACGGACAGTAAATGTTTAAAGTAATAATTGAAAATTAATCAAAATACAAAATCAATACTATCATTTTGTATTTTCAGACAAATGGACCTTCATGGATGCCATAACAGAGCTGCAGGAGCAGATGCGAGTCTTGCACGAGACCCCGAAAAAGTCACAGCCACAAGACAACGAAGCAGAATAAAGAACAAAAAGAATAAAACTTTATGAAATGCATGTTGTAAATGTATGTCAGTGTTAGAAACAGTGAAATAACTTACAATAATCCAATAATTTAGTATGTTTATCTGTGCACGTGAAACTAGTTCTTATATATAAGCTGTGATCGTAACAAGTAAAATGCCACTTCCACATAGTTTTTATAAGATTAAAAAAAATTCTCATTTATATGTAGTACAGCTAAACAATGACCTGTGACTACATACACATATAGTGATACTTGGAGTTTCTATTGATTAACGATAACGTATGAAACAATAGCATGAGCTGACAAATCTTTGATATTATATATGTTATTGTAATTTGAATATATGTTTCCAAGTGGCCAAGGTTCACTAGTCATTGTTTGCATAACTTCAAGATTGATTTCAGTTATCAGTATCATTGCAATATGCTTGGTTTTATTATTGAATGTTACTCTTTTATGATCATATTACATTTATTTAAAACTTGTTTATAAATACTATTAATTAAATTCAGAAATAATTTGAATTACTTTTGTTTCTGCAATTCCTCACCCTTAATAAGTTACTCATTTATTTTTTATCGTGCTGATGGCATATCTCGTGTACGCCAAGTAAACTTACTGTCAGTATATCTATTTAAAAAAGGTATGTTTCCTTTGTTCTCTCAGACATTGCCAGTTCTACATTTTTTCGTATGCTTCAAGTAGATACGATGAGGATCTTAACTAATCCGTTCTAGAAATGAGTAGTAACTGCATATAATGATCCCGCACATCTTGTACATGTATATTATCAGTCTATATTTGGTTCCCGTATCCTGTAATATATCATGTCCGTATTCTTGATCCGTACATGTAATATAATAAGTCCGTATATGTGTCATGTACGGTTTTTAGCTTTCCGGTATTCATTGAAAATACAATTTCGTATTTCCTACGTATATCTACAGTATACAAAGTCCGTATTCTTGCCCCGTATATTGTGTCATATACGCTTTTAAAACATTTCCGTATTCTATGAAAATACATTTCCGTATATTCGTCGTATATCTCTAGTATACATAGTCTGTATTCTATCCCGTATATGCATCATGTACGATTTTAGCTTTCCCGTATTCTATAAAAATACAAGTCCGTATATCCTCCGTATACTAGTAACTATATGTTGTTATAGCCCGTATATGGGCTGAAATACGGGTTTTGTACTGTGCGCATATTACAAATATACGGACACATATACATGCATGTATATTGGAAGAATACGGAAATCCGTTTTTGTAATGACAAATATACGGAGTTCCCGTATACCCGATGTTCCGAATACGGATAAGTATATTATGTCCGTATATTATGCGAATACGTCCCGTATATGCCCGTATATCTAAAAATACGGGATCGTACACTTCCGTATATTGGTGTATTTTTTGCAGTGCAAGTGCTTCATCTCTATCATGCCTACAAGCAGAATAAGTTTTACTCACTTTCAACAATATCAACTGCTAAAAGTCCTCTTACTTTTTAGTTAAGTCTATCTACAATAATGGTCAGCTACAGACTGCCAAATAAATACTGATATATATTGAAATCAGATAATGATTTATTAATGGTGCATAGTACAAACCTTTTTGGGCACAAACTAGCTTGTTCTTCTGGTATCCAAAATTTCAAACAACCCACTGAAAGCAGTTTTGTTTATTATTTCCCATTACTATTTATTATATTGAATTTATAATGAAATTATGCACCAGTATCTGGTTACCACACAAATGACGGATCTCGATGAACTTACAGATCCAGCAAAAAGCCAGCCAGCTGGTATCTGTCTTCATGCCTTCACACCAATCTATCTGTGGTTTTGTTCCCAATATAAATTCTTCTCTTTGCCTTAACACTATCTCACTCTTATTTCCTTCTCTTTCCCTCTGACAAAGCCAGAACAAATGGTCTGGTTCTTGTCTTTTTCAACAGTGATTTGGCCATTTCAGTATTGAATTTTGGTATGCCAACGCAAAGTTAATACGGACATTTCTGAGAGCGGAAAATACAAAACAAGAGGGCCATGATAGCCCTAGATCGCTCACCTGAATACTTTGTCTTTGTGTCTGCTGTTGAGCAAACATCAGAAGCTTTTATAAGGTTCTCCCTATATAAATCTTTATGAATTCAAGTGACCCCTAGGCTAGAGCCAATTTTCACCCAAGGGACATAATTGAGTTGGTAGAGGACCTCCAGGTGATGCTCTATGCAAAATATCAATAGAGGCCTTGAGGTTTCAGACAAGAAGATTTTTAAAGTTTTCTCTTTATAAGCCTATGTAAATCAAGTGACCCCGGGGCAGGGCATCAATGACCATAGGGGCTTAATTTGAACAATCTTGGGAGAGGGACCTCTTGCTGATGTTCTATTCAAAAATCTTAGCCCTTGGCTTTGTGGCTTCAGACAAGAAGATTTTTTCAGGTTTTCCTCATATAAGTCATGTAAAATCAAATGACCCCCCCCCCCCCCGCCCCTCGGCGAAACAGCTATCCCAATGGGCATATTTGAACAAAGTTTGTAGAAAACCTCTAGTTGATGCTCTATACAAAATATCTAACTTCTAGGCTTTGTGGTTTCAGATATACCTATATAACCTATGTAACTAAATTGACCCCCTTTATGAGCCATTTTTGACGCAGGGGTATATTTTGAAACGAACCTGGTAAAGGATCTCTAGCTTTAAATGCTGAACGCAAAATATTAAAGCTTGGGCCTAGTGGTTTCAGACAAGCATTTTTTTAAAGTTTTACCAATAAAGGCCTACGTAAATCAATTTACCCCCAGGGCAGGCTATTAATGACCCAAGGGCAGGGACCATATCGATAATTGCATTATCTAAATAGTAATATTATTTGCATTTGGATTTGTGATAGGAGTTAAATATTTAGGCAAAGCCTTCTGAGTCCCAGGTCTTTTTTATTTCTTCAAGTGGGTGGTCTGGTCTGTTTTGGATTTTTTTCCAATTACTGCACTTACAACCCGAGGTAACGCCGTGATAGGCCGTCGTAGTTTCGCCCTGGCGCCTTCAAGGTGAAAGTACTATAACACGATGCAATGATGCAAACATACGACGCGAAAACGCTATTAATTCACTCCGTCGCTAGTAACTTCACGAATTCGCATCGAGTGTCGTTACTTGGCTCCGAGAGCGAAACAATAGAGAGGACGGTGATAACCTGCGAAGTCGTGACAATGCGATTGCAAAAGTGCGATATTACTAGCGCGCCCTTGCATCGTATTGCTGTGGCTCGCATCCTGATACATTTTTGCAATTAAAGTTTCATTAAAGATAATTAATCACTGAACGCTTTAAAAATGC